>JAJAGP010000382.1:0-447035 GCA_025084515.1 Ancistrus triradiatus
CCCTTTTTGAGTCTTGGTCCTCCCAAGGTTTCTTCCTAGAACTAGGGAGTTTTTCCTTGCCACTGTCGCCCTAGGCTTGCTCAATTTGGGATTGGACGTAGTTATTAGGAGATAATCTAAACTTGTAAAGTTGCTTTGAGACAATGCTCCATTGTAAAAAGCGCTATATAAATAAATCTGACTTGACTTGAAATCTGACTTAACGTAGCTAGTAGAAGCGACCGGATAGAGACGGAGTGTTAACGTAGCTGAAGCAACCAGATAGAAATAAAGCACTAGCAGTAGCAACCGAATAAAGACGGAGCACTGATGTTGCTAGCCGTAGCAACCGAATAAAGACGGCGGACTATCGTGGCTAGCAGTAGCAACTGGATAAAGACGAAGCGCTAACGTGGCTAGCAATGGCAACCGGATAAAGACGGAGCTCTAACGTGGCTGGCAGTAGTGCAAACACCAAATACCTGTAAACCGTGAGCCGAATAGCATAAGATGCGGTCGCAGCCATGAACAGGAGGGCCCAGCGGATGCAGCCGCACCAGGGGCAGAGCGGCCTAGACCACATACAGAGAAGTGGGACTGTGGTAGCCTAGTGGTTAAGGTACTGGACTCTGGACCAGAAGGTCGAGGGTTCAAATCCCACTGCTGCCAAGCTGCCACTGTTGGGTCCTTGAGCAAGGCCCTTAACCCACAATTGCTTGGATTGTAAGATTGTACCAATTGTAAGTCACTCTGGATAAGGGCGTCTGCTAAATGCTGTAAATGTAAATGTAAGTCCGGAGGGTGGGTGGATCCACAAACCAAAACGTAATCCAGCAGGTGAAACCGCAACATAAAAATCCCACCTGGAGGAGAAAGGGAAGGACCGTCCAAATTGTCGCAACAGTGCACAGAGTCCGAAAATAAAGTAAATGCTCCCGCAACACACTGCGGAGAAAGTCCGGCTTAAATAAGTTCAATCAACCAAAAGTAATGAGTTCCAGGTGGGGCCGCGGCCATGTTCCCTATGCATGGGATTGTGGGCGATGTAGTCTTAAATCACCCACGGAGGCAAAATCTCGCTCCGGCCACGGCACATAACAGTTTTAGGTCATAGTTATGCAGAAATATAGAAAATTCTAAAGGGTTCACAAACATTTAAGCACCACTGTATGTGTACATGTTTAGCATTAGCTTTAGCCTCTGTTATTTGTCCTGTGTTTGTGTACATGTTTACTGTTAGCATTAGCTTTAGCCTCTGTTACTTGTTCTGTGTGTAAGTGTACATATTTATTGTTAGTAAAGTAAAGGACCCCAGAGTAACTTCTAAGCAACTGAAAGCCTCCCTCACATTGGCTAATGCTAATGTTCATGAGTCCACCATCAGAAGAACACTGAACAACAATGGTGGGCATGGCAGGGTTGCAAGGAGAAAGCCACTGCTCTAAATCATGTGGACAAGCCAGAAGGCTATTGAAAGAATGTTTTGTGGATGGATGAGACCAAAATAGAACTTTTTGGTTTAAAAGAAAAGTGTTATGTTTGGATAAAGACACTGCATTCCAGCATAAGAACCTTATCCCATCTGTGAAACATGGTGGTGGTAGTATCATGATTTGGGCCTGTTTTGCTGCATCTGGGCCAGGACGGCTTGCCATCATTGACGAAACAATTAATTCTAAATTATATCAGAGAATTGTGAATTAATATGTCAGCACATCTGTCCATGAACTGAATCTGAAGAGAAGGTGGGTCATGCAGCAAGACAATGACCCTAAGCAGACAAGTCGTTCTACCAAAGAATGGTTAAAGAAGAATAAAGTTAATGTTTTGGAATGCCCAAGTCAAAGTCCTGACCTTAATCCAATTTAAATGTTGTGGAAGGACCTGAGTTAATGTGAGGAAACCCACCACCATCCCAGTTGAAGCTGTTCTGTACGGAGAAATGGGCTAAAATGTTTCCAAGTCGGTGTGCAGGACTGACCAACAGTTACAGGAAACATTTCGTTGAAGTTATTGCTGCACAGGGGGTCACAGCAGATACTGAAAGCAAAGGTTCACATACTTTTGACACTCACTAATATTTAATATTGGATCGTTTTCCTCAATAAATAAATGACCGAGTATAATATTTTTGTCTCATTTGTTTAACTGGGTTTTCTTTATCTAATTTTAGGACTTGTGTGAAAATTTGATGAAGTTTTAGGTCATATTTCTGAAAAAATATAGAAAATTCTAAAGGGTTCACATACTTTCAAGCACCACTGTATGTACTGTCAGGTAGCTTTCTTCCCTCCTAAGATGTTTCGACTCTTAACTTTTACTGTTTATGAGTCAAGTGCACTCCAGAGTACTGACCTTTGGTCCATCTGAAAACAGTGGTTTGAGGTTTACACACGGGGTTCACAATATATACGTTTGTGCTTGTGTATAAGTGTGGATATGTTTGTGTTGCTCTGTTATGCCCTGCCTAGTATCACGTCTAATTGCCAGGTGTGTTATCTGGTATAAATAGTGGTGTGATACTATGGCAGGAAGATATTTTTGATTGTTTTGTTTTATTTTCTGTGATGGCTTTGGGGTATTTTTATGTGCTGGCCCCAGATTTGTTACTGTGAAGTGTGCGCTCTATTTAAAAATGCAGCAAATATAGAAACAATGCATCATAGAAATAATGAAAGAGTGCAGATAAAACACACCACTGAAGCTCTTTGGGCTTTAAGATTGCATAAATTGATCTTTTGAACCACATAGGTGAAATAACGTGGAACATCTTCCTGCCTAGGAGTGCACTCCTTAAAATCACCAAACACACTCTGAAGATCACCGTTTTCATTAGTACCTGGAATCTCTCCAGCCGAAGCAGCTACCAGGACTGTGCTGGTAAGATTTATTAAAGAAACAAAAATGAAACACACAAGACAAAACATTACAATACCACACACCCAGCACAGCACCATGCCCTTTTATATACCAGCTAACACACCTGGCAATTAGGTACGCTACTATGCAGCCCATCACAGAGCAAAAGACACACATGCATGCAGACAGACATACAATACACACACATGCACACATGTAACGAGTCTAGCCATAAAAATAGAAGCACAGGGCTAAACTGGGAACAAAAGTCAGCAGTTGTGTGCTGCAGTCATGTCAAAAGAGAATACTGCTGGTGCAATTACATTTGATGTTAACAGAAGAAACTGTTTTTAAATATATTAAACATAAATTATAGTTCGGACCACACAGAATAGCCTTTTTTGCCCTCATGCATCAATGCGCCTTTTGCAACCAACACCCTGTGCCCAGCTCATGCTTTCCCTTTTCAGACAACTGTTGTTATTGTGAAGGGGAAACTTTCAAGAGTAACAGCAGCTCAGCCATGACATGGCCTTGCATAAAAGTAGCACTAACTGTCTAATGCATGAAATCTGTATATGTGTCAGCAGTTATGCAAGGACAATTCCAGGGAAATAGCTAGCTTGTAAATTTTATTGGCAGAGGAATAATGGTATTGTGGTGTTACATGGTGTCATAAGTTGTAGTAATGGGAAATCTTAATTCTAACGCTTTTAACGACATTTTAGAATTATATGATTCCAGCTGTATTGCTACAATTTAGGGAAGCACTTTCAGCATGACACCGGTCATATGCACAGTGAGAGGCCCATAAAGCATTGGTTTGTAGTGGAAAAATTGTTCTGTATTATTAACCATGGTTTGGGTGTGATGTCTGGGTGTCACATGCCCATACACATCTATAATTTCTGCATATATTCAACCAAAGAAAACCAAAAGTATCTCTGACATAGAAAACATTTGTGGGAGAAGCACCTTGATGAATGCTCTGGAGGGCAATTAATTTCGTGCTGATATGCAGTGTGTAACCATTGGAGATATGTTCATTTAATGCACACAGGTTTTATTTGGGTCGTAAATGTCTTTTTAATTAGCCAATTTAACAAATGAGATAAGAACTGTCAAGGGGCTCATTACACTGAGTTAGTTCTTAAAATCCCATTTGTGTAAATAGACATATGCATACTGTTGTGATGTCATGTTGGTAGTAGGTAGTTGGTTTTTGGTGTAATTATACATGCTCACATGCTCCCAAGTCTCAGCTTTCAACCATAGTACTGCTCTAATCTTTTTTTCTTCCTTTCTACTTCAAGTGTTTCTCAGTCTGGCTTCCATGCGCAAGGCATATTACTGAACATTATTGTTTTCAATCTTGACAGTATTTGTTAGGCAAGTTATACTCATGTGCATGTGTAAAAGCCACACTTTGTCAGACTCATGCTTTTGGTAGGATCTTTCCAGCATGCAGAAAATGTATGTGAGGTCATTTTTGAGCAAATGAAGAGGATGCAATTAACAAGCCTTCATTGTTGATAATTTAATAAACTGCTGATGAAGATGGAAAAGTGCTTAGCCACTGGTTTTGCCTTATTGCTCTGCAGTTAGATAAAACAACATTAAAGACAACATCAGTGTCAGACAGCTGGGACACATCCACACGCCTGCTAGCTTGACAACAAGGCAGACAAAAAAAGTCCACCGAGCTGATTCACTCTCAGGCCACTGATTAACACCTTAAAAACCTTTTCCTGCAAGTCCAGCTTTATCAGCCTTTAATATCAGCATCCACATGTGTTCTGCAGCCTAATTATTTTAGGTCGCTATGCAAAACTGGTGCCTGATTTTCACTTAAGGGCCTTTGCTTAACCACAGCTGGTCTCTGTATGTACACAACACAGCCAAACAACAAGAGAAACCCCTTATGGAAATCTGCTTCATGTTTGCTTTGGTGGGTCCTATAGGATCATACTCCTCCAAAAGGCCCTGTCGCTTTTGGCAACAACATCTGCGTTGTGAGTTTGGGGCAAGTCTCTATGGATTCTCAGTGTCATTTAACAAGGCATGAGGGATTTCAGTCAATGACTTCTCAATGTGGTAAACTTCTTCACAGTAGTGAATCTTAAACTATGGTGAAAGCTTTTTTTAATCTCAGCCTCTATACTTTCAAACTTTGCCCTACATTCTTGGCATAGAACATTCATTGTTTATTTTAGTTTAAGTGGGACACCCTGAAGAATATATGTCCCGTTCCTTATTATACTGATTTTTAAAATCCAGTGTTGCATTGACATTTCAATGCACAAATCACAACAACAGAGTTTAAGCAACTGATAGACTGATGGACACCAAAATCCTACTAATTGCAACATATATTAAGCTGTATGTAGAACTGTTTTAGACGCGCAGTTTTATAGATATTACCATTTTTAATTGTTTCCTTAAAGCATTAAGTAATGTGACATGCTTACTGTCCTTACCATTTGTAAATGCATGGTGTCTGTCAGGATAATGCAGCTACCAGGAAGTTCCTGGGGCCCATCATCCTTACATGGCTCCCTTCTGACCCTTTTTGCTTCCCTGCTCCTCCTATAAGTGACCCCCTTTCTGTTCACTTCCTGGTCGGGTCTCTGCATTCACCCTCTCATTCTTGGTTCTCGTATCCTGGCTCCTGTTTTCCCCATGTTCTTTGTCATGGTTTTGTCAGTTTTTTTTCTTCCCATGTATTGTTCCATGTAATCATGTCTAATCACTTTCTTTGACTTCTCAATTGTGTTCAATGCCCTCCAACCTCCTGCCTATGCCACTGACTCCCAGTACAGGTTGGACCTCTGCCACCTTCAGAAAGTTTCTGACAACTCTGTGGTAGTCGGGTGCATCAAGGATGGGTGGTAAGGAGAATACAGAGATCTTGTGAACAGCATTGCTGAGTGGTGGAACCATCTTCTCCTTGATGTGTCCAATACAAAGGAGATGGTGGTGGACTTCAGGACGAAGAGGACCATGATCAGTCCTTTTACAATCATGGGTAAAAACATTGAGCTTGTATATATGTACAAGTACTTGAGCCTGACAACAGACAGAAGAGCCAACACAGAGGCTGTGTACATGAATGGGATTAACAAACTGATCAAGAAGGCTAGCTCAGTTTTGGGCTGCTAAACTAAATTGTTTCGAGTTGGCAGTGGAAAGGAGGACACAGCAAACTCACTGCTGTCCTGGACAACACATCACACCTCCTACATGACCTACTGGTCAGACAGAGGAGCACTTTCAGTAACAAGACAGTACAGAAACAGTACAGCTCCTCTGTAACAAGGAATAGCGATCACATTGTACAATGCCTTTTCATTGTGCTGGGACATTATAGTGTACTGAGCTACTAACAGGATGTTACTACATCCCTCTAACTTCATTATTATGTCCTGCTATTGTCTATTCATCCATACATATTTCACATATATTAATATTTACTGCACATGACACATTTCATGGTAGTTTATTATATTCGCATTATATATCTTTATTTCTATTTATGCACCTGTATAAATAATGTACAGTAATATTTTAAGTACTCTTGCTTTACTTTACTGTACCAGCTAAATACATGACTTTCCCTCTGGGACTAATAATGTGATCTATCCATCCATCCACCACTATCTAGTGTGTTCTGTGTTAGCCTAACCTCTTTGTTTAGCCCCTGTATGTGTGTTAGCATTAGCACTTCTGTTTGTTTTAGCACTTTGTCGGTTTGGATTAGCACTTTGTCTGTTAGCATTAGCTGTTTGTCTGTTTGTATTAGCTTAGTCCCCACATTAGCCTCTGTGTATCCCAATCCTGAGTCTGATAGATCTCTGTCTGCGTGTATTAGCATTATTTCTTAGTCTGTCAGTCTTTGTCTTTCTTGTAAGCTTTGATTATTTCCACTCTCTCTGTGTTCACACTTCACCTAACCTTATTCTCATGATGTCTTGTAACAAGCCATCCACACTTGCACTTACAGTCTCCTTCTCCCTGCCTTACCAAACTTTAGTATCCAAGAAATATATAAAACACCTTTTGTGGTAATACCAGCCTGATTATTTAAAGAGTAATTGAATATTTTTTTATAACTGATGCATTAACATAAAGATTATTTTATAATAAAGTATTGAATATCTCATGTAATTTATTGAATAATGTATTGGAATTGAAAAATAAAAATGATTATTGTTGCGACCACGGCTTTTCACTCATTCAGCGTTCATCACTCCCGCCATGTGACTCTTTACTTCACACACTGCCAACTTCCTCATCAGAGCGCAGTACAGTATTGTTACTGCGTATTGCTTGCCCGGGAAAATCTGAAATTCAAAATTCAGAGTACAGTTTCTGCTGAATGTACATTTATGTTTATTATCATATTCCCATCGTACAGTTGAAATACCATGAAACGAGCCATCATAAAGTGGAGACTACCTGTATATAATACTATGCTAATAACTTCTGTGATCAACTCATGTGAAAGTGCACTATGAACTAGGCTATATTATATAAAAGCTGTCATTTTAAAATTCTTCTAACGAGCATTGTGTGCCCAGAGAGACATAAATGTGTATGTTTAATGAACACCCACTTAACTATGATGTAATTGATCAAAGAAGCTGTTCCCCTCACCCTAATAGCACTATTCCTTATAATCCTTTATGCAGAGACTTGCTGAGGATCAAAGTAACCGAGTGTTGCTCAAGGCTATAAAAGATGTATTAAAATGTGCCTTGAATGACATGAACTGGATGAAAATCATCAAATTTATTCATTGACAGGCCATGTGCTCATTTGGAGATCCCATTCATTCAAAGCATTCAAAGCACAACAATTAACCTTGCTTGTGCAGAAGAAAATTGTTAGATATAAAGAGTAATCACTATTTATCTGGTCTGAGACTCTAGTTCCATAAAATTGTTTTTGGGGGACTGGCAGGCAATTGTGAACAAAGTTGACATTATCATATCACTTTTTGGTTTGGATCACCCGAGAGAACACATCTAAAACACTACAGCTTTCTCATTTCCCCATATACAGTATATAGCTACCCTATGTTGTTCAGTTCTTCCTAAGGTAGAATATGTCAAAAGTGTTGCCAGGGTGATGGGTGATTACAGTAAGCTTACTATAAATCATATCTATATTATAAAAAGAGTTATATTCATTCATTTTCCAGGGTATGCTACTGTTAAGATGTACATTCACTGTATAACTGTAATAACTTCTTATTGCATATGACATTTATCATCTACGCCGCCCAAGGAGGTTGGGTCCCTTTTTGAGTCTTGGTCCTCCCAAGGTTTCTTCCTATAACACTCAGGGAGTTTTTCCTTTCCACTGTCGCCCTAGGCTTGCTCAGTTTGGGATTGGATGTAGTTATCAGGAGATAATCTAAACTTGTAAAGTTGCTTTGAGACAATGCTCCATTGTAATAAGCGCTATATAAATAGATCTGACTTGACTTGACTTGACTTGACTATACTTGTTATATGATCATAATGCTTTATTTACATTACACTTATTAGTTATTTCATATTATTGCACACATTTATATTATATATGTAAATATGCATTCTGGTACATTATTATAGAGAAATATATACAGCCTATGATAATCAGTTAGTTTGGTATCCTGTAGTACTGTATTTACAGTGTTCCTGTTCATTCATTCATTGTCTTGTGCGCTTGATCCTAGTCAGGGTCGAGGGAATGCCAGTACCTAGCTGGTGGCACAGGGCGCAAGGCAGGAACAACCCTAGACAGGGTGCCAATCCATCATTGGGTGCACGCACTCACACACCCATAAACACCTTGTTAAGGAACCAACAGTGGCAGTTTGGCAGAGGTGAGATTTGAACCCTGGACCTTCTGGACTATTTTGCATTTTGCATATTGACTGTTCACATGTAATAGTTTCTTACTGTGTATTACTGTAGAGATGTGTATATACATTTTACCTCTAAGTAGTTTTTATGGTATATTGCTGTGTTCAACTGTAATTAGTTCTTATGGTTAATTGCTGTACAAATGTATATTTACAGTATAGCTATCATTAGTTATCATGGTATCTTCTGGGTTAAAGTACATTTACAATACAGATGTGGTGCATGTGTAGTACATACACAGTACAATACATATGAGCTTCTTACTGCATATAACTGTAGAAATGTATAGAGGTATATTTACAGTGTACATGTAATAGATGTTTATTGTATATAACTGTAGAGGTGTATTTACAGCATACCTGTAATTAGTTCATACTAGTAGTATATGTAGTATGGAGCAATACATGAAATTGCTCTGGTAGTATGTTACTTTGGAAGGTATATTAACTGTGTACCTGTAATTAGTTATTATGATGTACTACAGTACAGAAGTATATTTGCAGTGTATCTGTAATTAGTATTATGGTATATTCCTGTAGAGAGAGCTATTTGCAGTACACCTGTACAGGTATGCGTGAAACAGGAAGTTGACCAAAATGAACATAGAACGGACAATACCATAGTCATGTAGTCATTGGATGCCTCTGTAATGCACATATGAAGGGTATTTTCACAAGAAAACTGCTGCTAATTATTTGTAAATTATCACGCATACCTGTAATTAGTTTTTATTTTACCACAATATACAACAGGATGATATAACTGCATATTACTATACAATAAGAGGAAAACTTCAAGGCTCCCTGGATACTGATTTCATTCTCTTTAATTCAGTCCAGATTTATTTGTGATTGCCATTACTACAGTATTTCAAAACCTTATGGACTTTATATCATTGTGGTGTATCATCTTTTAAACACCTGTGGTAAACTTGCAGTCAAGCCTGAGTGTCTCTTCTGGTCTTGCTTGTATGAGAGTTCAACCACCAGACTGACTGCATGACGTCTACATTAATCCATCTTTTGAGTTTTCTTAGGCTTACTAACTTAAAAGTAGGTAACATTGCCTCATGAGTTTCACAAAGAAATCCACCACACTTACCCACATCGTGACTCAGTCTCATGTATTAGAACTTCTCATTGTCACTTCCTCTTGTTCACAGTGTTACAATTACATTCAGAAGCAACCTATTTCTTTGTCCTCTTTTTTGTCTCTTTCACTGTTCTTTCCTGTCTATTACTGATGAATTATTAACACTTTCAGAATTACCTGCTGGTGCTTTCACTCTTTGCACGACCCTCTTTACATCATTGCACTTGCTCCCTCCTCTCACCTTCAAGCTAGACCAGCACCTCCAGTCTGAAAGAACAACATTAGGGAGAGCTGAGATAAAGTGGGGAGAATCGAACTCGTCTACTATGTATCCTTTTCGTCTGCTATCACAACTGATAGATTGCTTTCATTTATTCTAAAATAAATAAGTGTGCCTCAAACCCATGTTTTCCACCAACTTGACTTTCTACAACACCTTTATCTTTGTTAATTAACTCTTCTCAACAATGGAATGTTCTTAATTACAACTTCAGCTCATCTATTAAAACTGAAGACTTGATGGACTAAGTGCACAAATCATCCTTCATTCTTTAGAGATCCAGCCAAGGTGGAACAAACCCATACACACAACTTGGATCAACATTTGCCAGTATGCAAACTTCTCACAGGTGAAAATGACCAGTAATTGTTAACTGAGATCACATTATTTCCAGGTTCAACCCAATCAATTATTTTGAACCTATTTTCTTCTTGTTATTCTTAACCCACTTGTCTTACATCTCAAGGCTTGAAAGATGTTTGACAAAAACCATTATCCACCCTTTGAACCTGGTGGATTCATGCCACAGAGTACGACGTGTACCAAGAATACACATAAATATATAACTGTCTCATAGGATAAAGCTCTAGACTACTAATAAGATGGCTATTAGTTAAAAAACAGCTCTGTCAGGCTACAATTTTGGGACAAGGCATTTAATCCTCAAATTAATTCATTAATTCATCATTTTCATACCTGTTTAATACAATTCAGGCTTAATCCACAGCACAGGGTGCAAGAAGGGAACCAGTCCTAGACAGAGTGCCAATACTTTGCAGAACCCATACAGACATTAGGCAGGTACCCGGGTAAATGTGACTATCCTAACTGGGCAAATCCAGTGAGACGCCCAAACAGTGCTCCAGCAGATCAAAGAGAGAAGAAGAACAAGCGTAAACCAGTAGTGCTTCCATATGTGGCCACTCTCTCAAGGATGAAGATGTGCACATCCTTGATAGGGAGGAATGCTGGTTTGAACAGGGAGCCAAAGAGGCCATCTATGTGAAAAAGGAACACCCATCCCTGAACAGAGAAGGAGGCCTCAGAGTACACCTCTCACCATCTTACAATGATTGTGTGATTGCAGCTCTTCCCCAATCCTATGTGAATAGCACACATGGCCATTGTAATTAATTTGCAATTTGTGTTTTAAACTGATCATCGTTTGTTATGCAGATGTGCTGAATATAAGCATGGGGAAGTTTTCCAACTAGCTCACTTAGAAAAGTGACGAATGTTTCCCCCATGAAACCTTTGTGTCCAGATGAAGTGGTTCAACTTTCTAGGATTTACTTACCTGGATTATTCAGCAAGCATCAAGGCATACATACACTGGGATACACTTTAGACACACAAACCCAGCCAAAGCATGACTTTGGAATGTGGGAGGAACCCAGAGGTAACTTACACAGACACAGGGAAAACATGCAAACTCTGAGCCAGGTTTCAAAGCGGGCCTAGATGCTGTGAGTCAACATCGGTAACCACTGTAAACTACTGTGCTGCCAAACTCTCAACTGCTCAGCTTAAGTGCTGTGGATAATGGGGTCTGCTAAATGATAATAATAACTATAGCATCTTTCACTCTCCCAAGGTCGCTTTTCATATATAAAAAATGAAATGTATTACTCCGAAAGAAGATCTAGGCACAGCTTTGAGCATCCTGATATTCACTTAAAGTAAACAAGAGCGTGAGTTATTACTGGAGGTGTACTTTTACCATTCTCCTCCATGCTGACAGGTGCCACTGTTATTAGCTCATGCTGAGTGTATTAATGGCCGCCGTCACTTAATTCTGTGAAAACACATTAACATTAACATTTGACAGACGTTATGGGTGACTTGGAATTGAGATAAGATACAATCCAAGCAGTAGGGGATTAAGAAACTTGCTGTAGGACTCAACAGGCTGCCCTGGGATTTGCGATTTGAATTCACTGCTTTAACCATTGTGCACACAGCATTATGCTGAAGAATCTGTTGCCTAGGCTTTCTATTTAGCAGATGTATTTCACATATTACTCTTCTGAACCCATTATTAACAGTCTCTTAGTAACAACTGTATACTTTGATTCCGGTCCAGTAGTTAGCATGCTGAAAGCTTCAATTTAACATTATTATCAATCTGCTAGCTTTCTGACAGTGCTGTTTGGTATATAATTTCATTATTTAATGACTAAACAGCTGTTCAGCGATATGCACAGTAATTAAGTGCTAGTTTCCTCTTATTTAGTGTTATTGTGTATGCTATAAAGGAGCACTTATTTGATTTTGAGTACAGGAATATAATCTGTGTGAAATTAATAGAATATATGATGCCTGGGTCCCCTGAAACTCACAATTTGATGTCACACTTGGGTGTCCAACAGAGGCAGCATGTGCATATTTCATTAAATATGGTGAGTCAAACTATTTTTGGACACTAGCAGACAACATGCAATGCATCTGCGTTGGATTCCTGGTCGGACTTGCATCTGGTCTGAGTGTTGTGGTGCAGATCAGTTTTATTATTGACTATCCATGTAGAAACTATTGGTTTTCTCCACATTTTCATATAAAAGTAGTAAAAAGGCTGTATATTAAAACTTGTGGGCACTTTATTGCCAGGTAGTAAATGAGAATATCACCAGAGAGGCACAATGCACATGCAATAAAACAAAATGAGCTCATAAAAGATAAGCAATGATGCATTGCTGAGGCAGATTAAATGAAAATCAAGGCACCAATAAGGCATGTAATAATATGCTTTATCATATTATGATATAATATTATGGTGACTTTAGGGAACTATCTTTCAGATTATGCAGATCATGTCTCCGGTTTTGAATATTGATCATTTTAAATAACATTTCACCTTTTGTTGTTCTGACTTTATTTAAATCTTACAATTTAAGTGTTCCATAAGATCTGTAGATGACTAAGATTAAAGAAAAGACATCCATTTCTCAAGCCTAGGCCAGTGTTTGAAGGAGATGCTGTCTTGCAGGAGTGGGCACAGTGTCACATTGTTTTCTTCTGCCAGATTTTTGTCAGGATCTTGAAGAATTTTTAATTGTCTTGAATCTTGTCATTTGTTGACAATTACTTGTAGTGTGTATAGACTGTAAGTTTAAATAAAATATTACCTGTCATTTATGTTGAACAAATAGACCAGAAAATAAGGCCTGTAGCAAGAAGTGAACTATCTAGTTAAGCAATGACAAAAAATGAACAGTAAATTGTCTAACGGTGCTGAGTATTGAAGCTGACTTCTGATCTAAAATATATTCTGTTGACACCTTTGTTTAAATTATTTCCAGTTTTTATGTAATTGCCATTCATCCACTTCTTTTCAGCTCTGCTTATTCCAATTCAGGGTCAGAAGGAGCACAGGGCACACACTAAATAAAAAGGAAGGAACTGGAAAAGAAAAAAGCAGGGACTGCAAAAGCGACCTGAATAAAACTGGCATGGCAAGGCAGAAAGCCAATAATAGCTTAAATTCTGAATTATTGGATTCTGTGCTGGGTCTCAGACTGGAAAACCAGCTGACCAGTGGACTGAATTTGGCTCGATCATGCTGGAAGGCTATCCAGCAGGTCCCAGACACCCAGTATTGGCAAGAGCAAGTGTAAATTTATTATCTAGGTTTAGTTCTACCACATACTGGCCTTACAAATGCACATACTCTATAAAGTAGTACATTTTCACCTGTATTGTATACAAACACTTTCATGCATCAATACATTTCAAGTATTAACCCTCGTTACATTTTATGTTTGTGCTGTAAACAATAACTGAACAGTCTGTAGCTGAAATAGCTGAGAATTGCATAACTAAAATGTGTTTTTGTCACCTTTAGAACTCCAACCGAGGAAGTCATGCCGCTCATAAGATCCCCTGTTCAGAAAACAGAAATCTCTTGGTTTGTAGGGTAGCACTACTAAAAGTATACAGTGTGCTTGAAAGTTTGTGAAACCTTTAGAATTTTCTATATTTCTGCATAAATATGACCTAAAACATCATCAGATTTTCACACCAGTCTTAAAAGTCGATAAAGAGAACCCAGTTAAACAAATGAGACAAAAATATTATACTTGGTCATTTATTTATTGAGGAAAATTATCCAATATTACATTTGTGAGTGGCAAAAGTATGTGAACCTCTAGGATTACCACTTAATTTGAAGGTGGAATTAGATTCAGGTGTTTTCAATCAATTGGGATGACAATTATTTAAAAAACAGGGATCTATCAAAGTCTGCTCTTCATAACACATGGTTGTGGAAGTGTTTCATGGCATGAACAAAGGAGATTTCTGAGGACCTCAGAAAAAGAGTTGTTGATGCTCATCAGGCTATAAAAGGTAACAAAACCATCTCTAAAGAGTTTGGACTTAACCAAACAACCAATCAAGACCATTGTTACCCTGCCTAGAAGTGGTCAACCAACAAAGATCACTCCGAGAGCAAGGTGTGTAATAGCTAGTGAGGTCACATAGGACCCCATGGTAACTTCTGAGCTGTAACTGAAGTCCTCTCTCACATTGGCTAATGTTAATGTTCATGAGTCCATCAGAAGAACACTGAACAACGATGGTGTGCATTGCAGGGTTTCAAAGAGAAAGCCACTGCTCTCCAAAAAAACATTGCTGCTCGTCTGCAGTTTGCTAAAGATCACGTGGACAAGCCAGAAGACTGTTGGAGGAATGTTTTGTGGACGGATGAGACCAAAATAGAACTTTTTGGTTTAAAAGAAAAGCGTTATGTTTGGAGAGAGGAAAACACTGCATTCCAACATAAGAACCTTATCCCATCTGTGAAATGTGGTGATTCCCTTCACATTCAAATTAACTGCTAATCCTAGAGGTTCACATACCTTTGCCTCTCATTAATATGTAGTATTGGATCATTATCCTCAATAAATAAATGACCATGTATAATATTTTTGTCTCATTTGTTTAACTGGGTTCTGTCTATCTACTTTTATGACTTTTAGGACTTTTAGGACACACACAATATATATATATATATATATATATATATATATATATATATATATATATATATATATATATATATTCCTGTTCTGTGGAAAAGGTCTATTAATGTTCCTGTGGCTACATGTAAAACACCTAAGGAGCTAAATTTTCGCCCTGTAGCCTTAACATCACTAGTAATTAAGGCATTTGAGAAATTAATTGAAAGGAATTACTGTGTTTAGTGGAGGAGCATTTAGACCCAATGCAGTTTGCATAAAGAAGTGGTAGGGGTGTGGATGATGCTATTGTTACACTCCTGAATCTTCTTTTTAGATATCTTGAAGGTCCAAAGACCCATGCAAGATTCTTGTTTGTAGATTTCTCATCCATTTTTAATACAATAAATCCTCGGATTTTAGTAAATAAACTTTTAGCACAATTTAATATTGATTATAGTTTGGTAGCCTGGATTATGGATTTTTTAATGTGTAGACCACAGGTCAATAGCTTTTTATCTCATATTCTCCTCTCTTCCACTGGCTCACCATAGGGCTGTGTTCTGTTTCCTCTCTTGTATATTCTTCACACAAAAGATTGTGGAATACCAATACCAATAGAGTATATTTCTAAATTTGCAGATGATACTGTTATTGTTAGTCTGCTACAGGATGAGGAGACTGAACATGGCCCTGTTGTTGAGTATTTTGTCCAGTGGTGTATGGATATGAATTTGAAATTAAACATTACAAAAACAAAAAATATGAAAATTTATTTCCCTAACGTGCTCCAGTCCCCATCATGTATTGATTGGCCTTTACTCTGAATACGGATGTGATTTGTTAAAAGGGGCAGCAGAGATTATACTTTTTAAGAAAGTGAAATATATTCAAAGTGGACGGGAAGATCATGACCCTGTTTTTACAAGTCATTTATTGAATCTGTTTTAACTTTTTCTATGGTTGCTTGGTTTGGGAACATAAATGTTCAAAACAAAAATCGTCTCAATAACATTATTAAGGTGGCAGAAAAAATCATTGGTACTGTTCAAGCTCCATTAAATGGCATATTTATTTGTTGTATTACTCCAAAAGGGGGAGTGATATTGAGTTTGCCAGACCATCTACTTATTTCTGAGTCTCAGATTCTTCCTTCTGGACACAGATTTAGGCACCCAATGGTAAAATGTAACAGATGGAAGAACTCTTTTATACATACCTGATGGTGTGTTTTTGTTGTGATATATGTGTATCATACTAGTATACCTGGCTGCAAAACAAAATTCCCCTAGGGAATAATAAAAAGAATTTACTGATAAACTGAATTGAACACACACACACACACACACACACACACACACACACAGTGGGCAAAAAAGTATTTAGTCAGCCACTGATTGTGCAAGTTCTCCTACTTAGAAAGATGAGAGAGGTCTGTAATTTTCATCATAGGTACACTTCAACTATGAGAGACAAAATGATCAAAGAAAATCCAAGAAATCACATTGTAGGATTTTTAAAGAATTTAATTGTAAATTATGGTGGAAAATAAGTATTTTTCGGACAGTATCAAAAGTTCAATTCAATACATTGTAACATAACCTTTGTTGGCAATGACAGAGGTCAAATGTTTCCTGTAAGACTTCACCAGGTTTACACACACTGTAGCTGGTATTTTGGCCCATTCCTCCATGCAGATCTCCTCTAGAGCAGTGATGTTTTGGGGCTGTCGCTGGGCAACACGGACTTTCAACTCCCTCCACAAATTTTCAATGGGATTGAGGTCAGGAGACTGGCTATGCCACTCCAGGAACTTGAAATGCTTTTCATGGAGCCACTCTTTCATTGCCCGAATGGTGTGTTTGGGATCATTGTCATGCTGGAAGACCCAGCCAAGTTCCATCTTCAATGCTCTCACTGATGGAAGGAGGTTTTGGCTTAAAATCTCATGATACATGGCCCCGTTCATTCTTCCCTTAACACAGATCAGTTCTCATGTCCAGAAAAACAACTCCAAAGCATGATGTTTCCACCCCCATGCTTCAAAGTAGGTATGGTGTTCTTGTGATGCAATTCAGCATTCTTCTTCCTCCAAACACGACGAGTGGAGTTTTTACCAAAAACTTCTATTTTGGTTTCATCTGACCACATGATTTTCTCCCAATCCTCTTCTGGATCCTCCATATGCTCTCTGGCAAACTTCAGACGGGCCTGGACATGTACTGGCTTAAGCAGGGGAACACGCCTGGCACTGCAGGATCTGAGTCCCTCTCGGCGTAGTGTATTACTGATGGTAGCCTTTGTTTCTTTGGTCCCAGCTCTCTGCAGGTCATTTATCAGGTCCCTCCATGTAGTTCTGGGATTTTTGCTCACTGTTCTCATGATCATTTTGACCTGACGGGATGAGATCTTGCGTATGGTCTTGTATGTCTTCCATTTTTTTTTTACAATTGCTCCCACAGTTGATTTATTCACACCAACCTGCTTGCCTATTGTAGATTCACTCTTCCCAGTCTGGTGCAGGTCTACAATTTTATTCCTGGTGTCCTTCGACAGCTCTTTGGCCATGGTTGAGTTTGGAGTCTGACTGTTTGAGGCTGTGGACAGGTGTGTTTTATACAGATAACGAGGTCAAACAGGTGCCATTAATACAGGTAATGAGTGGCACAACATATACTGTATACAGTATATATATATATATATATATATATATATATATATATATATATATATATATATATATATATATATGTATGTGTGTGTGTATATATATATATATATATATATATATATATATATACACATATAGATATATAGATAGATAGATAGATAGATAGATAGCAGGTGTTGCTAAGATCTACAAATGTAATGCTCCAATCTGTGGCTTTGTGGGAGGGGCATAGCAACCAGATTGTAAAGAAAAGTTTTGCCCTGTGAGAACTCAAAATTCAGAACAAGTGGTGTGGGATGGTTGTGTGATGCCTCTGATAAATTGAGATGTTCTGAATATTTTGCTTCCATTTTTTTAATCATTTGAATATTGTTAATATTATGTCTATTGATCCATAATTCCAATAAATCACTTTCCCTTGTTGGTTGTTGCAATTTCAATGTTGAGGAGTGTATATTTAAAATCACACACCCATCCTTTTGAATGTGTTCCTCTTGATTGTGGTACACCATTGCTAATAGTGTGTCTGGAATTCTGTTTTCTAGCTGATTCCTGCCGGCAACCACCCACATCCTGCTAAATAGTATTTTAGATCTCATGCTCAATGTAAACATGAGTCAGTTCTTAAAGGGGACACAGGTTCTCTGGGCCCAGCACCAGCTATGGCATTGACACCTTCGCTAGTTCTGTGGAAAAGCAGTACTTGTGATGCACATGATTTCATTTCACTACCATGGGCAACATCCCATAAACCAACTGCATCAGCACCCATAACAAAAACAATACCCCCTGCGTGTGGGGTGGAGCTCAGGCTAGGCTGGAAATCTCTTAGCTTCCCAATCTCTCCCAGCATGTGGCTCCTTGTGAGAAGCATAGAAATGACAGTTGCCAATAGGGAAGGAACAGAAAAACATTTTAATGCATCTGCCTTGCAGTCCTACACTGTTAATGTACCTCAATGTACTGTAAGCATCCAGTAAAATACTGTGGCAATTTAGTAGTGATATCACAGAATGAAAAGAATGAATAGTAGTGATTTTACAGAATATTACAATCATTAAAATAGCCATTGTTGTTGTAGGTGGTGTTGTTGTTTTTTTTTTAACAATCGCAAGCCATTATGTTACCTAATGGGAGGAAATAAGTAGAAGAGGCAACAAGCTAAAGGACATGCTTTAACAGACACACACACACACATACACCCAAAATGAAATATTCCCCTGCTGCTACCAGCACATCATAAAAAAGGCTTGATCACACAGTTTAGCAAGCCACTACCACGTCTGCCTCTGTATGGAAAATCACATTAGAATTATTTGGCATTGTTGTTAGCTTCTTTGGATTGTTCCTTGATATAAATGGTTACTGGTTAGAAAAGTATAATTTCTTAGGCATTAGTGTAGTCATTAATATATGCATTATCCTGTTGCAAGTAATACGGATTTAAAAAAGCATTCTTTACATTTGCTTTGACTTGTCTCATTGCAGCTGGTATGAACCCAATATATTTTTTTTTCTGGTCAACTTCTTCTGCCTCATTTTTGAGGACCAAATGTGGGGAGAATTTCTCCAGTTTGTCAAAAACATTTGTGAGAAAATCATTGAAATGTTTAAAACCAATGTTCCTCAAATAACAACTGGAAGGGATTAGCATATTTATTCCTTCATAGCACATTCTGTCATTTAATAATTCAATTATTCTGGAGAAATTTCAGTCCATAATGTTCAAGGGTGCAACCCTAATCTGAACCCCTGTGATCTTCGATCCCCAAGAAGGCACTGAACCGTAATTCATCAATAACTGATTTAATCACATGGGCAAGGGGTCACTATGGCAAACCTTTATCAAGCACTTAAATCATTTCTGCGCAAAAGAAGTCTTATGACCAGAAGCATCAACCATTCTCTGTGCTCGGAGGCATCTGAGATGGACCATCACACAGTGGAAACTATTCAACAATTCCAAAAGCCAGGGTCTGTCATGGTATGGAGTTGGTACACTGACACTTTAGAACAACATTTGCTCCCTTCAAGATTACATCTTTTCTAGGGATGTCCATGCATTTTTCAACAAGACAATCCAAAACAAGCCATATCAGAATAAGTTAGGATTCAAATATGCAAATCCCTTCCAGTCTTTCTTTGAAGAACATTGTTTTTAAACATTTCAATAATTTTCTCATTTCACATTTGTTGACAAACTAGAGATTATCTGTCTACCTTTGCTCCTCAATGACTCAGTCTTTCATGAATACTACAACTGTAGCAAATCATGATTGTAATCACCTGTTGACATTAACTGATTGAAATCACATCAGATTCCTATACACGTCCTAAAAGTAAATAAAGAAAACCCAGTTAAAAAAATGAGACAGCAATATTGTACTTGCTCATTTATTTACTGATCCAGGGAAATGATCCAATGTTACACATCTATGAGTTCCAAAAGTATGAGAACCTCTATTATTATACCTCTAATATTATTTGGAGGTGAAATTAGTTGTTTTTAGTAATTGGAATGATGATCAAGTGAGTGGGTGCTCTGCTGTGTTTAAAGCACAGGAATCTATCAGAATCTGATCTTCACAAAACACGGTTATTGGAGAGTAACTTTTCAGGAGTGGTCAACCAACAATGCTCACTCCGAGAGCAAGGTGTTGTATAGTCCATGAGGACACAAATGTGCCTAACTAATAAATGTGCCTGAACAACAATTGCTCTCCAAAAATAATGTCGTTGCCTGTCGTGTGACTTGTGAGCAAGCTAGAAGGCTATTGAAATATAATGTTTCATGGACAGATCGACCATAAGTACACAATTTGTTCTATCAAACATGGTTAAAGAAGCATAAAGTTAATGTTTTGGAATGTCCAAGTCAAGGTCCTGACCTTAATCCAAAAGAAATGTTGTTGAAGCAGTTCATTTGAGGAAACCCACCAACATACCAGAGTTAAAGCTGTTCTCTAAAGTGGAATGGACTAAAATTCTTCTAAGCTGATGTGCAGGACTGATCAAGAGTTACCAGAAACACATTTATTTGCAATCATTGCTGCATAACAGGGTAACACCAGACTGTGAAAGCAAAGGCTCACACACTCTCACAGGTATGAAATATTAGCTCATTTCCCTAAATAATAAATTACTACATATATATTTTTTGTCCTGTTTGTTTAATTGGGTTCTCTTCACTATTAAGACTTAGATTAAAACCTGCCGATGTTTTACATCATATTTATACACAAATTCTAAAGAAGGGATCACACACTTTTACACACAACTCTATATAATATGGTAAAATAAAAACAAATTCAAGCTTTCTCCATCATTCTACACTCAATACCCCATAATGGCAAAGTGAAAACACAATTTTAGACATATCCCAGAAGTTGAATCTGTTCATCTGGACATTAGGTTTTGTGGGAGAAACGTTTCGTGACTCATCTAAGTGACTTCTTCAGTCTCAGCAGTTGGAAAACTTCCCCAATCTTATATACAGCACCTTTGCATAACGACTGGTACCAGCACCATTTCATAACAATGGGACCAGTGATCAGTTTAATATGCAGATTGACATAGCCATTAACGACAATGGCCATGTGTGCCATTCACACAGGATTGGGGAAGGGCTGCGATGGCTCCATTGTAAGATGGTGAGAGGTGTAATCTGAGGCCCCCTCCTCGGTTCAGGGATGGACATTCCCTTTCTACAAAAATGGCTTCTTTTACTCCGCGTTCAAACCATCGTTCCTCCCTATCAAGGATCTGCACGTCTACATCCTTGAAAGAGTGGCCACTGGCCTGTAGGTGGGTGTAAACCGCAGAGTTGCACCTGATGAGGTAGCTCTTCTATGGTGGCCATTCGTTTTCACCAGTGGCTGTTTGTTCCCCGATGTACAAGTTATGGCAATCCTCCCGGGCACTTCAAAGCGTACACTACATTACCTGTTGTGCTGGGGGACCGATCCTTGGGGGACCAGTTTCTGAGCGTAGTGATAGTGTGTTTTGGGGGTTTGGTTGAAAGCCACTGAGACGTTGGTGTTTGGCAAATGCGTCTCAATTGTTCCTATGTTCTGCCACATATGGAATCACCACTGGTTTAGGCTTAGACTGCGGTTGTTGTTCTCCTCTCGTCGATCTGCTGGAGCACTGTTTGGGCGTCTTACCGGCTTTGACAAAGGCCCAGTTCGGATAACCACATTTGCCCAGGGCCTGCTTAATGTGAGATTTCTCTCCATCCTTGGCCGCTGTGTCAGTGGGGACGCTGTCTGCTCGGTGGTACAGTGTCCTGATGACTCCTAGTTTGTGCTCCAGTGGATGATTAGAGTCAAACCTTAAGTACTGATCCGTATGTGTTGGCTTACGGTAAACATCGACTTTCAGTCGTCCCCCAGCTCCAATCACAACCTCACAATCCAAGAAGGCTAACTTGCCGTACTTCACATCCTCCCTGGTGAACATAATGTGTCTGTCCACTGAGTTGATGTGGTCGGTGAAATGTGGTACTTCCTGAGATTTCATTTTAACCCAGGTGTCATCCACATATCTGAACCAATGGCTGGGTGGTGTTCCTGAATAGGATGTTAGTGCCTTCTTTTCCACTTCTTCCATATACAGGTTGGCCACGATAGGTGAAACTGGGGAGCCCAATTTTAGACATGTATTTTTTTATTTATAAAAAAAAAAAAAAACTAATACTGCATCGACATAAGTATTCAGACGCTTTACTCAGTACTTATTTGAAGCACCTTTGGCAGTGATTACAGTCTCCAGTCTTCTTGAGTATGACATAAGGGTTGCACACCTGAATTTGGGGATTTTCTGCCATTCATTCTCAAGCTCTGTCAGGTTGGATGGGGACCGTTGATGGACAGCCATCAGTCAGGTCTCAGAGATGGAGTTCGAAAGGGTTCAAGTCAGGGCCCTGGATGGGCCACTCAAGGACATTCACAGAATTGTCTCTAAGTCTGAGGTCCTGAGCACTCTGGATCAGGTTTTCATTAAGAATATCTCTGAACCTTTCTCATCAGCTTTCATGCAACCCTGACCAATCTCCCTGTCCCAGCTGCTGTAAAACACCCCCACAGCATCATGCTGCCACCATGCTGCACTTTAGGGATAGTATTGGACATTCCTCTAGTTAGACAATATACATGGGTTAATGCTCTGGATAACAAAATTATGGCTGCTCAGATTGGATTTTATATACGTGTCTAACCATTTTAGTAGCAGAAATACTGAATGTTGTATTTTTCAGATATTCAGATCATTTAGTTCTTATCACATTCATTGACCCTCTTTATCTTTTCATACCCATTGTATCTGGATTGTGTCTTGATACGATTTTAACCATATGAATTGTGATCTCATTTACACTTACTAGCCAAATGCGTCTCCAGTCAGCCGCACTAAAATCCAATTGCTGTATCCCACATAATATGTAAATCAGGTCATGACACTGGACCTGTCACGCTTACAGACAGGGATGAAGATGGAGATATACACAAGTGCAAGTAGTGATGGTTTATTAAATGACATGTTGGTTACCCAGACAAGACAGACAAGATACAGAACTGAGTGTGAACAGACAAAGGCTTACAGGCTAGGCTAAAACAAAGTCAGATTTACTCACAGTAGGGCCAACTTAGAGCAACTAGTTAACGCATGTTTTTAGAATTTAGGAAGAAATTTGAGTACCCAGTGTAAACCCATATGGACAGTGTGAACTCCACACAGGCAGAACCAACATCTGGAGTTGTGCAGTGGCCACACTAACAGCTTGTATCACCATGCCACCCTGCAACTTAAGGTTAATGTGAAGGTTGTTTTTTTCTGATGTAAACAAGGTTTGTGAAATGGGTCACTTCAGAAAAATGTGGGTCTGGATCAATTGAGTGATAAAAAGGTTATTTGCTTAAAAAACACATGAAAAGTCCTGAAGTTAGATGTGATATACCCGTCATGCACCACATGCTGCTTCTCTATTTCTCTGTCACTGTTCTACTCTCCATCTTTAATTTTCACATGGAGACCTTGAAAATAGGTTCCTTAAGAAGAAATGGTGGAAGAGATAAATGTAAATGTGACTTCGTATCAGAAAAAATATGCCAAAAGCAACTCTGTATTATTTTTTTCAGAGAACACATAGTGACGAAGCTAATGAAGTAGAGTGGATCATGTGGTGAGAGGGACAGTGTGCACTCAGTCATACTACAAACTTCAGTGCAGTGGTTGCAATTCTATTTTCTTCTGCTTTAGAAGTACATATCTTGCATAAAAACGAAGTAGTAAATGTGAACATCTACTAATAGTTGACATTAGAGGAGACATTTCATTTTATAAATGCTTATGTCTCAGTTACACTACATGGAGCTCTGAAGCGCTGTCCAAACAAAGGCTGTATTGTCTTCAAGGGTGACTGATATTGTCCAGTGGATTTTACTGTAGATCGTGCAACCATTGATCTCCATGTACAGCATTTGTTTGCTTGTCCCAATTTTTAAAAAAGTTGAATCTTATCGCTGTGCAGAGTGTGAAAATCCCTTGAGTTAGACAATAAACATAGGTTAAGGCCCTGGATAAACAGAATTAATGCTCTTCAGATTGGATTGTATATACGTTTCCAGCCATTCTATTAATTTACATACAGTCGAACCTCAGAATTTGAACAGCACTCAAACAATTCGGACACCGAACGGTCCATGTTTTTGCCCCCAAATTAGAACAAAAATTCCATCTTTGAACATTGGCACCCTAACTAAAACATTCAATGGTGCTATCTTCCAAAGGTGATGAACGTAATTCAGTCCAGTCGGTTGTGATAATGCACCAATACGGTATGCCTGTTACGGGGAATCGAGATTCCCCAGATAAGTGTAATGGCGGAGCACAAGATGCAATCCAGAAAATAGACAGACGTATGTAAAACGAAAGGGGATTTATTAAAGATAATGAGAGAGTGTGTAGTGGGGTGAATGGATGCGAAAAAGAAGGTCCAAATCACTGCAAGAGTCCAGGAGGCTGGAGCGATGTGCGACGTGGAGAACCAAACGAGTGCAGTGGCGGCGAGGTTGGCTTGTCTGAACGTTCCGGGATCCATGAGGTCTATGGGTGCGATTTCAGACACCTCCTCAGTCATGCTGCCACTGTCCCAGGGATAAGATGTGACAACTGTGCTCGCCTCAATGGCTATAAAGTTTCACTTTATTTTCACTTATTTCATGTGTTTATTGATTATTATTATTATATTACATTTGTTTGCTTTATTCATCCTTTTAATCATTATTTCCATGCGAATATAGGCATAAAATAATTCAGGAATGAACGAAACTCATTTACATTACTTCCCATGGCTTCCATCTTCCCAACTTCCAACTTTGAGTACATATTAAGTTCTTTAACCAATTAAGTTCACATTCCAAGGTTCCACTATACT
This sequence comes from Ancistrus triradiatus, assembly GCA_025084515.1. Taxonomy (NCBI): domain Eukaryota; kingdom Metazoa; phylum Chordata; class Actinopteri; order Siluriformes; family Loricariidae; genus Ancistrus; species Ancistrus triradiatus. The sequence goes on from JAJAGP010000382.1 coordinate 25,178, forward strand.
GAATGTTTTATTTTTCAGATATTCAGATCATTTAGTTTATATCACATTCATTGACCCGGTTTATCTTTTTGTGCATCTTGTATCTTGAAAAAAACGTTGTTTTTCCTCTCTCTGTTAAGCGTCCTTGGGTTTGTGAAATGCACTACACAAATTGAACTTATTATTATTACTTTTATTATTATTATTGATTTTATGTTGATATAATTTTAATCACATGAATTATGACCTCCTTTATATTTACAAGTCAAATACGTCTCCACACTAAAATTTGATTGCTATGTCACGCATAATATGTAAATCAGCTCATGACACTGGACCTATCATGCTTATAGACAGGGGTGAGGATGGAGATAAATGCAAGTGCAAGTGGTGGTGGTTAAATAAATGACATGATAGATACCCAGACAAGACACAGACAAGATAGGGCTGATTGTGAACAGACAAAGACTTACAGACTAGACTAACACAAACAGACAGAGGCTAACAGGCTAGGCTAACACAAACAGACAGACTAACAATAATGAGACACAGGCCTAGGATACACAGATATATAAGGAAAGTTGACAATACACGGACACTTGAAGCACAGAATTCAAATAATGAAGACTCTGTATAGGAATGCACAGAACTACCCTCTACCAGAGAAATACAATAACACACAGTACACAAAGCTAGCAAACAACACAACGCAAATTAAATACATGAAACAGAGACAGGAACTGACAAACCATCAATGGAAGCAAGAGGAGCCAGGAACAGGAACAAACCAACAGAGTAAGTGCTACGAGATGTGACAAGGAGATGTAGTAGATGGAAGGATTACATAGGGGAAGCACAGCTGGCTGTAATTAAGCAGCCAGCTGTGGAAAAAGAAAAGGGTCAGAAGGCAATTATCCTGACAAGACCACTCACTTCCTGTGTTGTTTTTAGCTTTTATTTGCAAAAGATGGATGTTACATCAAATGATTTTCACATAATCAGTTTACATTTCTTTACACTACAAGGAAGACACAACTTTGTGCAAATGTGGTGCATTTTACATGCATTTTTGTGGCTTAGTCTTATCTTGATCTAATCCTGATACTTAAGATGCATGAAACAACCTAATATAAATAGGGTCATTATATCACAAGTTTCTGGTAGACCATACTTGCATTTCAGTTGTTACAACACATGGTTTTCTTTAAGGTTTTTAAAATATTTTGGGAACACTGAAAGTAACAAAAAGAATCAGTGATAGTGGTGGGTGGTTGAAAATGTAGTTTTTGTTAACAATATAGAGTCAAATCCATCAAAAAGACAAAGCATGCAGTTCAAGCCCTAGAACGAGACATCTGCTTCAAAGACACTGAAATGACTACAACACAAGACCCTGTCCTACTAATGAAGCTGCAACAGACGAAAAAGGAATTGAGCTTGCACTTGAATGAAAGGGTAAAGTGGGTCTTGGTTAGATCACGGATCACATCCATTGCTAACATGGATGCCCCAAGTGCTTTCTTTTTCAATCTTGATTGATCAACAGCACAGCACAAGCAGATGGCCTGTCTACGCCTTCCAGATGGCAGAGTACCAGATGACATTTGAGTCTCAGATAACTCTGGAAGAACTCTCTACTTCAGTTGGACAGCTCAGTTCAGGACTCTATCCAGGCATTGATGGCTTTCCATTGGATTTTTATAAGAGCATTTGGAATTAAATTGTAGAGATTCTGAGGTATTGTGTGAAGGTTAGCCAAAAGGTTTCTTTACCTGTCTCCTGACAGCATGCAGTTGGATTGGAAATCTGTTATATCAAAGAGTTTAGCAAATAGGCTAAAGACATTTCTTCATTTAAAAGTAAACATGGATCATTTGTACAGTATTCCTGGCAAAATAATAATGGACTACTAATTTCTTCTACTGATTTATTGGATATGTGCAAAATGTCAGATTTGTCTATTCTTTTGCTTGATCATGAGAAAGTATTTGATATAGTTGATCACAAACAGTATAAATTTTCAGTGTTTTGAAATCCTTTGGATGTGTGCTTTATATTTGATACAATTGCTGTGCAATGTTGTTTCTTACATCATGGTTAAGATCAGCAGTGGGCTGATTTGGCCAATCTCCACTTCCCGCATTAGACAAAGTCGTCCCCTGCCAGGCCTTCTGTGCAGCCTAGCCATAGAGCCATTGCAATCTATCTTTGTGGTTGACTAACGGGCCTTCATATAGCAGGAGTGGTTGAGACCCTTGAGCTATATCAGAAAGTTTCATCTGCCAAAATAAATTATGGAAGAATTTGAGGCTCCAGGAAACCTTAAATGGAGTAGGAAGGGTTTACAAATGTTTGAAGAGATGAATTCAAAACAGGAACTAGAAGAGTGTAATGGAAAAAGTGTGCACTAATTTGTCTTGTTGGAAATGGTTGCTAACCTAGCTGTCCTAATGGCAATGTCCAAGTGGCCAATAACTTTAAACTGCTTGAAAGTTTGCGAACCCTTTAGAATTTTTTATATTTCTGCCTAAAACATTATTAGATTTTCACTGTTCTCATTTTTTTTCACAGTTCTAAAAGTAGATAAACAGAACTCAGTTAAACAAATGAGACAAACATGTTATACTTGGTCATTTATTTATTGAGGAAAATGATCCAATATTACATATTAATGAGTGGCAAAAGCTTTTGAAACTTTAAACCTTTCAGTATCTGGTGTGACCCCCCCTGTGCAGCAAAAACTGCAACTAAACGTTTCCTGTAACTGTTGATCAGTCTTGCACACCGGCTTGGAGGAATTTTAGCCCATTCCTCTATACAGAACAGCTTCAGCTCTGGGATGTTGGTGGGTTTCCTCACATTAACTGCTCACTTCAGGTCCTTCCACAACATTTCCATTGGATTAAGGTCAGGTCTTTGACTTGGCCATTCCAAAACATGAACTTTATTCTTCTTTAACCATTCTTTGGTAGACCGACTTGTGTGCTTAGGGTCATTGTCTTGCTGCATGACCCACCTTCTCTTGAGATTCAGTTCATGGACAGATGTCCTGATGTTTTCCTTTAGAATTCTCTGATATAATTCTGAATTCAATGTTCCATCATTGATGGCAGGCTGTCCTGGCCCAGATTCAGCAAAACAGGCCCAAATCATGATACTACCACCACCATGTTTCACAGATGGAACATAAACATTAGCCAATGTGAGAGAGGTTTTTATTTACTTAGAGGTTACCCTGGGGTCTTTTTGACCTCGCCAACTATTACACACCTTGCTCTTGGAGTGATCTTTGTTGGTCGAAAACTCCTGGGAAGAAGGCTCCTTTTCCAGCCTGATGAGCATCAACAACTCTTTTTCTGAGGTCCTCAGAAATCTCCTTTGCTCGTGCCATGATACACTTCAACAAACATATGTTGTCGAGACCAGACGTTGATAGATCCCTGTTCTTAAAAATAAAACAGGGTGCCCACTCACACCTGATTGTCCTCCCATTGATTGAAAACACCTGACTCTAATTTCACCTTCAAATGAACTCCAAGAGGTTCAGATAGTTTTGCCACTGACTAATATGTAATATTGGATCACTTTCCTCAATAAATAAATGATAATTGAGTATATATTTTTTGTCTCATTTGTTTAACTGGGTTCTATTTATCTACTTTTAGGACTCGTGTGAAAATCTGATGATGTTTTAGGTCATATTTATGCAGAAATATTGATGCATATATATATATATAGTCTAAACTAATTGTCATGTTAACAAGGTTACAAAAAAACAGACATAGTGACATTCATACCTCATGCTAACAGAATGTGTTTTACTGAGCACATAGTTCATGATTGTTTCTGTGAACATGCACATGAAGTCCAGTCTGTGATGAATAACTGCTAAGTTATTATAAGTTACGCCTGGTCACGCCCCCATTTTGGTAACACCACTGGGCAGTTATATCTAGCCATACAAGACCAGACTCCTATCTCTTTGAATGTTGAGAGACCTATATATCTGAAACTGAAAGGGAAAGAGAAATTAACGATTAAAATTTAGAATCACTGGTATATTTGGACAAAAATTATATGACTTACTTGCATTGTTGGGTTCAAATAAGACAGAAAAATCTATTTTTTAAAAGTAGTTCTCACAACTGCACATGCGCATCCCGCCACTACAAACCTACCAAGATTTGCCGCCCCCCTCTCCAACGCATTTACTCATATGTTGATTGGTTCTAATGACAGGGCAGGGCTTCTGTACTACAGTCCCATTCATATTTCAACCAGTGAGCAGTCTCCTCCTTATACTACGTCTCTGATAACAGACAGGGCTGTACATCATCCGGTGTTCCAAGTTTAAAGTAGGATTAAAGTGCCACCTACTGACAGTCTGACACTTGACGGCTTAGCGTGATAGAATTTAATTATTGGCAATACATTAGTCACATTTTAAGCTTAGCGAGAGGCGAGGTTGGCGGCTTTTCAAGATAAAGTGCATGGAAGGAAATCTGTCAGCAATGAGGTTAGCGAGATAATGGGAGGATGGGGGCGAGATAACGAGGTTACAGTGTATATATATTTTTTTTGTCAGGTCAGCCCTGGGTCCTGTCTTCCACCTTGTGTCTTCCAGTACATGAGGGAGGTCTGATAGACATCAGGTCCAGGATAATGACTTTTTTATCCCCCATGCTGCTTAGACACTGTTACACCAAAGGTTGTTTGCATGGATAAACTCTGCCAACATTTTAAAAATGACTGGTGGCATGGGACCTGAAAACACATGTTTATTATGAAAGTACAGGAAAGGAACTTCACACCATTTACAGGTCAAAGGTGGGAGCTTAGAAAGTGTTTTCCTTCACAAGATTAAGGAGTTTTATCACTGTTTTGCAACACTTTTTTACCATTGAGACTTCCAACTTCAGCACTTTTGTGTCACCACTTGTTGACTGCCGGATATACAAAGCAGTGTCACATTGTGAGTACTAGACTGGTGGTTATAAGTGAGAGGACTAGGATTAGATCACACTGCCTGCTGAATCGGCTAATGACAGAGATATGGGGTCATTAACAACAAATTATCTGCAATTCCTAGCCATTTTTCTACTCAGTTAATAGAAGAAGGCTATTAAGACCTACCCACTGTGACTGTCACTGCTGCTGTTGAAGAGTGGAGTAAAGATGATGAGTACTTCTTGTCCTTTTCCACCACAGAACTTTTTTTTTCTCAGTGAACTCAAAAAGAAAGCAATTTACATAACATGTGTAAAGATATTTCATGTCCATCGCTTGACTGGAGTTCCAGTTAGCAGATGGACTGAGTTTTCTAGGACTGGCTCTTCCCCTAAAGCCTGCTGGCAGTCCCTATACAAGCATCCAGTTGACAAACACACTGCTGACTTCCAGCTGAGGACAGAACATGGGGCAATAATTACAAACAGACATCAAGTGCACCTTGATCCAAGTCATGATGAGAAATGTGGTTTTTGCTATGACAGTGAATCTGTTTTCCATCTGTTTGTGTGGTACACATAGTTAGAAAGGTTGTTTATATTAATGTCTTACAGCTTTTTTGGCTTAGTTCAGATTTTTTTTTCCTTTCAGTGCTTTATCTTTGCCCCAAATATTTATCAAGGCATAAACATGTTGCAGTTTTGCTGATTTTTTAAAATCTGGAACAGCAAAATGAGATATTTGGAAGTCAAGAAAAAACTCACGGGGCATCATGGGACACAACAACTTTATACAACTCCAAATCAGCAAAAGTTGGAACAGTATGGAAAATGCAAAAAAAAAAAACCTGCAGTGTTCCTTACATTTCCTTTGACTTTTTTTTCATTGCAGACAGTATGAACCCAAGATGTTTCATGCTTTTTTCTGGTCAACTTCATTTCATTTGCTAATGATCATCCATTTCAAACCTGCAACACACAAAAAAAAGTTGGGACGGGGCAATTTAGAGGTGGTAATAAGGTAAAATAAATAAATAATGATGCAAATTTCAAACAGGTGATGTCAGCAGGTGATTAAAATCATGATTTGGTGTAAAAGCAGCATTCACAAAAGGCTGATTAATAGTAGATTTTTGGTATATGGTTTATTAACTAAATAATGGTCTTGGATTGATATGGGGCATCGACCGATATGCAAAGTTTATGTAACAGTATATACTGATACGGAACTGAAAAAGTTAAATCGGTGCATCCATAGTTAAAATATATTAAGGGTGCATATATACTTGTAATTTGGTTCACTTTATCCAGACCAAAGCAATAATAAATTGTAGCATTTTAATCCTGGTTCACTTAGGGTTCATCCTGGCATTCATAGCACCAAGAAGCCAAGATATGTAACCAAAAGTCATCTGAATAAATTCACATACAGGTAGTCCTCGGGTTACGACAGTCTTGAGTTACGACGTTTCGTGGTTACGACGCATCTCCCATTTACTGTATAAAGCCTTGTTTCGACTTAAGTGGTTTTGCGTCGTAAACGTCATAACGCGAACTTCGTGTTTGGTGTGCACAGCAGAAGAATACCGTATTTTTCGGGCTATAAAGCGCACCGGGTTATAAGGCGCGATATCAATGATCGACTGCTAACGGATCTATTTTCATACATAAAGCGCACCGGGTTATAAGGTGCATGAAATGAAACGAAACTCTTAAGTTCCGTCAGAAGCTCAGTTTGATCTTCTTTACCTGGTGCAGGGCGTCTTCTTGCTTCCTCCACTTCCGTACCATTGATTCGTTAATGTTGAATTCTCTCACAGCTGCTCTATGACCATGTTGTACTGCGTGACTGATAGCGTTGAGTTTGAAATACGTTTAAAAAATGATGAATGAATGCCACGTACCCTAATGCTGAAGCACATACCGTATACTACATTACTTTACTTACTCCGCATGCTGCGCACTACGGTTGCCGTAAGCATCGTGAGGTACCAAGGCCGTGCTAAAACATTTTGACAGATTTATGAGCGCCGTGTACCATCTACAATCGGTTCTAGGTCAGAAAACACAACCAGAATTAATTCATACATTAGACGCACCGCAGTTTAAGGCGCACTGTCCATTTCTGAGAAAGTTAAAGGATTTTAAGTGCGCCTTATGGTCCGAAAAATACGGTACATGGTTACGCGGCTCGTTTTTTGATAATTACTGTGTTAGGATAGGTGTTAGGATAGTATAAGTGCTTACAGTACGTTATTTACGTACAGTATGTACGTATGTTCCGACTTACACCGAAAATCGGTTTACGACGCCACCTAGGAACGGATCTGCGTCGTAAGTCGAGGACTACCTGTACTTATTGGACGGTTTTTTAAAACGTTTTGTCACCGAACTTGCCAAAAGTTCATAACGCTCAAGGAATTTCTGCTGCTATTTTGTATTGGCTGATAACTCAAAAAGAGCTCCTACAAAATAATTCCTCCTTTTTGCAGACAAAAGAACCTGTGCTGCAAGAAGACAGCTGTTAGGATGCCTGTATGCTTGAGGAATGAGTTATCGCTTGAGTATTCTGTCATTTGAAAGGAAAGAATGAATAAACTAAAGAAAGTACAGTTCTTTAACACAACTGTAATTGTTTTAAGCAATAGAACGTGAATAACGTATCGTGAATAACATCACAGTTGCGATTTGACCGCAGTAGATCATCACAGCCATGATGTTAGCCTCGAGTGTTCTATTTCTTTTATACAACAGTTTTTTACAAGAAAACAAAGAAACAAAATAAATCAAAGAAGCCATGAATTTCATACTGAATATGCTTTGATAACAATAAATGATATGGTTTAATAAACTATAGAATTTAATCATTTATTATGGTTATTTTGTTTTAAATGTTTGTGTGCATAAAGCTGACATTACTTGGCAATGCGTCACTCATTATTTGGCATTTGGTTGAAATAGTTATTTGGTTCTGATGGGAAAAAGCTGTGCTTTTATTACAAATGTCATGCTTCTTGACATTTTGTCAGCTCCAGCTTGTAAGGTGGAACTAACTATTGTATAAAGGTAACACTTATATTAACATCACCCCTATGTTTGGTTCGTTTCGATGGTCTTCATCTTAGGTCTTTCATATATCAATTGAACTGCACCAGAGTTCATTTGGAACCCCCTGAATAGGGTCTCGGCCTGCTTGTTTGGTGTGCACCAAGGTTCAGCTGGCACAATTTGCACTTGTTCATATGAACCACACTAATGATCAGTGCCATCACACCAGTGTTTGGTTTATTCGAACCAAATGTGCCAAGTGTGAGCACACCCTAAGTTAGCAAGTGTGAAATCTGCCCCAGCTGTTTCTCTATGCTGTTTTCTATTTCTCAGAATAACATCTCATGCAGGAACTTTTCCAAGTTACTGTATCAGCTTAGTGAGCAAAAAACTATTCATACTTGTTCATTATTATTAAGTTCATGTAGGCTAAACATTACAATTAATTAAATTTGGATAATGTGGTTAAGTATGTAATGCATAATAAGAGCACCTAATTTTAAAACTCCTCAATTTAAATGTCATTTAGCAAGACACGCTGCATGATTAATGCTGGCTGCAATGTGGAGGTATTTTACAATATTATTAAAATGTATTAATAATAAAATTTGTTGTAGTACTTCATTCTTGATTTTCATTCTTATGAATTCTGTGCCATATATATTTGTGCCATATATATATGCTATTTAAGGATATGTGCAATACCTACGATTTGTGCAATAGTGCAATATGGCACAATAGTTTTCTTTTCTTTTATAGTACTTTACTCATACTAGCGAGTTGAAATGGTTCTTCTCATCCAAAGCTTTTCATTGCATTGTTGAACTTGTTTTAACCTGCATATGACAAAGAAATGAATCGAATCGAATCAAATTTCTCTTGTTTTCTGTTGTTTCTTTTTTTGCTATACTTACAGTGAGATGTAAAGAATTTCAAATAAAAAGATGATAAATCAGGTGTCAGTATTGGTATAGGAAGAGAAAATGTTTTACTTGTACATCTGTAGTATTATGTACAGTTAATGAAACTAGATGAATATGTAAATCACACTCTCTCGCTCTCTCTCTCTCTCACTCTTTCATAGCTTGCCAGACTCTAAAGTCAGTGTATATCTCACAAATCTGTTTTAAGGACAGTTTATCTATACTTTTATATCATGTAAACAGAGTTGACGTGGAGGAAAGACTGTGCGTGCCAAGGTTATAAAATCCTGTGTAATTCCTGTGTTAAAATCCTCATGCCTAATTAGATGATTAACTGTGGATTTACACTGCCGTGCATTTAATTGAATCTGATCCAATGAATTAAATCAGAGTTTAATAACTTGCAGTATAGTCACTCACAGGATAATCTAATTCAGTATTTTCTTTTGTTAAAAGCAATAACATCTACTTTTCCAATGATTTGTTTGTGAAAAGCCGAAGTTGGCCATGAGCATTCAGACCAGCAGTAATGCATGCACACAGTTGTCTCATCCCATGGCTGTGCGATTATTCATCTGTGGCAATCAATTTTCAGAACTAGATGATCCTACGTTCCTTCTATGCTTAGGGATAGATCTGTTTTTTGTTTCCATGGTGACCCATTTCTCAGACCAAAGCTTATTGTAGCGTACATGTGCTCATCCAAGAGCACCTTTTATATGTTAGATAGAGCAAAGCACTTGGCCCAAGGTCATTTCAAAAAGGTGGACACAAACTCCAGACGTGTCAGGCTACAAAACTTCTCTAATTAAAAAAGAAACTGTAAAAGAATCAAAATATGTATGTTGTTTCCTTTTTAAATGTGTTATGGAGTGTTTTAGTCAATATTCTGATTTTAGTGTTTGCTTTTAACCTTATTACTTAGAATGCTCTTACAATATCCTGTAAGTCAAGTCAAGTCAAGTCAGATCTATTTATATAGCGCTTTTTACAATGGAGCATTGTCTCAAAGCAACTTTACAAGTTTAGATTATCTCCTAATAATTACGTCCAATCCCAAATTGAGCAAGCCTAGGGCGACAGTGGCAAGGAAAAACTCCCTGAGTGTTATAGGAAGAAACCTTGGGAGGGCCAAGACTCAAAAAGGGACCCAACCTCCTTGGGCGGCATGGTAAGCAATGTACACTACAGATGCCATAGGACATGAAATGGTCATTTCGTATTAGTATTTAGAAAACTCTACCGTGTATTATTTATTAAATGTCACATCAACATTAACAGCTCTATCCATAATAGGAGCAAGGTTTCAACTGCACTCATCTTACACACTCATACTGGGGCAATTTAGAGAGGACAGTTAATCTTTGGAATTAAGCCTTTGGAATGTGGGAGGAAGTCAGAGTACACAGAGTAAACCAACACAGACACTGAGAGGACATGCAAACCTCGTAGAGGCAGAGTCCAGGGTTGTGAGTGAACCAGGGATATTTCGGGATGTATACCATTTTGCTAAATTATATCAAAGTTAAAGTTAGAGAACATTTTTTTTTAATTCTGTATAGGTGTTTTCCCAATATTTAATCAATATAGTACTATAACTAAGGTTCACATGTCTAGAAAAAGTCAGAGGTTGGCAGTAACATGGTAATTTACCAAAGCAAGCTTTTGAGATCAGCACTTCTAAAAGGATCATTTGTGATACTTTTTACTTTTGCTTTGCATTGGGAAAAAAAACGGCTTTTTTATTTTTTATTTTTTGTACAACTTTCATTTGAACAACTAAAAGAGCAAAAGGATTTGTGATAGGATACTGAAGTTAGGGTATAACAGTGTTTTTCAATCCTGGTCCTGGAGTCCTACTGCTCTGCACGTTTTAGTGCTTTTCCTGTTTAAACACACCCACTTTTTTACTCACTTTCATTAATGGGCTTGTTAATTAGCTTAGTTTTTAAATCAGGTGTGTTGGGAGTAAGGAAAACACAAAAACATGCAGAACAGTGGGGCTCCAGGACCAGGATTGACAAACACTGGGGTATAACGATACACTCATGATTCGATTCACAATACTGAGTTCATTATTTGCTTTTCTCAGGATTGTTGATTTTACATATTGTACATTCAATAAAATACATTCATTTTTTATTCCTGAAGTATAAACATTGCAAAACAATACACATTGTCTTGTGTATGTTTTTAAACAAAGTTCCTGCAATTCAAATAAATTACTAGAAACAGAGGTTTAAAATTGTAAACAAAATGTTCTATTGTAGCTTCACCATATCTTAAATCACCAAGTGAAAACATTCCTTCAATTAAAAGAAATTTGGAGTCTCACTGTGAATGGGATATGCATCAGTAAGCACGATATGTGACTGTGCCCTCTGGTGTTCAAAGAATGCAATTGCATTAGATGACGTATGTGTATGTGTACTAAAAAGGCGTGTGTGTATGAAAAAAGGTACAGCAATCATTATGTAAAAGGAATGTCTCGAAAACGTGTGTGTGTGTGTGTGTGTGTGTGTGTGTGTGTGTGTGTGTGTGTGTGTGTGTGTGTTTATGTGTGTGTCTTTCCCTCTCCTGTCTCTGTCTTGTCCATACAGGTGTGGTTTTTCTACAGGGGAGGTGTCAGAGGGATAGGTGGTGAAGTTACTGATGGCAGTAGGTGAGGCTAAGGGGCAGCATGTCAGATTGGGTTTGATGCAGGAAATGTGGAGAGCAAGTGGAGAGAATATGGCTCACCTGTTTGTTTGGATTTATATATTTGTGTTCAGTGCACCACAGTTAGCTGAAGCAATTGGCATTGTTTGGCCTCCTGTCTGTTTAAATGTATAACACATGCACAGCACATAAGATCTAGTCTGTGTATGTATTTTCACTTTTTATAATAACATAATGATTATCACATGTGGTTTTCTTTGATTACAAAAGTAACCAATTTCATTTTCCATGCCCATGGTAAATGGCTTGTCGAAATACTAAACCTTTAAAATTTAACTGCTAACATAGTCACAGTATGTGGTTATACACTCACTGAACACTCAAATCCCATCTCCGCCCTTGCACCAGTGTTGGGTTCTTGAGCAAGACCCTTAACCATCCAATTGCTTGGATTGTAAGACTGCATGAGTTGTATGTTGCTCAGGATAAGATAATTTCCTAAATGATTAAAATGTAAAAGTAAATCTGAAATGCACTCATTCATGCCATTATCTAATCAGTCAATCATGTGGCAGCAATGCAATGCTTAAAATCATGCAGATAGGGGCCAGCAGCTTCAGGCAATGTTCACATCAACCATCAGAATTGGGAAAATGTGACCTCAACGATTTTGAGCGTGGTTTGATTGGTGATGTCAGAGGTCGTTGGTTTGGGTATTTCTATAACTGCTTTCTATGACTAAACCTAACCCTGAATTCACTGGGTGCAGGATGAAGTACACCCTGAACACCCTGGAAATTTGAATGTACCCAACATTCACGTTTGAACCAGGCACTCAGGAACCGCGGTTTCCAACAGCTGTCTCTGACCATGTAGCCACAAGAGCTGAATGTAATGTATATATAAAAATTCCACATACAATTAATTTTTGTCTTTATTTATTATCATGGAATTGTTTAACCTGTATCCAGTTTAACCCTATGCAATGAGTAACACAGAACTTAAGTATTTTTTCCCCCAATATAATTTATTACTTTTAATATATAATACAGTGGTGCAGTGGTGATCTGTTACGTAAAAACCGTCAGATTCAAATTCCGTATAATAGTACAATAAGGTCCACCTGTTTTAGTTTTGCACAAAAAAGGAAAATGTTGTTGCCTGGTGTTGTGGTTGATAATTGTCTTCAGCTAGCTGGAAAGATGGATAGATATAAACTTTTACAATTATTTAGATGTCTAGTTACTTTATAAATTAATAGATAAACCATTTTATACCCAGATAGATAAATAGATACAGTGGTGCATGAAAGTTTGTGAACCCTTTAGAAGTTTCTATATTTCTGCATATATTTCTGCAGCACTAAAACATCATCATATTTTCACACAACTCCTAAAATTAGAAAAAGAGAACCCAGTTAAACAAATGAGACAAAAATATTTTACTTGGTCATTTATTTCTTGAGGAAAATGATCCAAGATTACATATTAGTGAGTGGCAAAAGTATGTGAACCTTTGCTTTCAGTATCTGGTGTGACCCCCCCTGTGCAGCAATAACTGCAACTAAACGTTTCCTGTAACTGTTGATCAGTCCTGCACACCGGCTTGGAGGAATTTTAGCCCATTCCTCCAAACAGAACAGCTTCAGCTCTGGGATGTTGGTGGGTTTCCTCACATTAGCTGCTCGCTTCAGGTCCTACCACAACATTTCGATTGGATTAAGGTCAGGACTTTGACTTGGCCATTCAAACATTCCAAAACATGAACTTTATTTTTCTTTAACCATTCTTGCTCAGGGTCGTTGTCTTGCTACATGACCCACCTTCTGTTGAGATTCAGATAATGGACAGATGTCTGACATTTTCCTTTAGAATTCTCTGATATAATTTAGAATTCATTGTTCCATTAATGATGGCAAACCGTCCTGGCCCAGATGCAGCACAACAGGCCCAACCATGATACTGCCACCACCATGTTTCACAGATGGGATAAGGTTCTTATGCCGGAAGGCAATGTTTTCCTTTTTCCAAACATAATGCTTTCCATTTAAACCAAAAAACTTCTATTTTGGTCTCATCCATCCACAAAACATTCTTCCAATAGCATTCTGGCTTGTTCTTTAGCAAACTGCAGACGAGCAGCAATTTTCGTTTTTTGGAGAGCAGTGGCTTTCTCCTTGTAACCCTGTCATGCACACCATTGTTGTTAACATTAAGATTAGCCAATGTGAGATAGGCCTTAAATTGCTTAGAAGTTACCCTGGGGTCCTTTGTAACCTCGCCAGCTATTACATGCTTTGTTCTTGAAGCAATCTTTGTGGGTTGACCACTCCTAGGGAGGGTAACAATGGTCTTGAATGTCTGACTGTCTGACTGTGGATTGGTGGAGTCCAAACTCTTTAGAGATGGTTTTGTAACTGTTTCCGGCCTGATGAGCATCAACAACTCTTTTTCTGAGATCCTCAGAAATCTCCTTTGTTCGTGACATGATACACTTCCACAAATGTGTTGTGAAGAGCAGACTTTGATAGATCCCTGTTCTTTAAATAAAACAGGGTGCCCACTCACACCTGATTGTTATCCCATTGATTGAAAAACTCTAATTTCACTTTCAAATTAACTGCTAATCCTAGAGGTTCACATTGTTTTGCCACTAACTAATATGTAATATTGAATCATTTTCCTCAATAAATAAATGACCAAGTATAATATTTTTGTCTCATTTGTTTAACTGGGTTCTTTTTATCTACTTTTAGGACTTGTGTGAAAATCTGATGATAATGATGTCTTATTTATGCAGAAATACAGAAACTTCTAAAGGGTTTACAAACTTTCAAGCACCACTGTATTTTAATATATAATAACTTTTAATATAATAATTTATATGATATACGTTATTTATACTGTTTTTAAATGTTTCACCGCTCCCTAAACTCCACCATATGTTTTGGTAGTGACAATTGTACCTGATTTTGGAGGCAGCACAGCAGCTTTGTGGGTAGCACCATCACCTCACAGCAGCACAACCTTTCTGTGTGCAGTCTGCATGTCCTCCTCATGGTCTTGTGAGTTTTCGTTTCGTTCTCCGGTTGCCTCCCACAGTCCAAAAACATGCACTAAGTTAATCAATTATGCTAAATTGGCAAAACGTGTGTGTGTGTGTGTGTGTGTGTGTGTGTGTGTGTGTACAGTGGGGCAAAAAAGTATTTAGTCAGCCAAGATCTCCTACTTAGAAAGATGAGAGACGTCTGTCGTTTTCATCATAGGTACACTTCAACTATGAGAGACTAAAGGATTTTTAAAGAATTTAATTGTAAATTATGGTGGAAAATAAGTACTTGGTCAATAACAAAAGTCAAACTCAATACTTTGTAACATAACCTTTGCTGACAATGACAGAGGTCAAAAGTTTCCTGTAAATCTTCACCAGGTTTGCACACACTGTAGCTGGTACTTTGGCCCATTCTTTCATGCAGATCTCCTCTAAAGCAGTGATGTTTTGGGGCTGTTGCTGAGCAACATGGACTTTCAACTCCCTCCACAAATTTTCTATGGGGTTGAGCTCTGGAGACTGGCTAGGCCACTCTAGGATCTTGAAATGCTTTTTATGGAGCCTCTCCTTCATTGCCCGAGTGGTGTTTTTGAGATCATTGTCATGATGGAAGACTCAGCCACGTTCCATCTTCAATGCTCTCACTGATGGAAGGAGGTTTTGGCTTAAAATCTCATGATACATGGCCCCGTTCATTCTTCCCTTAACACAGATCAGTCGTCCTGTCCTCTTTGCAGAAAAACAGCCGCATAGCATGAGGTTTTCACCCCCATGCTTCACAGTAGGTATGGCGCCACTCAGAATTCTTCTTCATCCAAAAACGGCGATTTGAGTTTTAACCCAAAAGTTCTATTTTGGTTTCATCTGACCACATGATATTCTCCCAATCTTCTTCTGGATCATCCATATGCTCTCTGGAAAACAGACGGGCCTGGACATGTACTGGCTTAAACAGTGGGACACGTCTGGCACTGTAGGATCTGAGTCCCTCTCGGCGTAGTATGTTACTGATGGTAGCCTTGTTACTTTGGTCCCAGCTCTCTGCAGGTCATTCATCAGGTCCTTCTGTGTAGTTCTGGGATTTTTGCTCACCGTTCTCATGATCATTTTGACCCCACAGATGAGATCTTGCGTGGAGCCCCAGATCGAGGGAATTATCACTGGACTTGTATGTCTTACAATTGCTTCCTGGTGTCCTTCGACAGCTCTTTGGTCTTGGCCATGGTTGAGTTTGGAGTCTGACTGTTTGAGGCTGTGGACAGGTGTCTTTTATACAGATAACGAGGTCAAATAGGTACCATTAACACAGGCAATGAGTAGAGGACAGAAGAGCTTCTTAAAGAAGAAGTTACAGGTCTGTGAGAGCCAGAAATTTTGCTTGTTTGTGTGTGACCAAATACTTATTTTTCACCTGAGTTACAATTTAATTCTATAAAAAATCTTATAATGTGATTTCCTGGATTTTTTTTCTTATTTTGTCTCTCATAGCTGAAGTGCACCTATGATGAAAATTACAGACCTCTCTCATCTTTCTAAGTAGGAGAACTTGCACAATCAGTGGCTGACTAATTACTTTTTTGCCCCACTGTTCTAAGTAGGAGAACTTACACAATCAGTGGCTGACTAAATACTTTTTGGTCCCACTGTATGTATGTATATATATATATATATATATATATATATATATATATATATATATATATATATATATATATATATACATACATACAGTGGGACCAAAAAGTATTTAGTCAGCCACTGATTGTGTAAGTTCTCCTACTTAGAAAGATGAGAGAGGTCTGTAATTTTCATCATAGGTACACTTCAGCTATGAGAGACAAAATGAGAAAAAAAATCCAGGAAATCACATTGTAGGATTTTAAAAATATTTAATTGTAAATCATGGTGGTAAATAAGTATTTGGTCAATAAATTTGGTCCAACTCAATACTCAAACGTCTGGCTCTCACAGGCCTTTAACTTCTTCTTTAAGAAGTTATTCTATCCTCCATTCGTTACCTGTATTAACGGCACCTGTTTGACCTTATTATCTGTATAAAAGACACCTGCCCACAGCCTCAAACAGTCAGACTCCAAACTCAAAACCAAAGAGCTGTCGAAGGACACCAGGAAGAAAATTGTAGACCTGCACCAGGCTGGAAAGGGTGAATCTACAATAGGAAAGCAGATTGATGTGAATAAATCAACTGTGGGAGCAATTGTAAGACATACAAGACCATTGATAATCTCCCTTGATCTGAAGCTCCACACAAGATCTCATCTGTGGGGTCAAAATGATCATGAGAACGGTGAGCAAAAATCCCAGAGCTACACAGAGGGACCTGATGAATGACCTGCAGAGAGCTGGGACCAAAGTAACAAGGCTACCATCAGTAACATACTACGCCGAAAGAGACTCAGCTCCTGCAGTGCCAGGCGTGCCCCCCCTGCTTAAGCCAGTACATATCCAGGCCCGTCTGAAGTTTGCCAGAGAGCATATGGATGATCCAGAAAAGGACTGGGACAATATCATGTGCTCATATGAAACCAAAATAGAACTTTTTGGTAAAAACTCAAGTCGCATCCCAAGAACATCGTACCTACTGTGAAGCATGGGGGTGGAAACATCATGCTTTGGGGCTGTTTTTCTGCAGAGGGGACAGGACGACTGATCCGTGTTAAGGTAAAAATGAACGGGGCCATGTATCGTGAGATTTTAAGCCAAAACCTCCTTCCATCAGTGAGAGCATTGCAGATGGAACGTGGCTGGGTCTTCCAGCATGACAATGATCCCAAACACACCACTCGGGCAACGAAGGAGTGGCTCCGTAAAAAGCATTTCAAGGTCCTGGAGTGGTCTAGCCAGTCTCCAGAGCTCAACCCCATAGAAAATTTGTGGAGAGAGTTGAAAGTTCGTGTTGCCCCAAAACATCACTGGTCTAGAGGAGATCTGCATGGAGGAATGGGCCAAAATACCAACTACATTGTGTGCAAACCTGGTGAAGACTTTGCCAACAAAGGTTATGTTACAAAATATTGAGTTGGACCAAATTTATTGACCAAATACTTATTTTCCACCATAATCTACAATTAAATTCTTTAAAAATCCTACAATGTGATTTCCTGGATTTTTTGTTTCATTTAGTCTCTCATAGTTGAAGTGTACCTATGATGAAAATTACAGACCTCTCTCCTTTTTCTAAGTAGGAGAACTTGCACAATCAGTGGCTGACTAAATACTTTTTTGCCCCACTGTGTATATATATATATATATATATATATATATATATATATATACACACCTTTGTGTCTGTCACTAAACTGGCAATTGATGATGGTACATACATTACATAAACCCAAATAAACAAACAATTAAATAAACCAGAAACCTAAGTCTGTTTGATAATGACATGTGGGACACATTTACTTCAAAATAGCTACACTCCATGTGGTCATGGGGACCAAAAGTGCATGCTCACTTTCCTTAATTCATTAATTTTCTCATCCGCTTAATCTTTTACAGGGTCGCAGAAGAGCCGGTGCCTTGCCAGCGGCATAAACCTCAAGGCAGGAACTACCCTAGACAGGGCACCAATCCATCGTAGGGCACATACACTCACACACTAGGGCCATTATAGTGTAATCAATTAACCTAAACCATGTCTTAGGATTGTGGGAGGAAACTGGAACGCCCGGAATAAACCCAGGGGAACAACAGGAGGACATGCAAAGTCCACACAGAAAGGACCCAGACTGCTCCACCTGGGATCAAACCCAAAACCTTTTGCTGTGAAGCCACCCCACAGTCTACCTTCCTGATCTAAAATGCAGTTGTTAACAAAAATTGGTTCTTCTACTGCAGGACACATGCACACACACTGGCTTACTTATTAGCATCAGCCATTACAGTGGAGTATTTATGCTCCATTGTTGGTAAACAACTGGATCACACCAACATAAATGTGTGGTGGGATCAGAGCTGCTATTTCATCTAAAACAACTTAAAAATGGAGACAGCCTGCCTCCAGATAGAAGTACATAAACAAGTATTTGATGGTTATTGGAATTGCTCTAGGCAGAAGCCATGGGATTTGAACTCTCAACCTTTAGGTCACTAGCACTGAATCTTACTTGCTCAGCTAGCATTGCCTCATTTAAATAATCAACCTCTTGGAACTGTGCATGATATGCTAATAGAGCATTCAAAATTAGCCTAGTGAATTTTGACTCTGTGGGTGCTGCATGAGTGAGTGACTCCCAATCACAGAGGCTCCTGGCAGCAAAATGTATTATTTGTCCTCATTTGAAGGCGCTCTTCACACTGATTGCTGAGTGACTCATCATTTTGAAGCAAACTGGATGCTACATCAATCTTTTTCCATCCAACTGTGTTTCCTCTAACTACCGGAGAGAGAAGAGAAAGGTCAGAAGAAAACATGCAACGTCGGGATGTGGTTTCTTGCTTTGAAAGCAAGTGACTTCATGAAGAAAATTACAGCTGAGTGCATCACATTTAAATGAGAGGCTTGTTTTATAAGACAGTATTATAGGATCTGGATTGCAGTAAAGCACTTTAGGTTGTAGCTGTATCATATCTTGGGTAATAGTTTCGTCCAAGCAACCTAGCTAAGGAATAATAATAGAGGGGAAAATGTCTATATTTTTAGCGAAAGTGCTGCATTTATTTTGGTTATTTATAAGGATCTAATGTTACATTGTTGACTTAAGTAGGTTGTTTTACTATGCATATCAGGATCAGCTTCAATTGACTCATTATTCAGTGTAGGTGTTTGCTTCTACCAGTCATTTAGGCTTGTACGTCATGGTTGAGGATACATCTATGAATATATTTTCTCCATCTTAAAATGTGTACTAATTGTGTTTGACAGCTGTGTGGTTATTATTGATTGGCCAGTGTAACATAATGAATGTGGAATTACTTTGAAACAAAAGGTGACATTTAAGTGGGTTAGCAGGTAAAAATATGTGCTTAATTTGACAGGTTAACAAGCAACACAACATCACCTGGCACCTTTTGACGGATTCCTTGAAGCCACAATAATTCCCCTGTTTGAAATGCCTGCATTTCATATAATGCAAAGAAAGTCGATGGAACACTGGAACACTGACAGGATCGATAATGAACTGGCATGAGTGTATAGAAGCAAAATGTTGACATTATATTGCATTTGCTGTTTGGAACATAATGTTTTGCCTGAACAACAAGCTCATCTTTTGTCTAAAGTAGTCCTTATTCTGTATGAACACTGCATTCCTCTCAGTTGTTCACTTTGGTCATCATTAATTAAGACTCCTTTGCCTTGGCTTATTGACCTCATTGGCACTGGGGAATTTCATACGTTGTGAGGAGCCCATATAGGCTGGCCTGAAGCCCAGTTTTTTTCCCATTTGGTCATCTGCAGTGTGTTTGATGCATGACAATTTAAATCCCCTCTTCTAATTAAATGCGATCTGCTCTTGAGCTAAATGACATTTTAACAGAAGGCTATCAGGTACCTTGAAGACAAGGTGACATTCTGCTTTCCATTACACAGGATTAGTACAGGTGAGGAGAGTCACACATCGTGGGTCCATCAGCAGAGACTCTTTTTTTAACTTTGCAAAATCAGTAATGGTGATGTGCAGTCAGCTTGAAGGAATCAAAAGGATTTGGCATTTAATTCTCAGCTTAGTCGCTACATCCCCAATGTCAGCACAATGCAAAGTTCAGCAGTACATCATTAATAAAATAATGTCATCACTCCCAGCTTCCTGGGTTAGGTGAGTATAAAGAATTCTAATTGTGGTCAATGTTGGAGCCTTCCTTGATGTACATTTTTGACCTTTTTAGTGTTTTTCATGCAGAATAAGTGCTTGGACCAAGAGAAAACATAAACTTTATAAAACAAAATGTGGTGCTCATGAGCATGATCAAGAATTCTGACACCTTTTGAAACTTCAAATCAAAGCAGTGCATTATCAAATAAATTCAAGTTGGATCCTCATAGGACATGTACTATTTTTGCTGTTTTGATGACGCCAGGAAATTATGGGTCAGTGGGATAATTGGTTTAATTAATCTAAAGTGCAACTTTTAGATTATTTGCACATTTTTAAAATTTGAAATACATGAATGCATTTCATTTGGTATGAGTAGAATAGCATAGGGATTGACTTCTGTGAAATTTAGCATGTTTATTACACTTATTGACATAAAAATAATCAATCAATAAGGAGTTGTTGGGATCAAATTAAACTTTTATATATATATATATATATATATATATATATATATATATATATATATATATATATATATATGTAACTGTACAATTGAAAGGAGGCTCTATCACAGTGTTGGGTCATCCCTAGCCTGGATACAAAATGAGACATGGTTGAGCAAATGAGGCATACAGGTTCTTTATGGTATCCTGGGGCACATTTGCCCACAGATGCTGAGGCTGGCTTGTAGATCCTGCACACTCGTAGGTTGCCGAAGCTGGCATCCCAGCTGCTCCCATAAATGTTCCATTGGCTATAAATTTGGCAGACGGGCAGGCCAGAATTGTTGTAATCTGTTGGAGATATTCCTGGGAAACCCTTGCCATGTGTGGGTGAGTATTATCCTGCTGACAAATGTCAGTTGGAAGCCCTGCCATGAGAGGCAACACATGGCCGCAGGATGTCCTGCACATATCGCTTAAATGTTGGTGTCCCTTGTATCACAAAAGCAGTTGGGGCAGTGTGTCACTCAATAGCAAAGGCAGGATTGGAGTGTTCACCGTGAGGCCTCCGTCCTCGAACCCGACCATCTTCTGATCCCAAAGAATAGCTGCATTTGTTGCTAAAGATGATAGAGTTTCAGTCTATAGCAGTCCAGGTTTCTCATTCACGACACCACTGCAAATGAGTGCAACGGTGGCTGGCTGTAAATTGCAGGACACATAATGTTTGTGACACATTTTAACAGTTCTACTTACCATATAGGGGCACATGGTAGTTCTACCATTAGAGACTGTAGTACAGTTCTGTTTCTCTACAAACTTTGTTAGTCAAGTCAAGTCAGATCTATTTATATAGCGTTTTTTACAATGGAGCATTGTCTCAAAGCAACTTTACAAGTTTAGATTATCTCATAATAACTACGTCCAATCCCAAATTGAGCAAGCCTCAGTTCTTTACCCAGTTCTTTAGTGGTCAAGATCACCAGAAATCAGGTACTATTTGGGTGGTGGATCATTCTCAGCACTGCAGTGACACAAGTGATGGTGATGAGTTAGTTAGTGTGTGTTTTGCTGGTACGATTGGGTAAGACACAGCAGTGCTACTGGAATTTTTAAACACTGTGTTCATTCACTGTGGACTCTATTAGACACATCTACCATTTTTCTGCACCTAATAGAGGTAAAGGCAGAGACAGCAGTTCATCTGTTGATGCACAACTTGTGTTAGTCATTCTCTAATCCTTCATCAGTGCTCACAGGATGCTGCCTACATGATGCTGGTGGCTGGACATTTTGGTTGGTGGATTATTTTCAGTCTAGTAGTGACATTGAGGTGCTTTAAATTTCCAGCAGCACTGCTGTGTCTGATCCACTCATACCAGCTCAACACACACTAACCCATAACCACTGCAGTCATGAGAAAAACCCACCACATAAATAGTACCTGATCCTTTGTGGTCCTGTGGGGGTCCTGACCATCAGAGAACAGAGTAAAGGGAACAAACAAAGGCTGTAGAGAAACAGATGGACAACAGTCTGTAATTGTAGAAGCACAACAAAGTGCAACAAAGTGCTTCTGCATGGTAAGTGGAATAAAATGTCCAATGAGTATATTAACAAGGAGGTGTACCTAATAAATTCAGTGTGGTTTAAGCATTAACAGATTCACTACAGGAAAAAAGTTGTGATGCCAACTTGGGATTAGGAGACACATGCAAGGAGTGGATCAGACCAAAGGTGACGTTTATTAGAAAATACGCAGGCAGACTAATCAAACACAATGAATCACGGATAGAAACGGATGAGGCGAGGAAGACCCAAGCCGAATAGGGAGAGATTAGAGACGGAATTGAGGATAGAGAGGAAACGAAACTAGGCACACAGAATCTAAGATGGAGCTATGACTCCAATAATGGCTCCTTAGAGTCTCTGTGGGATCTGTTGGTTTCCTTTCGGGATGACAACTGGGAGGATTCCGGTAAGTCCCAACTTGCTGTGGAACGGGCACCGCCAAGGTCGTTCCAGGATCGGACGATGTCATGACAGTGTCCAGAGCAGAAGTCACCTACATGTAGAGCTCTGGAACAGCTGTTGACATGACTGGCTCTGGAACAGCCCTCCTCCTGGCTCTGGGACAGTAGTTGACCTGACTGATTTTGGAAGGAGGGTCGACTCCAGGACAGAAGATGACTTGGCTGGCTCCAGGATGGGAGACGATTTGGCCTCGACAGACACCAGAATGGACGGCGTTGGGACAGGCACTGGAATGGATGGCCTCAGGACAGACACCGGAATGGAAAACCTTGAGACAGGCACTGGAACGGAAGACCTTGGGACAGGTACTGGAATGGACAGCCTCAGGTCAGGAACTAGAATGGACAGCTTTGGGACAGGCACTGGAACAGACGACCTCTGGCTGGTCTCTGGAACAGACAAACTCTGGATGGTCTCTGGAACAGACGACCTCTGGACAGTCTCTGGAATGGGCATCCTCTGGGCGGTCTCTGGAATGGACAACCACTGGGCAGTCTCTGGAACGGGTGTCCGCTGGATGGTCTCTTTAATAGACAGTTTTTAGTCGTTCTCTGGAACAGATGACCTCTGGACAGTCTCTGGAACAGACAACCCCTGGACGGACACTGGAAAGGGCAACCCCTGTATGGTCTCTGGGACAGGTGTCCCCTGGATGGCCTCTGGGACATTAGACCTCTGGACGGACTCTGGGACGGGTGACCCCTGGACGGACTCTGGGATGGGCGACCCCTGGATGGACTCTGGTATGGAGAATACGAGATTGGGCTTGGCCCTGCAACAGCTGGACCCCTCCAACAGCCCGCAAGCGGAGGATCCAGCAAATGGTGGGCGAACCGGTGCACAGGCTGGTTCCAAGACGGGAGACGACCTGGCTGGCTCCGCGATGGGAGACAACTTGGCTGGCTCAGGGACGAGAGATGATGGGACAGGCACCAGAACGGATGACCTTGAAACAGGCACTGGAATGGACGACCTTGGGACAGGCACCGGAAAGGATGGCTTTGGGATAGGCACTGGAATGGATGGCCTCGGGACAGGCACTGGAACGGACAGCGTCAGGTCAGGCACTTCAATGGATATGCTCAAAACAGGAACCAGAATGGATGGCTTTGGGTTACTCACTGGAACGGACGACCTCTGGACGATCTCTGGAATATATGACCTCTGGTCGGTTTCTGGAATGTGCGTCTTCTGAACGATCTCTGGAATCGACAACCTCTGGACGGTCTCTGGAACGGGCATCCCCTGGACGGTCTCTGGAATGGATGACCTCTTTTACGGTCACTGGAACAGACAACCTCTGGAAGGTCTCTGGAACAGATAACCTCTGGAAATTCTCTGGAACAGATGACCTCTGAACGGTCTCTGGAACAGGTGACCTCTGGTCGGTCTCTGTGACAGGCAATCTCTGGACAGTCTCTGTGACGGGTGACCCCTGTATGGTCTCTGGGACAGGTGACCCCTGGACGGTCTCTGGGACAAGCGACACCTGTACGGACTTTGGGAAGAGTGACCCCTGGACGGACTCTGGGACGGGTGACCCCTGGACAGACTCTGGGATGGGCGACCTCTGGATGAACTCTGGTATGGAGAAGAACGAGATTGGGCTTGACCTTGGTGACAACTGGACCCTTCTAACAGCCCGCAAGCGGAGGATTCAGCAAATGGCAGGTGAACCGATGCACAGGCAGACGGATGGAGAGCTGAGACCATGGCGCTGACACGTCGAACGGTGGAGCTAAAGAGACCCTCGGATTCTCCTTCAGAGGAAAGTCAAAAACAGTCCTGAGTGCCTCCAAGAACTGGTCACAAGTCCCGGTTTGAACCTGCAGCCACTTCTCGGCGGTCCATTGAAGTGCCCTGCCTGAGAGACATGAGACAATGAGTGACAACCCAGCATAGTCAGAACTGACTATGGCCAAGTGCAGAGCGGCAGCCAGCAGAGAGCTGGAGGGGAAGTGGAACTGATGAAGCGGAGGTTGTGGTAGTCGGGGACTGGTTACACTGCAACACGCACTGTGAGAGCGCATCCACAGTGGACATGAGTTGTGTAATGGCCCGCGTTACTTCGTCTAGCTGAGCACGAAGCTCAGAAAGAAGGCTTAGGGTTAGGCATCACATGCAGACATGACTATGTATGTCTCAGGGAGGGAATGTCAGTCAAAGGATCATCCCTTCCACTGCAACATTGCTTATTACTGGGCCCTGTGATGGACTGGCAGTTTGTCTGCACCCTGTGAAAAATACTACTGATTATCGACTGCTTATGTCTGCAGCAGCAATAATGGGGAACTCTAGCTCATGTTTAATCACAAGTAAATAAACCACACTTGAATTTGTATGCTTTATTATTTCTCCTTTTTCAGGGAGGAAAATGTGTTTAATATGTCAAATATTACTATAGTACACATTTACAGATGAACATTTAAAATGAGCTATTTTAAAAATAATTAATTTACTGAGGTAGACTAATTTGATGTATGCATTGGAGATTGATTGGTCTATCTCTGAGATCCGATGCCAAGATGGATACCATGTGGTCAGTAAATTGCTGCAGTGTATGGCTTGCTTTCATAAACGTGTCTGAGAAATTGTTTTCTTTAAGGTGGTTATTGTGTTGTGAGTCATTTTTCTCATTGTTTATTGAACAGAAAGTTTAAGTAGAAAATACTGTGCATTTGGAATAAAATGTTGTTTTTGTTATGACTCTATTTCTGTTATTGGTAACTTGTTGATTTAATATTGTATGGCAAGTTTATTAAAGAGCATTGGGTTTCTAGAAAGAATTATTATACTTCACAGACTTTTAACATAACTAATCAAATACATACTGCTGAGTAATAAGATTTTTGTTTATAAAAGAACTATATATTTTATGTGTATACTTTTCTATGTGCAATATAACCTATAAAGCATTCTCATTTTTCAGGGGTACAACTCTACCAGTCAACACTAACACCAACTAACACCACGCTATGGCAGTCAGGCTGGTGCACACACATCAAATGAGGAAGCCCAGCTGGATAACAGGCTTAGGAAATTAACACTTAAACTTGAGCCTATCCGAGGTTCATCACATATAACCAGTTTGCAGATCCAACTACCAGCTGAACTAACTTCTGCATGTCTATTTATCTAAATATCTATGCAAGCTAGGTGAGAAAATATCTACAGTTGTGCTCAAAAGTTTGTGAACCCTTTAGAATTTTCTTATTTTTCTGCATAAATGTGACCTAAAACATCAGGTTTTCACCCAAGTCCTAAAAGTAGATAAAGAGAACCCAGTTAAACAAATGATACAAAAATATTATACTTGTTCATTTATTTATTGAGGAAAATGATCCAATATTACATATTAGTGAGTAGCAAAAGTAGTGAACCTCTAGGATTTGCAGTTAATTTGAAGGTGAAATCAGAGTCCGGTGTTTTCAACTAATGGGATCACAATCAGGTGTGAGTGGACATCCTGTTTTATTTAAAGAACAGGGATCTATCAAAGTCTGCTCTTCACAACACATGTTTGTAGAAGTATATCATGGTATGAACAAAGGAGACTTCTGAGGACCTCAGAAAAAGAGCTGTTGATGCTTATCAGGCTGGAAAAGGTTACAAAACCATCTCTAAAGAGTTTGAACTCCACCAATCCATAAGTCAGACAGATTGTGTACAAATGGAAGAAATTCAAGACCATTGTCACCTTCCCCAGGAGTGGTCGACCAACAAAGATCACTTCAAGAGCAAGGCGTGTAATAGTTGGCAAGGTCACAAAAGACCCCAGGGTAACTTCTAAGCAACTGAAGGCCTCTCTCACATTGGCTAATGTTAATGTTCATGAGTCCACCATCAGAAGAATACTGAACAACAATGGTGTGCATGGCAGGGTTTCAAGGAGAAAACCACTGCTTTCCAAAAAGAACATTGCTGCTCGTCTGCCTTTTGCTAAAGATCATGTGGACAAGCCAGAAGGCTATTGGAAGAATATTTTGTGGATGGATGAGACCAAAATAGAACTTTTTGGTTTAAATGAAAAGCGTTATGTTTGGAGAAAGGAAAACACTGCATTCCAGCATAAGAACCTTATCCCATCTGTGAAACATGGTGGTGGTAGTATCATGGTTTGGGCCTGTTTGCTGCATCTGGGCCAGAACGGCTTGCCGTCATTGATGGAACAATGAATTCTGAAGTATAACAGAGAATTCTAAAGGCAAATGTCAGGACATCTGTCCATGAACTGAATCTCAAGAGAAGGTGGGTCATGCAGCAAGACAACGACCCTAAGCACACAAGTCGTTCTACCAAGAATGGTCAAGGAAGAATAAAGTTCATGTTTTGGAATGGTCAAGTCAAAGTCCTGAACTTAATCCAATCGAAATGCTGTGGAAGGACCTGAAGCGAACAGTTAATGTGAGGAAACCCACCAACATCTCAGAGTTGAAGCTGTTCTGTACGGAGGAATGGGCTAAAATTCTTCCAAGCAGGACTGATCAACAGTTACAGGAAACATTTAGTTGCAGTTATTACTGCACAGGGGGGTCACACCAGATACTGAAAGTAAACCTTTGCCACTCACTAATATGTAATATTGGATCCTTTTCCCACAATAAATAAAAGTATAATATTTTGCCTCAAGTTTTTTTACTGGGTTTTCTTTGTCTGCTTTTTGGACTTAAAATTGGATGTTAAAATCTGATGATCTTTTTTGTCATATTTATGCAGAAATGTAGAAAATTCTAAAGGTTTCACAAGCTTTTAAGCACCATTGTATCTATCTATCTGGGTATAAAAGTGTCTATCTATTTATTTATAAAGTAACTAGACATCTAAATAAATGTAAAATCAAAAATAAAACAGGTGGACCCCACTGTACTATTATAGAGAATTTGAATCGGACATGGTTTTTAAGTAACAGATCAATTGCATTTTACAATAAGTGAATATTACAGTTCCATAAATAAAGTTGGTACTACACTTAAAACATTTACACCCTTAATTATGAAATATACAGTGGTGGTCTAAAGTATTAATGATATCTCATACACTCAATCTCCTTCACCACTAGTTTGAACTATTAGGGAAAAACAGATAATATGTGAGTTTGAGTGCTGTGAAAATATCTGGAGTGCTTAATGCATTCTTTCTAGTGATTTTCATGCAGAATAAGTGCTTGGACCAAGAAAGAACACAAACTATGTAACAAAAAATGTGGTGCTGATGAGCATAATCATGAATTCTGATTCCTTTTGAAACTTCAAATCAAACCAGTGCATTATCAAACAGATTTGAGGTGGATCCTCCGAGGACTTGTGCTAATTTTGTTGCATGTCTTTCTACAGTATCTAACTTATTTATGTATGCATTTATTTATTTACTTGCGTCTTATGTAATATAGCGAGCGATTATCATGCTAAGATGAACTGTAAGCTCTAATTTGGCAATCCCTGTGTAAGCATTCCAAAGTATTAATGGCATCTTAACCACTCAACCTTCTTCACCACTGGTTTGAAGTATTTGTGTGGAGGAAAAAATCAGCTAATATGTAAGTTTGAATGGTGTAAAAATATCTGGGTTTTTTCATGTTTCTTGCACCTTTTCACATCTCTGCACAACATCTGTGAAGCCTTAGCAAGAATTAATGCCTAACATGATGGAACATTCACAGTTGTTGCTGATTTAGGGGTGGCAATACCATTACCACATTTGCCAGCCTTGGAGCAGAGAAAAGCACGAGCAACCCTCTAGCGCAGGCAGCGAGAAAGATCAATGAAGGACAAGGCCCTTTGGTGGCATCTGAAGCACATTCTACATTGCGTGACTTTTTATAGGGGCTGTACTCTGCTAACTCTGGGAATAGAAGGAAAATATTTAGCCATATAATGTATACCAACCAGGCTTGATAGTGGTAGTTCATGAGGTGCTGAGGAACATTTCTGCAGCTGGCTATGTTTCTTCGGGGACTCTATCTTCCAGAGTCTGGAGTTATAAGGTTTGTTGTTGAGTCCACAACAGCCAGTCTCAGACGCTTTACTTTCTCATAATAGCCCGTTTTACAACTATGGCTCAGTTGTTTAGATTTTTTTTCCAGAAATAAAATGCATGTGGTTGTTCTGTGCATTTAAATAAGTTGATCCTGTTAATAGTGAGCTACACACTAAGGCTATGCTCACATCAAGCATTTTCTATAAAAGAGATATTTTCCCTGAACAGCATCTGATCCTTATGTTGCCAAAATACTCATTTTCATTGCTTATCATCTATCGCATTAAAGCAATAAAACGCAAATGTGTGAAAGATCTCTGTCTGCAGACCACGAATCAGTGCTTCTTTGAGTACTGAAGATGGAGTGTCCTGATACATCTCTCAGCTGGCTTCATTTTATGATTGCACTCACGTTAGCCTGCTGGCTTACATGAGTTTGCTGGCTAGCATTAGTATTGACAATAATTAGGAATTTTGCTTGGATACTTTTTTGAAATCCTGTCTTTGATGGCCAAAATTATGTGTATGTTAATATGGAGATTGCTGCTGTAACTGGCACTATTCTGGGAATGCTTTATTTCTGGGAATTCATTTCCATGCAGTCAAAAGCATTAGATAGGTAATAGGGCCCAGCTGACATTTCAGTTCTTCGTAAAGAGTTCAGGGCTGTAAGCAAGCCAGTCATGTTCTTCCACATTTGTTGTAGGCTTAAAATATCCTCCCAAATTCAAAAGATATATGTTTGGCCAACTGTTTTCTCTAAAAGTGGTGTGTGTGTTGGGATTGGCTCCCCATGTAGACTTGTTTCCTTGCCATGAACGACCATGACTTGGAATAAGTTAATATTATTCCAAATTATTCATTCTCCATCAAATGCTACAGTTGTATCTATCTAGGTATAAAAAGTGTCTATGTATTTATTTATAAAGTAAAGTGGTGCTTGAAAGTTTCGGAACCCTTTAGAATTTTCTATATTATATAATCATGGCATGATCAAAGGTAATTTCCAAGGACATCAGAAAAAGAGTTGTTGATGCTCATCAGACTGGAAAAGGTTATAAAACCATCTCTAAAGAGTTTGGACTCCACCAATCCAGAGTCAGACGGATTGTGTACAAAGAGACGAAATTCAAGACCATTGGCACGCTCCCCAGGAGTGGTCAACCAACAAAGATCACTCCAAGCAACTGAAAGCCTCTCTCACAATGGCTAATGTTAATGTTTATGAGTTCACCATCAGAAGAACACTGAACAACAATGGTGTGCATGGCAGGGTTGCAAGGAGAAAGCCACTGCTCTCCAAAAAGAACATTTCTGCTCATCTGCAGTTTGCTAAAGATCACGTGGACAAGCCAGAAGGCTGTTGGAAGAATGTTTTGCGGATGGATGAGACCAAAAGAGAACATTGTGGTTTAAAAGAAATGGTTTAAACATTGTGGTTTAAAAGAAACACGGTGGTAGTAGTATCATGGCAAGACAATGACCCTAAGTCGTTCTACCAAAGAATGGTTAAAGAGAAATAAAGTTAATGTTTTGAAATGGCCAGGACCTGAAGTGAGCAGTTAATGTGAGGAAACCCACCAACATCCCAGAGCTGAAGCTGTTCTGTACGGAGGAATGGGCTAAAATTCCTCCAAGCCGGTGTGCAGGACTGATCAACAGTTACAGGAAACGTTTAGTTGCAGTTATTGCTCCACAGGGGGGTCACACCAGATACTGAAAGCAAAGGTTCACATACTTTTGCCACTCTGTAATATGTCTTATATGATCATTTTCCTCAATAAATAAATGACCAAGTATAATTTTTTTGTCTCATTTGTTAAACTGGGTTCTCTTTATCTACTTTTAGGACTTGTGTGAAAACCTGGTGATGTTTTAGGTCATATTTATCCTGAAATATAGAACATTCAAAAGGGTTCATAAACTTTCAAGCAGCACTGTACCCTAAATCAGAAGCAAAAACAGTCCCAAGGGAAGCTTGTTCCCTAAATGGTGTACAAGGATGTGATTTGTCCATCCTATCAAAGTTAGAAGGTTACAGTGCATTTAGAAAGCTGGAAAGCTGGCAAAACAAGAAATAATACTAAAACTGGATGGTAGCCATAGCTAATATGTCAAGTCATAGCTAAAATTGCTATGCACAGTGATGGAATATTCATCGAGTCTGACCAATCGCAATTTGCAAATCATGCAACTAGAAAGTTTCCTATACATTTGCAACCACAGTACAGGGGGATTAAATGGATATGTTTTTTTTCCATCACATAGGCAACCCCAAAATTAGTTGTTAATTTTATTAGCTGAATCTTTATAGAGAACTAAAACATGACATATTTCTGAACCATTCAAGCATAACACAGGTAAATCATAAACACAATTTGTTCATCTGGAAAGGTTCATGACATTTTACCCCATTTTCCAATTTGCTTTCAAATGTAAACATGAAAATTTGCAGAAATGTGGTGAATTTAAATGTGTTGCCTACAAAAGTCCCTTTTATTCATAAAATCAACGAAGCATGTAACCTGAAGTACCCATACTTTAGGTGCAGCACTGTAACGTAATTGATCACAGTACGCCACTGAGGCAGTCTGCTAAGGATCATGTATTTTATGTCTACCTCCAGAGATGTGTCTAATCTCATTATAGTGATCCAGTTCAACTAAGGCTCTGTACAGAAGGATCAAAGAATCTTGAAAATAAATGGATTTAGCGGATCCAGTCCCAGTGGAAACACTTGGAGAGCAATGCAAGTTTAACGGATGACATTCACTAGTTCATAACAAGAGCTAACGAGTAACTGGTAGAAAGAGAAGGAGCATGATGCTTAACATACCAACACTGAGTACTCGGTCTGCCCTTTTAATGACAGCATAATTCAGTGTTCACCTTGGGAGACTGCCATATATTTTAGTTTATGAGATCACCCAAGTAACCTTAATCATTCAAGTGCACTTGGTGTCTTTGCTTCAGTGCCTATCTCATTCCCACTGTTGCTGAAATGTTGGTGCCACTAGTGCTCTGCAGTGTTCTGCTCCTTTTTTCCCTCTGGAGACTTTTTTCCTCTGCCTTTGAGTCTCTGGTTCACAGATGTTTGCTCACAGAGTCCCACAACGTTCCTTATTTTGCATTTCGCAATACATTTCAAATACTTACTGTTATTAATATTATCAGGAGCTTTTAAGCATTATTTTAATTGTTTCTTTTTTTTTTTCGTTTTCTTATTTTAATGATGTAGAATGTGCATCCTCAAAATTATTGGGGGATTTTTTGCAGCAAGGGCAGTTTCATGGGATTTATGACTAACCAGACCAATAAGCTACAACAATTAAACCTGCCCTTACACTATTATCCTGTTTAATTAAGTATAATTCAAGTTGAACGTTTCAGCATATATGCAGTCTGTGACACTGCAAACAGTGCATCGTGAGTGAATGTATTGTAGGCAAATTGAGATTTTCAGAAGCCTTTCTATACGAACACCATTCAGATTTTCTCTCCCAATATGAGATAATGTTCCCCATTGATTTGCATTTATTAAAACTGCTTAGCTGTGTTTTCATTGTTTTCAAATAGGGAACTATATTGTGCCTGGGTGTGAGAGGAGTGAAGCAGCACACAAGTGGCTCAAAAACTAGTGCCAATTCCCAAACAAAGCTCTGAATGGGATTACAGGGAATCACAAAGGTGCCATCTGCAGAGAAATAAAACATGAAGCCACGTCTTTATGTTTGGAAAATTGGAAATTTGTGTTAAGCTATTCTTTTAAGCTTTTATTTGTTTGTTTTATGCTAATACTGCCATGATCCGGGTTATTTTTGGTTTAAAAATACAAATTTTACACATTGTACTGCTGATGTAGAATAAGACAATAAATGACAAGTGTAATCATAATTTTATATCTAAAACATTTATATAACTGTCCTACATTGCACAACCACCCTTAGACTAACATTTTATCTTCATTTCATTTCATCACCCTATGGAAATATAATCATCGTGGAGCTATAGAGTGTGAATCATGTACAAGTGTCGCCACACTTTCAAGTAAAATAACTTTAATGTCAATGTACAGGAGCTCTATCCTAAATCACTGCAAGGTCAGACATGCATTGCTAGTTCGACTCCCTTAGCGGGACCTGTCAGTACTCCTACCTCTGCAGACAGGAGAGGAGCTCTGCAAGATATTGGAAAGCTCAGTGCTTCAGACAATGTGTTGCATATCTCTGCCCAGTTTTTTTTATGAGCGTTGCCATGTGCATTCATATAAGGTTGAAGCATTTGGGCTTTTGGAAAGTGAAGGTTCTGCACAGAAGCATGAAGAGGAGATGACAAACCACAGGAGAAATCTGAGCGGAGAAATGCTAAAAGTATTTGTTACTGGCATAATAGCCATATGCCATACAAATTCAAATGAATTTACTAATGGACAGTGTGTATTCTGTGGTGGGCTTGTACTGGACTCTAAATACTTCTGACAGTTTCCTGATTTCCTGTTTTTCAAGACAGATAATATGAGAATATAGGGAAATTAATTAAATGTGGCCTGCACTTACCTTCTCATTGTGAGAATACGACTTGGGTTAACATGATTTGGGAGTGACTCAGAAAAGGCTAGGATTAAGTTAAGAAAAATAGCACAGAAACTGTTGATTGTCTGATGTACCGCACCAGTGGTCTCATTCCCGATTCGTATTGCAGGGCACCTATGTGTCTGTTCAGTTTCTGATGTTGCTACATTGCCACCTAGTGATAACCACACTCTCCTCTCCACCTTGTCATACAGGAAGTATGTGATCAAAAGGTCTTATCTATGAAACACGGCTTAAAGGATTTGCCATCTTCCATTATGTGCAGCCCCTGAAATAATCTTTCCAATGTTGCAAGACTGAGAATATGTAAATGGTTCATCTTAAGGAAGGACTTCTACATGCAATGATTAAAACAGTTAATATTTCTGGGGAGTCCTGTAATCCTGAAATTTTATTGTTTGCAGCTTTTTTCCTCAGCACACTGACAGCATGTCTACTAGTCAATTGTTGGATTGAATTATAAATATTTAATTTTTCAGACAATATTTTACTTGAGAGATTTTATTACTTTACAGAATATATTGCTTGAGAGAGAATGTTATTACTTGGCAACATATATTGTTTTTGAAAAATGACTATTGATACAAAATGAGCAGAAGTCAGTTTTAAATAATGCATTAAGTCAGGCACACAGCATTAGAGATGAAATTGTACATGGCACTCCTTATGTTCTTCTCAAACTCCTTAAGGGTCTGGTGAAAATACAGTGGTGCTTGAAAGCTTGTGTACCATTTAGATATTTCTGCATGAATATGATCTCAAATATACACTCAAGACCACTTTAGTAAGTACACCTTTTCAACTGTTTGTTAATGCAACCATCTATTATACATTGGTGCTTGAACGTTTGTGAACCCTTTAGAATGTTCTATTTTTCTGCATAAATATGACCTAAAACATCATCAGATTTTCACAGAAGTCCTAAAAGTAGATAAATAGAACCCAGTGAAACAAACAAGACAAAAATATTATACTTGGTCATTTATTTATTGAGGTCCAACATTACATATTAGTGAGTGGCAAAAGTATGTGAACCTCTAGTATTAGGAGTTAATTTGAAGGTGAAATTAGAGTCAGGTGCTTTCAATCAATGGGATGACAATCATGTGTGAGTGGGCACCCTGTTTTATTTAAAGAACAGGGTTCTATCAAAGTCTGCTCTTCACAACACGTTTGTGGAAGTGTATCATGGCACAAACAAAGGGGATTTCTGAGGATCTCAGAAAAGGAGTTGTTGATGCTCATCAGGCTGGAAAAGGTTACAAAACCATCTCTAAAGAGTGTCCATCAATCCACAGTCAGATAGATTGTGTATAAATGGAGGAAATTCAAGACTATTATTACCCTCTCCAGGAGTGGTCAACCAACAAAGATCACTGCAAGAGCAAGGCGTGTAAAACAGTTGGCAAGGTCACAAAGGACCCCAGGGTAACTTCTAAGAAGCTGAAGGCCTCTCTCACATTGGCTAAAGTTAATAATTAGTGTTCATGAGTCCTCTATCAGAAGAACACTGAACAACAATGGTGTGCCCATGCAGGGTTGCAAGGTGAAAACCACTGCTCTCCAAAAAGAACATTGCTACTCGACTGCAGTTTGCTAAAGATCAAGCTAGAAGGCTATTGGAAGAATGTTTTATGGATGGATAAGACCAAAATAGACCTTTTTTGTTTAAAAGAAAAGCATCATGTTTGGAGAAAGGAAAACACTGCATTCCAGCATAAAAACATTATCCCATTTGTGAAACATGGTGGTGGTAGTATCATGGTTTTGGCCTGTTCTGCTGCATCTGGACCAGGACAGCTTGCCATCATTGATGGAACAA
Source organism: Ancistrus triradiatus (assembly GCA_025084515.1). Lineage (NCBI taxonomy): Eukaryota > Metazoa > Chordata > Actinopteri > Siluriformes > Loricariidae > Ancistrus > Ancistrus triradiatus. The sequence goes on from JAJAGP010000382.1 coordinate 60,430, forward strand.
TGAATTCTGAATTATAGCAGAGAATGCCCAAGTCAAAGTCCTGACCTTAATCCAATCGAAATGTTCTGGAAGGACCTGAAACGAGCAGTTAATGTGAGGAAACCCACCAGAGCTGAAGCTGTTCTGTACGGAGGAATGGGCTAAAATTCCTCCAAGCCGGTGTGCAGGACTGATCAACAGTTACAGGAAACATTTAGTTGCAGTTATTGCTGCACAGGGGGATCACACCAGATACTGAAAGCAAACAGGTTCACATACTTTTGCCACTCACTAATATGTAATATTGGATCATTTTCCTCAATAAATAAATGACCAAATTTAATATCTTTGTCTCATTTGTTTAACTTGGTTGTCTTTATCTACTTTTAGGACTTGTGCGAAAATCTGATGATGTTATAGGTCATATTTATTCAGAAATATAGACAATTCTAAAGAGTTCACAAACTTTCAAGCACCACTGTATCTATCACAAGGCAACAACTTGAGCCTTGAAGCAGATGGCAGCAACAGAAGACCACTCCTAAGGCTACTTTTCTCACAGGCTTACCAAAATTGGACAATAGAAGACTGGACAAATGATGCCTGGGTGTTAGGGTCAGTATTTGGCGTAAACAACATTAAAGCATGGCACCATCCTGCCTTGTGTTAGTGATTCAGGCCTGTGGTGGTGGTGTAATGGTGTGTGGGATATTGTCTTAGTACAATTTGGGCCCCTTAATACCAATTCAGCATTGTTTAAAAGCAACAGCCTTTCTGAGTATTATGGCTGACCATGTCCATCCCTTTACGTGTCATGTCACAAAGTTCAAATCATCTCAAACTGTTTTTTTGAACATGACAATAAGTTCACTGTACTCAAATTCCGGCTCCTTTGGGTTGTGGTGGAACGGGAGATTCCCACACATGGATGTACAGCCGACAAATTTGCCGTAACTCTGTGATGCTATCATGTCAGTATGGACCAAAATCTCTGAGGAATGTTTCCAGCACCTTGTTGAATCGACGCCACAAAGAATTAAGGAAGTTGTTAAGTCAAGTCAAGTCAAGTCAGATCTATTTATATAGCGCTTTTTACAATGGAGCATTGTCTCAAAGCAACTTTACAAGTTTAGATTATCTCCTAATAACTACGTCCAATCCCAAATTGAGCAAGCCTAGGGCAACAGTGGCAAGGAAAAACTCCCTGAGTGTTATAGGAAGAAACCTTGGGAGGACCAAGACCCAAGAAGGGACCCAACCTCCTTGGGCGGCGTAGATGATAAATCTAAGAACGAGACTAAAGTTATGGAGTCATAGTTCGAATAAAATGTGAAGTATGCACATCGGCATTAAGTGGCCCGGGTTAAAGCTGTACCAAGGTGCACCTAATAAATTAGCCAGTGAGTGTAGGTCTACAGTGCTGGGTAAATATGGATTACTTTACATTACGATCTCTGAATGTAATGTAATGTAGATACACCTCAAGGCCAAAAGTTTGTAGACACCTATTCCAATTATTGATCTGTAGTTTTAGTCACACTGAATGCTAAAACGATAATATGGAATGTACAGGCATAGAATTTCCAAGTCCTGAGCTTAACACCATCAGAAAGCTTTGAGGTGAATTAGAATACCATATTAGCCAGGGTTTATGGTCCAATGTCAGTGCCAAACCTCATAGCCATGTTCCCAAATCTGGTGGACAGCCTTCTCAGAAAAATGAAGGCTGTTGTAGCAGCAACAGGGGACAAACTTCAAACTAGTAGCCATGCTTTTAGATGTAATTTGGCTAATATTTTGGGCCAAAATGTTATATTTGGTACTGAATTCTGAGAACTAACAGACAAGCTATAGAAGCAGCTGATGTGAAACATGACAGATGCATATTTCAAAGTCGCATCCCACACTTTTTTATCCCACATTTTCTATGGCATTGCATCTCTACAAGTGACACTACATCTCATTCCATTCATTGAGGCACCTGACTCGGGGATGTTGTTAGACCATACTTTTTCCAGCCTGGGTTGTAATCAATATGTTCAATATTTGTGTAATGTGCTTGTCTGTATTATGAGTTAGAGGAAGATTACACCATAATTTATGAGTAAGTAATGCAGAAAAATAGGGCATTTCAAAGGATTCAGATCATCTCTTTCTGATTGATGGCTAGATTTTTTGCCATTGACACATTGTTGGTCTTCATGCTGAGGGACATAATTAGACCCGAATCAACTGGCCCTTTGTGTTGGAAATGACACATAAGATGCCCAGTCACCTTATTTGTGGTCCACTCAAACCTATGTAATTGCCAGTGATTAATTTGCCGATGAGTAGACCCTTTCATTAAAGCTGATATTCAGAATATATGCTTTAAAGTTATTGTTTCATTTCTGCCACAGCACATGTGACCAAAACAAAAAACTGCCCAATATGGTAGGACTTCTGTATCCCTGGGAAATATAAAATTCTGTAGTATTTGTATATCACCTATGCACATCCTGCTGTATACTTTAAATTACCTCTAGATTACTTATAATATGTAATACAATATAAATGGTGTGTAAACAGTTGTTATAAATTTAGGAACATTTAGGAAATAACAACAAGAAAAAATTCTCTACAGGTGAAACTATGAGAAGCGGGGCAAATAATACTTAAATAATGAGTATTGAAGGGAAACTGTGGATTTGTGAAACTGCTGGAAGCTACAGCATATGGAACAGCAGTCAATGCATTATTCGTGTAGTGTGTTTTGTCTGGTAAAAGGAAATAGTGCTGTCTAGAACAAGGTCATATAGCTAAAAAGTCACCTGGATGGTGTCTGTCATGAAAAATGCCTCTATGAGCGTCGTCAACCACACGGTCTAAGTTCTGCTTCAAGCCGCCTGTTCTCAGCAGGGTATGTCTATATCACTTAATTCTCATGGATATTTTTATTCATTTATTTATTTTTAAGAATAATTTTGATTTGTGGATGATTCAATGCACAGATGCCAAACCCACAGATTCAGAGTGCCAACTGTACAACTGTAGATTGCACTGCAGTAATAATATGAGTGTAGCTCAAAACATCTCTTCTACCATTTGTTCTGGCAGTTTGAAATTGTTCTATGCTTTGTCCCTAAGGAAGGTAAGCAGTAGCACTTTTTCCTCCAAAGCACCATCCAAAAATGGCAGATGGTGTCACTATAATGTGCCCATATCTAAGTGCTTTGTGAGACCAATAATTGTTCAAAGTTTCAAGCCACGAATCTGGTTTAAATTATTTAATAGGAATAATTCAGTGTGACATGAATGTGTAATTTCAGTGCTGTACATGAACTCACTCAACCCAACCAGCTACAATTCACGTCTCAGAAAATGGCAGCATAACCCTTGTAGAGTTCTAAACACGGTTATCGCATATACATCATTATCCTATTTTTACTAAAGCCAATGAAATACTGCTGTTGCAGGGAGAAGAGTGTTGTTGCGGCTTAACCTTAAGGCAGGGAAATTGAAATTACTCAGTATGGCTTTTAAGAGGAGAAAGAAACCGTATGATCCAGGCTCTCTATGAGTTCGACCGACAATAATAATACAGTTCTCAATGAACACCAAGTGAGAGCAAAAGTGCAAGTGGCAGAGCAGAACATCCTACTGAAAGGAACTGCTCTGCATGTAATTGAATTGATAATGCATGTAAAAAAAACTACAGCAGCTCAGATATTTTTCTTAATGTACACATATTCCATATTTCTGCATTTTGGGGTGATGTCAGGGTCGTAGTGTAAAAGTGTAGTGACAGATGTAGTGATGACTGCAGAATACATATTGCTATAGGAATAGCTATGTATGAGCTTTAATGTAGCATTTTATTTTCACCAACCAAGCATGCATAATTGCACTTGTACTACCATCACTGATAGTTCTAAGGACAGTAAGTAGAAATAGCTTGAGGACTAATAATGAAATGCACAAATGGTGTGGAAGAATTGGCATACGAACTATAAAATCCAGAAGGTGAAGCAGAGGTGAATGTACACATGATGGATGATGAGTAAATTTTGAAGTGAGAAATATTTTATGTTTCAGCTACACCTTTGGTGTCTGATGTTGTAGATCCTCGGTAATAATGGAACTGCATTCATTCCGTGAAGTCCTGTTGAAATAACCAACAAACAAGGCCTTGAACAAGTCCTTCCACTTAAAAGCATCCCATAAACAATTACCTGTCAATGCTCAGCTATAAATTGACGGCACTCTCTAAAGTGCTCAGGACACAAGGCTCACGTACAGTCATATCAGCAGTCATCTCCACAGTCATTTCCACATTGGTCCTCTTTTGGTTATGTAGGTTCTGACCTCCAAAAATAACCTATGCATGCTGAATGTCCCACTGACACTCGGGTCATTTAGTGGTCTGGACTCGAATTAATCTGGGGTTATAAAGCAACATCATATGTTTAACAGCAGGTGCTAATTGAGGAAGGGAAAACACACCCATGATTATTAGTATCCTGCTGAGACTCAAACATCTTTTGGCAGTCTGCATGGATGCTGTCAATGTATTGTGCCAACATGAAAATAATTTCTCCAGCTCTTCCCTGCATATTTGTCAGTAAATGTGTAATTACACAACTTTGAGGTTTTGTTACGGTTCGCCAGTTTTTCTTATAGGCGAACCGTAACAAAACCTAAAAGTTGTGTAATTACACATTTACTGACAAATATGCATTAAACAAAAATAAAAAGGCTTTTTAGGACCCAATTGCAGTTAGCTCCAGATGGAAATGGTGAATCAAAAATATAACTGAATAATAAGAAACTGAATGGAACAGCGAAAATGAAGCTGCACCTTTGAATTAAGGCAGGCAGCTGGCGACTGAACCCTGATCGCTCACATCAGCATCTCGCCACGAGCGGGCTGCTTAAATGTGAGCTTCAAGGGAAATATAAAGGGCAGAAACAAGCACCACGTGAGCGGGATGTGTCACATGACTGCTTCGGCAGCGTGATGTGGAAGGAGATGAGCGAGACTGAAAAAAGACAGCGCAGCATTCCTCTCAAAGAGCGCGATCGCGGAGAAGGGGGTTGCTTTAAATAAGCCCGAATTGGTACATAACCAGTAAAGGGCAAGAAGGATCCATGAACAGTCGTGGGGAGTGAGGGAACGCCGCTGGGGGTGACAGGGAGAACTGGGAACTGGGGAACACTGAGGAATAGTGGCAGGATCTGTCCCTATACTAACAAACTATGCCCTGACGTCACCTCTGGTCTCCTAGTCATACTGAGGCTGTGATTCTATTAAATCGGGGACATACAAGATGGGTGAGGTCTCTCAGGTGTCTACCTCATTTAAAGGCGAGAGGATGCGTCACCTGACTGGGCTCGAGAGTGCTCTTACATACTCAAGCCAGCATGCATGTTCGCACCGAGCGCACCGAAAAGTGAGTCGACGCTACCCTCTAGCGCCTAGGTTTAGGTTTATGACCTGATGCTGTAAGAGCTTCCCCACTCATTCCTAAGATGAACTAACCAAGGAACACTTACATTTTCACCCCTGTGTCTCTATAAATCATGAGTAATTTAAAAATAGACTGAAAAATAACTTTCCAAAATGAGGAGTCCAATGTATACCCCAAATGAGCAATCCATAGGCAATAAAGAAGAACTTTGAAAGTACCTAGGCTCAAATTGGAAAACCATCCTCCTGAGGAATTGCATTAAAAAAGTCTTGAGACAATAAAACGGGTTAAATAAAACTGTAATAGTATAATCAGTAAGGAAGATCTTGGAGTATGGAAGCATCTGGCTGTCCAGGTGAGATGAGTCACTGCAGCAGGTGGTGCAGATGGCCCCAAATGAAGCAGGGTACCACGTCTGTTGATTGGTTTTGTTGGGTGTATTCTTTGGAGGCTTTTAAAGCTAACAAATGAAAAAGCTTACAAGCTAACAGAAAAATGTAACATCATGTCAAAGCAAATACAGGAAAAGTTAGATTGTTTCATACAGAAATACTGACTGTTGGTGCACTTTCTCATAGTAGTAAATGTCTTCCTCCCTGTTGTCAAATGTATCTGTCCTTGGAGATCATTTTTCCGAAAGATGTATTTTTGCTGAAGACTGCTGTTTTTTTGCGGACAGAAAGACAAAACAGAATCAAATGGATAAGTACAGAAAACTGAACTAAATGCATAAAATGAATGCATTGAAAATGAAATTTAAATGAGGGCACATTAGGGCAAGGTTACAGCAGCATTCATTCAATCCTTTTCTTATCTGCTTAATCCTGCTAAGGGCTGCAGGAAGGTACAAGGCAGGAACAACCCTAGACAAGCGCCACTCTATCGTAGGGCACATAACCTCACACACTAAACATGCATTGGCACTTCAGAAACAGCACCATGGCAGTACTGGAGTACCCTGAGTAAACCCACATGGACACATGGAATACATGCAAACTCCACACAGGTGAACTGTGGATGCTGGAGCTGTGAGGCAACTGAGCTAACCGCTGCACCACGTGCCATAGCAGCATGTGTTATAATAGCCATATTATAACATACAGCCCTGGCTCACTTTAGGCATTCCAGTTCATATCAAAGGTGCTGATGGAGTTAAAATCATGGCACTTTGCAAGACAGCCAAGTTCTCCATCAGTGATGGCAAAAATATCTTTATGAACTTTGATTTGGGAGGGCAGGGGAGAAAGTTGATGAACTGACATGTTGCAGAGGTGGAAACCTATGAAAGTGTCAGACTGAAAGTAATTGAGATGTTCTGTACAACCCATTATACTGTCACTGTTTGTCTATGGAGATTACATGCCTTTAAACTTCATATTGTGGACCTGCCAGCAGAAAGTGTGAATGATATACCATATTTACATTTACATTTACAGCATTTAGCAGATGCCCTTATCCAAAGCGACTTACAATTGGTACAATTACAATCCAAGCAATTGTGGGTTAAGGGCCTTGCTCAAGGACCCAACAGTGGCAGCCTGGCAGAGATGGGATTTGAACCCTGGACCTTTTGGTCCATAGTCCAGTACCTTAACCAGTAGGCTATTGAAACTTTGTATGTGTAAATGTAATGACGATATATTTAAGTGATTACAATATTAGAGCAATAGGATAAGTTTATTGGGGAAAACTGTACAATTGAAAGAAGGTTCTAGTACCCTCTTAGGCCACCTCTAGTTTGGATGCAAACTGAGATACAATTGGGCATTAGAAGCAAACAGGTTCTGTATGGAATCCTGTGGCATATTTGCACTCAGATATTGCAACTGGTCCTGTTGATCCTGCGCACTTTGTAGGTTGCCGAAGCTGGCATCCCAGCTGGTCCCATAAATTGGTGATAAATCTGGCAACCAAAGGAATTGTTGCAATCTGGACGGAGACATTCCTGAAAAACCCTTGCTGTGTTATCCTGCTGAAAAATGCCAGCTGGAAGCCATGCCATGAGAGGAAACATGTGGTCGCAGGATGTCCTGCACGTATCGCTGATCTGTTACCATCCTTTGTATCACTACTAGGAGTGACAAACCACAGTGTGTCGCTCGATGTTGCCCCTCACAAAGTCTGTCAACTGGGAAAAATGTCTTCGGGTGAGTCATAGAGGAATGTCTAGCAGTTAACGATCTCTCACCAAGAAGTAGACGACCCAAAAGTAGCCTCTGAGAGCCTTTTTATAGAGATTGGGGGAAGTACTTTAACGCTAAGGTGTTAAGTGTCTAATGAGACCACACCTGTAATCATTTACATAGGTTTTGCAGCATCTGACATTTCTATCTGAATGTGTTACTTTTTTGTCATTGAGTAAAACATGACTGTGAGGTTGGCTTCTGAGGTCAAACAATAAGACCTGCCTCAATTTTGGCAGTCCAGTGAAATTTTCAATGTGTCTAATGGAGTTGAGTTCTGTATAAGCCATTAAAGTTGTCAATTAAAGTTGGCAAACCAGATCTCTATGGACTTTGTTTAGGGACATCAGGACAGAAAGTTGATGAACTGACTGGTTGGAAGTGGAAACTTATAAATGTATGTATGTACATATTTGTGATGTGTTTTAGCATTTTCATCTTCAAATAATTAATTCTTAAACTGATTTGCATCAACATATGTGTAGTGGAACAGGACAGATGTCTGAATTTACTGTACACACGTGCTGGTCTGTGTTGTCCTTATAAAGTCATTTAGCAAACATATGCTTTTCAGAGTGTGCCTAATGATTCCCCATTCATCTTACTCTAAATTGCTTAAGCATGTGCAATTACATTTTTAATTAACTGCGAATCTGTTCTTGTCAATTGCAGTAATTTGTCATTCCTCAGTGAAATATAAACTGTCGTGCCAGACAGGGCACATTTATTCAGATTAGATACCATGTCTGTTTGAGTTTTCATTTATTGTAGGTTAAAATATACCTTTATGTGTGGTATGGGGAAATGGAAGCTCATTTACAGTATGTTAGCTCCTGTTTCTTTTGGTTACGCCATAAGCAAAATATAAAACTAATTTAAAAAGTCAGTGTATTATATGGAAATTTAACAGTTTTGTCTTTTATTTTAGTGTCCAGTTCTTTGCTGAGTGTGCTTGCCACTTATTGGTTTCAGAGTTTTGCAGCAGTCCTGGCTGAAGTTCTGATAATCTTTTTTAACACATTGATCTCAGACTCCTCATTAAGAATGATGAGGTTCTTCATCACCTTGGTTTTCAAAAGGTTATGCTTTAGTCCCTAAGGAGTTGCACTGAGTCCTCTACCTGGACCTGACAGATTTCTGCTCATATCGATCAGGGACTTCAGGTTGCCTTTCCTCCATTTGAGTCCAATGCACAGTCTGCAGTGCGGCATACTAAACTGATGTATAATCAATGATTCATAGCACAATTCTGGCTTGTACAAGCCATCAAAATTACACTCGGCTGCGGCAGAATTTCTTTTCTTTTTGTACTTGGCTTTGTGCCATTAAGAACCTTTCCACCATAGACTGAAATGTGTTTCCAACAGTTAACTTTAACCATTGTATTCAGCAATATTAAATACTATAAAACGGTTTGGTTTTATGCTCGAAACTATAAAAAGACAGCACGCTGAAGCAGAAAGTAATTTAAGCGAATGCACTGCTTTCAAGCAGTTTCAGATTTAATATTTCAATTACATGAACCTAGTATAAACAAGCAGTGTGAGAAGTGTGATACAGGTTGTAGCATTTAGATTATATGAAAAGTATGTATATACTGTATAGTGAAGTAGACATAAATGTTGTTTTTTTTCTTACAGTCCCAGTTAGTCTCTGTATAAGTTTTGACTCATCTCCACAGCTTTGTACCTTGTTTATTACAATGTTTGAGCTCCTGTAATGTAATAAAAGTAGTAGTGTTGAAAATTAATAGTAATAAAATAAGCTAAAATCGCTCATATATTATACATCTCACAAAAATCTCTAAATATACTGAGCAATGTAGTTTGTGTAGCTTTCAATGTGTGACTTGAAAGGAAACAGTATGTATTAAAATGTAATATAAATTCAGTGTGATATATCAGGCAAAACAGCAAAAACCCTCTATGATAAGAACAAGAAAGGTGAAACAAGTATAAAAGCATGAAGATGTTTTCAACAAGGCTTCAGGCACGAATAGAAATAGCACAGAAAAAACAGATATAATTCCTCCTTTACCTCTTTAATCATTTTGTGTCATTTTTCACAAAGAATCCATTAATAATATAATGAGTATTTAGCATGTGCTTTGATAAATGAGATCCTACCCCCTTGTCTGCTGGGGTTTCCCTTCTTCCTCAGAAAACCTGAATTAACAGAACATTTCACTCAGCTCTCGAAATGACTTTGCATCCTCTTGTATTAATTACAAATGGAAAAAGACATTGTTCATCAGTCAAACAGTTTCCCCCGACTTGTCAGAAGCAATAAATTCGAGCAATGCCTCAGCCCCCATCTGCTTTGGTAACTGCCGTATTGTTATGACACAGGGAGAAAGCAAAACAGCTGCCTCTTCCTCACCTTGTCCTTAGAAGCTATCTTACCATAATGCTAGATAAATAGCGTGGGTTACTGATCATTATTAACGTAAACACTAAAGAAATCAAGGATACATGTTTGAACTTCAGACAGATGACACTGCCATATGAACACTGAGGAAAGAGGATTGTTAAAAAAGAAAATAAAAAGTATGACATTTGTTTTGTAAGATTTCTTCTTCATTAACACTAAGTCATGTCAAGTCAGGTTTGTTTATATAGCGCTTTTTACAATGGAGCATTGTCTCAAAGCAACTTTATAATTTTATATTATCTCCTAATATCTACATCCAATCCCAAATTGAGCAAGCCTAGGGCAACAGTGGAAAGGAAAAACTCCCTAAGTGTTATGAGGAAGAAACCTTGGGAGGACCAAGACTCAAGAAGGGCCCCAACATCCTTGGGTGGCGTCGATGATAAATGATAAATTATAAACTAATAAGTCATGGAGTCATAGTTCAAGTAAAATGTAAAATATGCACATTGGCATAAAGTAGTCTGATCCACAGAGTCACTCCAAGATCCTGAGTCTAAGCAGGAAATTCATTGGTGGCACTTTGTCCCCAGATAACTGGAGGATGGAGAGAGTGACTGCCCTCTGGTGGCCCGGGTACAGTGGGGCTGGAGCTGAAGACGGAAGCAGCTTGAGTGAAGCTGAAGTAGATGAACATCATGTGTGGGGCAGGAACTGGTACCGGAGTTAACAAGTCAAAAGTTGGTTCTTGTTGGATACAAGGGACGACTTGGGGCAGACATATAGAAGTGAGCGAATCTGCCAAATTATTATAGTGGCACAGTGGTTACGATATTGGACCATGGGACAGAAGGTTCAGTGTTCCTGTCCCAGCATTGCCAAGTTGCTTCTGGTGGGCCATTGTTCAATTATCTCAACATATAAGCTTGGATTGTAAATTGTAAGGTGATATCAGGTGGTACATTGCTCTTGACAAGAGCATCTTCTAAATGAATAAATGTACTTTAAATGTAAATGTTTTGGCCAGACGACCATAAAATGGGTTGGAGAATGTCCAAAACATCATTCTTGTTGGGTGCTCCTAGTCAGCAGTAATGAGTACCTACCGACAGTGGTTCAAGAGGGGACATGTAATGAACCGATGACAGTGTGTTGTGTGCCCAAGGCATTAGGCACATAATGCATACGAGCATTGAATGCTGTCCCACCTGGTCTGACCCAACCAAAGGATTACTGTGGCATAAGTCACAGATTTTTTTAAAAGTGATTTTTTTATCTGTGATTCATTGAAACTATCAAAAATAGCCAAGTAATGCATGCCATGCAATTTTCTTAACCATTTTGATGCTAACTGCCTCATCTGTCCTGTAACAGCATATCTAAATAAGAATACATATGTGCACATTTCATTTTTACTGTGTCAATGTGTATCCTGTATATCTGGTGGTTTATCCAGCCAAAGTCTCTGCAAGCAAACAGAACAAGTAAGCCTTTGTATTCATGCAAGTAGCTAACCAGTGGTAAATAACAACTGAGAAAATATAATTACTACCAGAACTCAGCTATCAAAAGCATTCATTTATAAGCAACTCAAATAATGTTTTAGGTGAATAATGATTTTCTGCTGCTAATAAAAACACCAAAATGTGACTCATGTCAGTAAAGAAATGATAATAAAAAGCTTTTGGACCAATACACTAGCTTAATACCCAGGAAATTTTACATAGCAGATAACATAAAAAGTTACCTATTAATGATGATGATAATAATAATAATAATAATAACAATCATCATCATCATCTGCTCTAGGTGCTCTGAAACCACATAGCCTCCAAACCACTGAAGAAGAAACACTCTTGTGGATTTGATCAAATTGACACAGATTATTGATTTTGCCTCCATGAAAATGTACACTGCCTAGTCTGAAATGTCAGTTTGGGAGGAAAAGAGATTGACTGTGACTGTGAATGGATTACCAAATGGAGTTCTCTAAAGAAAATTCGAGCCAGCTACCATTTTCACTTATAAACCCATGTTTTTAAACTTGCCATAATATATGGCATGTTTGCATATACTGTACATGCGTTGGTAACACTCCAATCAGACATCAAGTTACAAATATGTCCTGAATTTAAAGCTTCAGGACAACATGTGCAGTCAGAGTTTGAGATGTAGCAGATACAACTGAATAAATATTACCTCCCTTAAAGAAGACTGGGCAGTCTGTACTGTGCTATATCCCTTATCACATCATCAAGCCAATTGCAAAATGTGGCAGGACAGAGATTAGCATGCTGATTTAGACAATGGCCAGTCTCTGAGGTTTTAGTTGGCATTCGTTTGCAATAGCTTCCTTAGGTTTCATCTTAACTGGAACCAAACCACTTAATGTAGCATGGCAACATTGTTTCCTCGGACTTGCTCGCCATGTACCTGGGAAGTCTGTTTTGTTCTCCCAATAGAAGTAAGAAACAATTGGATTGCTGTTTGAAAATTAATTTCACCACAGTTAAACAGAGAGAAGCCAACAATGTAGAAACTTTGTAAGGCTGACATGAAAGCATTTCTAATGGAGCCTAAGCTCAATATAAAAATAGTTAATCTATGTTAATTAGACTAAATCTTTAGGTTTTGTTCAGAACAGTAAAGGTCGTATGTTCCTCAAAGCTACACTACAATGGCAAGATTCATTGCCAGCAGCTGCATAAATTCAAGCATACAACCATGCAATCTCCATCAACAAACACTGACAGAATCATATGGAAGGGCTTAGGCGCTGTCATAGGGTATCAGAAAGGCAGCTTGTCAAATTTCTGGCTTGATAAAAAAACTGTAAGGTGTAAGGCCTAGAAATAACATTAGCTTATCCACTAATCAAGCCACACAAGTAAGCCACACAAGTCCATAAAGAGGTGGGTAATAATGTGCTTCATTTGCTTAGGTAACTTTTTGAAAGAATGTACTGGTTAGAGCGACTTTAATTAGGGATACTTTGTACTCTTGCTTGAGCAAATTCATAAAGAATTGTCTTCTTTAGGTTTAATTTTGTCGGGCGAGTTACCAGGCTTATGTGGCTGTTCAGACACCTCCAGAGATCTTATTTATCTGTGTCAAATAGCAAATTAAACTACTATTTTGACCTGTTGTATGTTCTGTCAGAATGTGAAATGATAATGATTTTAAACCATCTGCAGAGAGCATGTGCCGTGCACAGGATCAGGTCTGTATGTTAAAACAGAACGTTGTACCGTATTATATGGTCATGATTATTGGATTTGTAGTTTTATAGGATTAAGAAAGCAACCTTGGTGTCACATACAGGCTATTTTATATGAAGACTGATGCTGTCAATATAATTAATTGTGTTAATCAAACATGTCTTTCACATTAGTCTTGATTGTATTAAATGTGAGAAAGTGTTGCCTGTATTTGACACTAAAGAAATATTTCTTCTTTTAAAAGTACTACATAGCTGTAGAGAATGCATTTTTTACTCTTTATTAATTCACTGAACACTAATGCAATAGTGATTACAAGAATTACACTTATACTTATGGTAAAATGAGGTTTCACTTGCATTTTTGAGGATGCATTCAGTTTCTTGGCACTGTAAAGTTCAGGGATAGTTCCCCAGCACTGACAGTCCAGATGTATGGCCTCCTGGTGCCTTTTAGTTCAGGTACATGGTTTCCTAGCACAGAAAGACCGGGACGCACTTATCTGTGTTCTGGATTTGTTTTCTGGATGTTTCTGCTTTGTCAGAAGTCTTGGACTGTGTGACAAATGGCTCCAACTAGGGATGCTCCCACATTATAGTTGTGCTGCTGCATTTTTTTTTTAAATAAATGGTCACCTAGTAACCATTTTTGTTGAACACAATGCATATACAGTATAACATAGGTCTAATTTAGGTCCTGCATTTTATGTCATGCAGTACATAAGTACATTTTCCACAAGATAATGTATTACTCATACTCATGTAATTATTTATGTGAGTACTTTTATTTAGGTAAAATATACACTCACCAGCCACTTTATTAGGTACACCTTGCTAGTACATGGTTGGAGACCGTTTTGCCTTCGGAACTATCTTAATTCTTAATTCTGTGGAGGCCAATTGAGTAGAGTAAACTCACTGTCATGTTCATCTAACCTCGAATGTAGGCACCTGGAGTTTGTTAAATACTACTTGGATTTTGATTGTGGTGAGATAAAATGAAAATTGAGCTTTTTAGCAGTAAACGCTTAAGATGTATTTGGTGTATTAAGAAGGATGACTACACTGAAAAGAACATGCTGCCCACTGTTAAGTATGGCAGAGGGTTTGTGATGTTGTTGGACTGTTTTCATCCAAAGTGAAACTCATTAGGGTGCAATGGACTCTGAAATACCAGGACATTTTAAATCAAAATCTGTCTGCATGGATCAAAAACCTGGGTCATCGTTGGATTTTTCAGAAGGTCTCCAGATGACCACAAAAATGGTTTACTGAAAAAAAAATCAAGATTCTCCCCAAACTAAACCTGTAACACCGGGTGGCGGATGGGAAGCAGGAGACGAACGCAGGTTTCAAATAAAGGGGTTTTGTTTATTATAAAACCAAATAAGGGAGACACAGCGAACAGAAAAGAAAGGGAACCGAAAACGGGTGTGGAACATAAATGGGACCGAGGTCGCAAAACGGGTGGAAATGAAACACAACAGGGAAAATAGGTCAAACGGCACGATACGTGGAAGGGACGCGGAGCGGAGGGACGCGATAGGCGGCGAGGCGCGTAGGGACGCGAGGTGAGACGCGGTACGTAGGGACGCGACCGGCGTGAAACATAGTCAATAATCCGCGACCAGTCTCTCTCGTGGGCGCACTTTTATAGGGAGCCTCACGGCTGAGCGCAATCAGCGCAATCGCCGTAGGGCTTCCTGGTTGGTCGAGGTCCCGGTGTGCGCTGCCGTGGCGCGTGACAGAGCCCCCCCCCAAGGAGTCCGAGACGGAGCTAGGACTCCCAAAAGGGACCCTCGGACGCAGCCCTGCCTCAGGAGGTCTTCTGGCCGGCCGGACCCCAGGAGGGGACTGCCAGCAGCCGGGCGGCTGGTGAGCGGAGTCGACGGCGAGAGGTTGACGAGCGGAGCCGGCGAGGCAACGCCTGAGAGGCGGTGGTCTGTGGAAAGGCTTCTGACGAGGCTGGAGCCTTTAGAAAGGCTTCTGACGAGGCTGGAGCCTTTAGAAAGGCTTCTGACGAGGCTGGAGCCTGTGGAAAGGCTTCTGACGAGGCTGGAGCCTGTGGAAAGGCTTCTGACGAGGCTGGAGCCTGTGGAAAGGCTTCTGACGAGGCCTGGGGCCTTTGGAAAGGCTTCTGAGGAGGCTGGAGCCTTTAGAAAGGCTTCTGACGAGGCTGGAGCCTGTGGAAAGGCTTCTGACGAGGCTGGAGCCTGTGAAAGGCTTCTGACGGGCTGGAGCCTTTGGAAAGGCTTCTGACGAGGCTGGAGCCTTTGGAAAGGCTTCTGATGAGGCTGGAGCCTGTGGAAAAGGCTTCTGACGAGGCTGGAGCCTGTGGGAAAGGCTTCTGACGAGGCTGGAGCCTGTGGAAAGGCTTCTGACGAGGCTGGAGCCTGTGGAAAGGCTTCTGACGAGGCTGGAGCCTTTGGAAAGGCTTCTGAGGAAGATGGAGCCTTTAGAAAGGCTTCTGACGAGGCTGGAGCCTGTGGAAAAGGCTTCTGACGAGGCTGGAGCCTTTAGAAAGGCTTCTGACGAGGCTGGAGCCTTTAGAAAAGGCTTCTGACGAGGCTGGAGCCTTTAGAAAGGCCTTCTGACGAGGCTGGAGCCTTTGGAAAGGCTTCTGACGAGGCTGGAGCCTTTGGAAAGGCTTCTGACGAGGCTGGGAGCCTTTGGAAAGGCTTCTGAGGAGGCTGGAGCCTGTGGAAAGGCTTCGGACGAGACTTGGGCCTTTGGAAAGGCTTCGGACGAGACTTGGGCCTTTGGAAAGGCTTCGGACGAGACTTGGGCCTTTGGAAAGGCTTCCGGACGAGACTTGGGCCTTTGGAAAGGCTTCGGACGAGACTTGGCCTTTGGAAAGGCTTCGGACGAGACTTGGACCTTTGGAAAGGCTTCGGACGAGGATGGGCCTTTAGAAGGGCTTCTGACGAGGATGGAGCCTTTAGAAAGGCTTCTGACGAGGATGGAGCCTTTAGAAAGGCTTCTGGTGCCCTGGGGGGCAGCCACTGAACAGCAGACGCCCTGGGGGCAGCCACTGGAACTGCAGACACCCCCGAGGCAGCCACCGGACACCTGCGGACATCCTGGGGGCAGCCACCGGAACTGCAGATGTCCTGGGGACAGCCGCTGGAACTGTAGATTTCCTGGGGGCAGCCACCGGAACTGCAGATGCCCTGGACACAGACACTGGCACCAACATCCGAGACGCGAAGAGTGGGTACGAGCGGGGGTGATGTGACCGACCGTGTCCCAAACGAACGCAGTGCGGGTGTGGGTGGGTGTCGGGGAAGTCGAACTGTGCAGTACCACTATCATGAACTAGAGGGTCTGGCGCGAGACTAGAGCGACGAGAGGCACGAACGTCGAAAACTAGGGCTTCTGGAGCGAGACTACAGCGATCGGAAGCCAACGAACGTCGAGAACTAGAGGTTCTGGCACAAAACAAGAGCGACTAAAGATGTAATTGTTGGTCGGCGGGGCGCTTTGATGCCTGGTTAGGGTGGTCCGGCTGGTGGTAAGCTGGGGATCCAGCACTTTACCAACCAGTGCAGACCAGACAGGGCGAACGGGTTCTGCAGGGCTGGAACCCACAGCGTCGATGCCCGGGGAGTCCCATGGGGAGCCAAAAGCGAACTCCAGCTCTTCCAGAAATAGCTCTATGGAACCCGTCCGGAGCACCGGCCACATGTGAGTGGCCCAAACCAGGGCTTCACCGCCAAGGTGAAGAAACAAAAAGGACACCTTTTCGGGCTCGGAATCGAATTGGTGAAAGTCAAAATAAGTCCTGCACTGTACCACAAATGGCCAGCAGGAGGCAGGGTCGCCATAGAAACGGCCGAGAGAAAACGAAAAATCAAAAGAACCTGCCGTCTCCATGTTTTAAGGCAGATTATTCTGTAACGCCGGGTGGCGGATGGGAAGCAGGAGACGAACGCAGGTTTCAAATAAAGGGGTTTTGTTTATTATAAAACCAAATAAGGGAGACACAGCGAACAGAAAAGAAAGGGAACCGAAAACGGGTGTGGAACATAAACGGGACCGAGGTTGCAAAACGGGTGGAAATGAAACACAACAGGGAAAATAGGTCAAACGGCACGATACCTGGAAGGGACGCGGAGCGGAGGGACGTGATAGGCGGCGAGGCGCGTAGGGACGCGAGGTGAGACGCGGTACGTAGGGACGTGACCGGCGTGAAACATAGTCAATAATCCGCGACCAGTCTCTCTCGCGGGCGCACTTTTATAGGGAGCCTCACGGCTGAGCGCAATCAGCGCAATCGCCGTGGGACTTCCTGGTTGGTCGAGGTCCCGGTGTGCGCTGCCGTGGCGCGTGACAAAACCCCACCAAAAACCTGTGTGGTGAGCTACAAAACCCTGGTCTGATATCAAATTCCCTGCTCTGTATTCTCCAACCCTGCAAGACGTTATAGGGGAAGATATAGTTCTGTTTTTTTGGCAAAGGGGAGGTGTAGAAAGTATTGGAAACTATGGAATAAACTTCCCACTTTCGTTCGAGATTCAGACACCCTCCAAAGTTTTAAGTCTAGGCTAAAGACATACTTATTTACGCAGGCTTTTGACTAGATTTAGACCAGGATGCATGGCTTGGGTTGCTGGGGCCGGAGTCTGGAGTCATGTCTGGCCTGCCTGCCTTGTCCGCTAGCCGGGAATGTCGAGTGGACGGTCTGGCTGAACTAGGCTTTGGTCCTCGTGATCTTGACTCATGCATCCTTGCCTTAGAATAAGGGCAGAGCTGGGGGTTCATAGTCAAAGAGTCTTATGGTGATCAGAGACGTTGGGTTGCTGTCTTCCGCCGCTCGTGGGGTTGCCAATGTCTCAGTGATCCCTCTTGGCTGTGTTTCCTACCAGTTCTCCTCTTTCTAGCTTTTTCTAGCTATGCTGCTATAGCTAATGCTGCCGAGGTCTCATGCTACACTTGGCATCAGTGATTGACATGGCATCAGTGATTGTTAATAAACACTGTGCTCTTAATCAATAACTAATTACATTTTCTGTTTTCTCTCCGAGCTGTGTTCCGGCAGTTCCGGCCCCACACATGATGTTCATCTAATGGAGCTCCACTGTGCATAATTCACATTTTATTCGGCCATGACCTCCATGACTTTAGTTTCGCTCTTAGATTTATCATCATACCCGGGCCACTTAATGTCGATGTGCATACTTCACATTCTATTCGAACTTTGACTCCATGACTTTAGTTCGCTCTTAGATTTATCATCTACGCCGCCCAAGGAGGTTGGGTCCCTTTTTGAGTCTTGGTCCTCCCAAGGTTTCTTCCTAGAACTAGGGAGTTTTTCCTTGCCACTGTCGCCCTAGGCTTGCTCATTTTGGGATTGGACGTAGTTATTAGGAGATAATCTAAACTTGTAAAGTTGCTTTGAGACAATGCTCCATTGTAAAAAGCGCTATATAAATAAATCTGACTTGACTTGACTTGACTATTAATTTTAATCTTTTAATATTGTCAATAGCGTCAATTAAGAGGGTGTCAATAATTGTGGCTGTTGTGGTTTTAGTAAAAAATTTTATTTCTTGTTGAGGGATTTTTTTCTTAGGCTAAATGTAGTTCAATTAATGTTTAGATTTTTTATTTATTTTTTTTCAGTGTGAGATTAAGCTAATTCAGTTGCAGAGTTTGGTGGAGGAGTACCGTATTTTTCGGACCATAAAGCGCACCAGGTTATAAGGCGCGATATCAGTGATCGACTTGTAACGGATCTATTTTCATACATAAAGCGCACCGGGTTATAAGACGCATTAAATGAAACAAAACTCTTAAGTTCCGTCGGAAGCTCAGTTTGGTCTTTACCTGGCGCAGGGCGTCTTCTTGCTTCCTCCACTTCCGTATCATTGATTCGTTAATGCTGAATTCTCTCGCAGCTGCTCTATGTCCATGTTGTACTGCGTGACCGATACCGCTGAGTTTGAAATCCGCTTCGAACATGAATGAATGAATGCACGTACCCTAATGCTGAAGCACAGACCGTATTACTCCGTGATGCTGCGCACTACGGTTGCCATAAGCTTCGTAATATACCAAGACTGTGCTAAAACATTTTGACAGATTTATGAGCGCCGTGTACCATCTACAATCGGTTCTAGGTCAGAAAGCACAACCAGAATTAATTCATACATTAGACGCACCGCATTTTAAGGCGCACTGTCGATTTTTGAGAAAGTTAAAGGATTTTAAGTGCGCCTTATGGTCCGAAAAATATGGTAATAATGGTCTTATGCTATGTTTCATGGATTGGGCTTGAAATCCTCTAGTGCAGGGAAATGTTAATGCTACCGTGCACAATGCCACACTAGTGAACTGTACTCCTGTAACTTTGTGGCAAGATTTTTGGTAGAACCCTTTCACATTTCAGCATGAGAATAAGTTCAAGCAACTTCTGTGAGCACTTGTGGCTGAATAGAAGGCGAATCCCTGTAAAATCCTTAAAAGCTTTTCCAAAAGGCTGTTGTAATGGCTAAGAGGGCCAACTCCACATTAATGGCCACGGTTTTGGAGTCAGCAGCAGTCTTTTATTTGTACATATGCAATATATAACAGTGTCACAGCATTCACAGAATAACTTGTACAAACCAGACACACTTTCAAATATATTTCATCACAGATTCACTGCATGGGTTTTAACCCTGTGTTTTAATGTATTGAATTTCAATTAACCCTAAAATTAACTTTATCCTAACCTCTGTCAAAACCCTAATTACAAGTCTACCCTAAATGTAATTTAATCCTAAACCAGCACCTTAACAAACTGTATTCAAATAAAAATTATCCAATTAGTGTTTTAATAGGTTTATTCCATTAGGAGATGGCAATAGTGTTAACACAGGCTAGCAGCATCCTATATCCTAAATATACATTTTTCTACTGGGAATTTTCAGGTAAAAGCTTTCCCTGTTTTTGAAAATTCAATAATTAAAAAAGCAAGGGAGAGTTCAGAAAGAGTAAGGAAATACAGAAACTTTGAATGCGTTAAACCCAATTTAAGATACAGAAGTGAATCACTCAGACTTCGGAATGAATTATGAGTGAACCATTTCAACAAGCTCTTAGTACCTCTCATTAAGCAGTGAATCAAACCAGAACAAAATTCTCTTCCTCTAACTCTGCAAAGGAAGTGGTTTGGAAAATTAAATGGAAGAGACAGCATAGCCTTTTGCCATGACTGTGTCACCAGGCCTTGCTTACACTAACAAGTCTGCTAAGCTTAGTGCACCAGTAATTCACATGCTCTTTAATTTCACATCATTGGCTGCTGTGTAATGCCTTGAATGTACCAGGAAACATCGAGATAATCTCTCTGAGGCGAAATGTCTGAGGTTCTCATTAGGATGACCAAGTAGTTGAAGTGTAACAGGCATTCATTATCAAGCTGACACACTTCAGCAATCTTATATGATCTGCTTGGAAGAGTTATCTCAATCACTATTTATCCTTCTACCTATCTGCTCTATCTATATATCTGCCTAACCCTCTATAACCCTCTATATATCTATCTAACCCTAGATCTACAGTCAGCATGGTGGCAAAAGTGGTGCAACCTCACAGCTCCACAAATCCCTGGTTCGAGCCTGACCCTGGAATCCACCTCTGTGGATCTCCTCATATTTTTGTTCTCCTCATGTCCATGTTGGTTTTCTCTCAGGTACTCTGGTTACTGGAGTTTTCTGAATTGTCCCAGTGTGAGTGTGTTTGATGAGTGCAGTTGTAACCTTGCTCCTGTCATGGATATAGCCATTGATGCTGACATGACCTTTTTAAATAAATAAATAAAAATTGATCCACTCATGCTGTCTGTCCATGAATTTGTCTGATGTCATCTGATGTCAGTTTATGATATTCATTAGACATGAATGATTGTGCACATTGAAAATGCTATGTGTAGTATTTATATGCAGAAAATGTCTTCAGATGGATAAATAAGTAAGTATTTACTGTACTTTACCATATGAGTGTAGAGGTAGAAATAAATACATATTATATACATGCAACAATATTTATATAAGTTATATTATATTTAAATAAGTAAGTCATTAGTGTTCTTTGCCATGCAGGTGTATACGTAAAATACAGATATGTTATATAAGTATCATAAAGTGTAGATGTAGCTCAGTGGTAGAGTGTGTGCTTCGCATGTATGAGGTCCTGGGTTCAATCCCCAGTGTCTCCAAAACTGTTTGGGACTGTGGTAGTCTAGTGGTTAAGGTACTGAACTCTAAACCAGAAGGTTCAGGGTTCAAATCCCACCTCTGCCAAGCTGCCACTGTTGGGTCTTTAACCCACAATGGCTTGGACTGTAAGACTGTATCAATTGTAAGTCGCTCTGGATAAGGGCGTCTGCTAAATGCTGTAAATGTAAACTATCATGAAATAGAAAAAAACAAAAAGAAATAAAGCTATGAATATGAGTATAATAAACTTCATTAAAGTGTCAGAAATAATAAAAGATGTGCAAATATATGGAAACACAGGCAAAGTGGCAAAACTTTCATATGTCATATGGTTAAGTATAGATATATTAATGTCCATCTGGTGCCACGTGAGCCTGTCCTGTTAGTGCCACAGTATGTCTGGGCAGAATGATGAGGTGTTGTTCATTGTGATTGCTGTTGGTATAAATGATCTCCTGTACCATTCCTTGTTAGAGCAGAGCTGTATGAGTCTATTACTGAAAGTGCTCCGCTGACTGACCAATAGGCCATGGAGGGAGTGAGATGTATTGTTCAGCATTGTTTAGTGTCCTCCTTTCCACCAATTCTAAGTATTAGATAACAATAATACTAATACTATATAATAATACGTAATACTAAGTATTAACAAATCCAGAAGAATAGACTTTATAATGTAGCTTTTGACTATTATAATCTGGTTTGATGTGAAATTTCTCAATACAGATGATGTATTTGTTGTCGTAGTTTCTGGGAAAATACACTATATAGACAAAATTTGTGGACACCCCTTCTAATTATCGAGCATTGCTAATTCAGCAGCCCTCACTTATCACATATTCATAGTATAAAGCATACATTTCTGGATTCTCCATAGACAAACAGTAGCAGTACAATGGGTTGTATTGAATGTTCCCATGACTACGTTTTCCAACAAGTCAGTTCATCAACTTTCTGTCTATAGAGAATAGACAGAAAAAGATGGGGGGCTAACTCCATACAAATGGATGTCCACCATCTTATGTCTGAGAATAGTTAATCAGTACTGTATATTGATGAAATTGAGCAGTGACTGCTCCTCCTATTTACCTTCTAATGCACCTATTTTAATAAGCCTGCTCACTCCTCTCTGTTGGAGTCTTCAGAGGAACCTGTTCTATTCCATAAGCACTGCAGCTGAATCAAACAAAGCCCTCTCTTCCTGTCTGTTATTCGCTGTGACATGGTTGCACACTGGATCTGTCCCTCTGAGGAAGAACTAGCATGATGAACATCCAGAAACATTTTTGACATTTTAACTGTAATAAGAAATGCTCTGCATAGTATTCTACATGGATTTTCCTGCAGGTGTTATAAACGCATTACCATACATTTCTGAAGAAAGCATAATGTCAACTTTTACTCTCATGACATAATAAATAAACTAAAATTAAACAGCTAAAATGCCCAACAGGCAGTGCACTGAAAGTATTTATGGAAACACTAGAGTTAAAATATTTAAGATTGCATTAAGATTTTTTATATTCTTTATATTTCTTAACAAAGTGCACTTAGTAATGTCTTTGCTGAACAGAAGCAATTTATCCTTCTGGGTGTGGAAAAATATAGCCAGAATTAAATGCCAATAAAGCTAATGTAGTAGTAAAAATTGAAACTATAGGTAATGAGTAACTGGTATTTTTCTGCAATAAAAATGTCATGTACATTAACTTTACACTAAGATGAAAGGATTTGGGAGTGAGACTGTAAATGTAAACTACTCACCGTGTGGTCATGACTGACAGGGGTGCAGTCTCATTTCCTCAGAAAGAGAAAGGGATGGAGAGACAATCCAGTCTAATTGCTTCAACACTATATATGCAATGAATTTGATTTGTATACTTGTATACTAAGAAAAAAATAAAACTTTAAAAATCATATAGCCACCTAATGCCATAATCACCTAATGTCATAGTAAAATATTTTGTGTATCACCCAGTGTCAAACATTGGCTCTTGACTTAATACTGCTTATAATGTGACTGTACATTGTGCAAGGAAAATGCACAAGTTTAATCAAAGAAACCTACAATCCCACATCAGATAAAGTTGGGACAGTATTACAAATACAGATTAAAAATATATGCAGTGACTTTTATTTCATTACAGACATTATGAACACAGGGTATTTCATGTTTTGTCTGGTCAATAAACATCCGTTCCTGCATTTCAGGCCTGCAGCACATTCCAAAAAAGTTAGGATGGGACAATTTAGGGCTGATAATGAGATAAAAAAATATGGAATGGATGGATATTCACAAGTTAAATGATGTTGAACAGACAAAACATACAATATATTGGTTTCATACTCTCTGCAATGCAATAAAAGTCAAAGTAAATGTAAGAACTGAATTTTAAATATAGCCTAATTTTTTTTTTTTTTTTTTTGCTGATTTGGGTCTATGAAAAACAGAATTGTCCATCAGGTTCTGTGATTCATAATCAAAACTATTCATGAAGTTTTTTTAATAAATAAGGCTGACTCTTGTTAATGGTATTAATCCATCTTTAACTTTCAATTTGCAATCCAAAATCACAGTAAGATTTTAGTTTAATACTTTAATGTTACTGTTGTTGTTGGGATTCTGTGACAGCCTGGTGCAACAAGAAGGACTGCTACAATACCAAAGGGAAGAACAAACAATCCAATTCCCTTAACAGTCTTTGCAATCACATATTGAGATGGAAATTACAGCTCCTCAGAAGTGCATAGCTGTTACAGGAATTACTTTTGCATCGATCGTGTAGTTTGCATTCTAGGACAATATTTCACTCTTCACAATTGTTTTGAATGTTTGAAGTATTGTAATTTAAATCCAAATGTGTGCTCCTGGTGCGTGAAAGAGACACAAATTATTTGATTCTTTTTGCATGATTTGTTTTATTACTGAAAACCAACGTCCCGATTTCATACCAAGAGGTAGAAAATTCTAGCAATATGGCTCCGTGAGAGGCAAAGAAATCAGGCAGTGTGGAAGCTTTTTGAAAAGTTTTCTGGCATTGCTAAACATTACAATAGTTGAGAGATATTAATAAACTACTGTTATTTGGGACATCATCAACACTTGCCACAACACTGATCAGGAAACCAGAGTTAAAATATGATAAAAATGAATTCATATATAGTTACACTGTAATTGTGTTTTAAAAAAGGTTATATTTGTTTCTGTTGAAATAAGTTGTTGTTCATGGTGTTAACTAATGTTTAACATTCATCGACAGTCCAATAATATTTCATCCATTTATCTTACCTGTCAGCAAGGCCAGGCTTAAGCCACGTTCCATTTGACCTCAGCTATTTTTGTGTGTACACAGGGTGGCATGGCTGTTTTTAGCAGATGCTTCATCTCACCTCAAGTGATTGCGATTTTTAGATATTGTGTTGGGCTTCACAAACTGATCAATATTCTATGAATTTCTTAACCTCATTAAGTCTTAGAGAGGGCAGTCTGCAATAGGGAACCTTCAAACTAAATGCATTGGCTGGCTAATATTGGTTGGAGGTGGGGACTGTCTGGCTGGCTGGTATTGTTTAAAAAAATGTTTGTGTGTGTGTGTATATATATATATATATAGAGAGAGAGAGAGAGAGAGAGAGAGAGAGAGAGAGAGATTACAAGTGTCTGTATTCCAGGTGCACTAATCACCTTTGTTCAAATTACTCCCATAAATGAACAGAAAAAAAACATTTTCAACCCCCCATGAACTTACACATTTTGTAGTGTTACAACTTGGAATTAAAACGTAGTTAACTGGATTGTTTATCATTCGACTGACACATATGGCCGATCAGTCATAACATTAAGACCACCTACCTAATATTGTGTAAGTTTCCTCTGTAGGTTTTCTGTGGTATCTGGTAGTTGGCAGAAGATCCTTTAAGTCCTTTAATTTATGATATGAGACCTCCATGGATTACAGTCGTTTGCAAATCACATCCTACAGATGTTATTTCTGATTGAGATCGGGGGAGGTTGGAGGCCAAGTCAACACCTTGAACTCTTTAGTATGTTCCTCAAAGGCCATGGAGGTGTTTTTAATATATGGCTGATCAGTGTATATTTCTTAACAGTTTTAAATGTGAAAACTATTCATTAATCAAGGGTTCAGCTCTGCACATGTGGACCCTGAAATTGTTGCTAGGTCTTTGTAAGATTGGATGGAGACCACTGGTGAACAGGAATTTTCAAATCTTGCCACAGATTCTCGGGTTAATGTATGGGCTTTGACTTGGCCTCTAAGTCACAGTGGTTCCTGCTTTGGAATTAACTGTATAACTTTGGAAATATAGCTTACGGTTGATGCTTTGTTGGAATGGGAACATCTGCCCTAGTCGCAGGTATATTGTAGACTGGAGCAGGTTTTCTTTGAAGATCATTCTGGCTCTGTTCATCATGCTATTAACATTGACCAGTTTCCAAGTCCCTGCAGATGATAATCATCCCCACAGCATGATGCTGCCACCACCATTAATGATACAGTCATGGAGGCTGTTGCAAGCAGATATTGCCGAACAAAACTAAATAAGGGAGCTCCTGTGCCTCGATGGTAAGAATCAGGTGCTGAAAACAGCAGTTTCTGAGGAACTGGATTCTAACACCAGGGTGAGCTTGCAATGTGACATTCATGTGGTTGCAGGACCCAGCAATAGATTTGCATCCCATCCAAGGAGCACAAAGTACAAATAATGATAAGAGTTACTGTTTTTATTTCATGAGATTATAAATATCCAATCTCCCTATTCCAGTTTGGGCATATTATAACTGAAGTATGATTCTAAATGATTCCCCTTTGCAAAACCTATTTATTTACTATAAATTATAGTCAATTATATAAAAAACTTTCTGCAGGTTTTTTCCTTTGCAAGGTGAATCAAAGGATCTGCTTAAAGCATTTTATTCAAAAATAACACAAAATAAGATCAATGGCTACTAAAATTACAGAACTTACATATAAGATGGAACTTATGTATCAGAAACTAAAAATATGATGTATGAACCATAGACTGTGTGTAAATAATCTGTCCATGCACACATTCTTGTTTCTTGCATGCACAGAGTCTGGCTGAAAATTGGATGAACATTTCAATTTGATCCTTGTGTATCATATCCTTTACCATTTTCACAGTCTGGATTTCAGACAGACACTGCATGAAGCAGAAGCAACATAGTCATTCAGATCTTTTTTTGTCTGAAAAAAGCCAGATGCAGCAGATGGATTAAACTGAGCTGCTGTAGATGAACTGTGCCCGGAGCAGCTAATGAATCAGACGCTGTGATTGGTGTACAGCAGTGGTATTCAACCTGGGGGCAAGATGGCTTGAGGGAATGGTTCTAGGAACCAGAAAGTTTTAGAAAAAAAGCACCCACTGTTGAAAATTGTTTAACATGAAACATTCATTATTATTCAACCCTACCACTGCATCTTCAAATTTAGAATATAGCTACAGAGTTATCAGAGTGTAGACTACTCAGTGAACATCTATTGCAAGCTTTAAAGGCATGTGATTAATCTAGCACACACAAAAAATATAAATATGCACAATTACTAGCTTTATGCTAACATGTAGGAAATAACATTTGCGCCGTAGTGGAAATTATCATTATGTTAGTGAAATAAAATCTGATTAACTCCTATATTAAGTAGTTTGTGCCAAATATTAGGACACCAAAAGCTTTATTAGGATCCGGAGTAAAAATAGGCCAGAACAGTTCAGTATTGCATATTGTTAAAAGATTCAGTGCTAGTACGATCCACAATGGAGGATCTGCCACTTTCAAAACAAGTCAAAATCGGGTACATGCGCTCGATAATAAAAGAAAATATTTCAACAAGATATTTCAACAAGAACTGAATGGAACTGCACAACTTGTTTGGCTATCGGAGTGAAAAAGAGAATGGCCGAAGTAAATAAAAGGTACTCTCAAAATTCACAGCTTTTCGTTTGGCTGTCTGTCTCAAATTACACCTATTCCATACTTAGAGCACTACTTAGGAAATAACAAACATTTTGATAAACAGCCATTAAATGTTAAATAAGCTGTTATCTAAACCTTTCCTGAATTTAAACTGGTGAATATAAATGAATAATTGGGTGGAGTTTCTGCCATTTCATATCCACCATAGTGCATTTCATAGGGCAGAGGAAGAAATTTGAGATGGTGCCATTAGTCCCTGCTCCACAAAAAAAATAAACTCTGTCAATTGTTTGTAAAATAAAATCGAACATTCAGAGTTTCATTCAGGAGATTAAATTTTAGGAGTGATTCTGTGAATAAAACAGTGCTCGTTTGTTCAGAAATATATGTCCACAGTAACTGACAGCAGGCTTATTTATCTTAGACAAATGTGAACGCTCAGGTTTTGCTTCTAGCAGTGACTAGAAGTGTACTGAGACAAGCTCGGGAAAATCAACAAAATCCATGTTTAAGCAATAGTGTAGAATTTTTAATTGTGATGGATAGAATGATAGAAATAGATGGATAGAACTTTATTGATCCAAATGGAAAGTGCAGAAAATATACTTCGCTTTCATGTGGTGTTTGGTTATTCTGATTAACTTAGCAGTCAGATAGATGGAATCTATGAAGAGAAAAATATCTTTACATGTTTTAGCATCTAACACATTTTATATATCTTACCTAGGTTCAGTCAAATAGAACACCATTAAAGCCTGAAGAGAATGAGAGCCTGGAGAGGGAGGACAGTTCAGAGGTTTGGTATGTATGATATATATATATATATATATATATATATATATATATATATATACTGGACTGGAATGCAGACAGAAAAAATGGGGTTCCATGGAAAGTTAGCAAATGTATTTTTGAATGTATTTGTACTTTTACATATTGAATGGTGTACTTTCCCCACCCTTGCTCCTGTCATTTATGTTTCTCTGTGACAGACTATTGTCCCATCTAGGGATTGTGCTCTCTGGAGACAGGTGTCTGATCAAGAAAAAGTTCTACTGTTCTTTTATGTTTTTATATTTTTTGCTTAACCTGCTTGGCAGGCCTTGCTTAAACTTTATGGTATGTGGATCCTTGAATTAATGGTGGTGTCCAACTGGAAAGATTGTATGTGCACAACTGTCAACCAGGCTCAGGTAATCAATCAGTATGAAGCATTATATATGACTATATGGTTGACTTGTACCTTATTCGAGATCACAACAGCTGTGTGCATTTTTGAAGGGATGATTTGTGGTGCAATTCAAAGAGCTGTCCCTAGAGGAACCTCAGCAAGCACCTGATCATGCATTTGGTCACCTGTCGGTGAGATTAATTTAATATGGTTGGAGATAAACTTAATGATTAGATGTGCACTGTGCTCCGAGAAAATAATCACATCATCTAGCATCATTAGCAGTCTATTCCCCAGATGGGTGAAGCTTGTGGAAATGTGTGAAACTTAAATTAATTCCCAGACCTAATCACAGTTGCAATCCATGATTTGGGTTTGATTTTCTATCACCCTGCAACAGAATCTATTATGTAACTCTTCTTCGATTTGGACTCCATAATTATGATTAGAGCCAAGCAATTAGACTACATTTAGTCAATAATATACACTGTGATGAAAATTTGATGGGTAAATACATTACATGGCCAAAAGTACGTGGACACCTGCAAACCTCATCCATATGTGCGTTTAATTCCGCATTTCAACACCAGATTAATGTGCAGTCATTGGGCTCCTATCTGGGATCTTTTTCACTAGTACAGTATTTGCAGCATTTAATCTCAAATGTGTTTGACATCTGGGTTCTGTGCAGGCCAGTCAAATTTTTCCACAAGAGAATTTGGCAAAGTGTTTCTTTAAGGACCTTTGCCTCATTCCTGTCCCCACACTTTGGCCATAAAATCAGAAACATGCAAGATTTGATTCACACCATACCCAGCCAGGCCAGTGAAATTCTCCCACAAAAAGATGTTTGACCATCTCCAAACATGCCAAAAAATTGGAAGTATATAATATCAGGTATCCAGTTCATCATAATAATAATAATAATAATAATAATAAAAACTGCTCCAAACCGTTTTACCTCCCCTACCAAAATGTACAGCACTATGCCTTCAGGCACATAGAGTTACCCTGTCAGACCCATCTTCAAATTTATGTTTCAAACTGTCAGATGGTAAAGCATTAATCTTCATGAAATCAGAAAATACAATTCTGCTGATTCAATTTAAAGCAATGTTCACATTAAGATTTTTTTTTGCCTAATGTGGGACTCAGATTTGTTTCTGTCATGGCATTATAAATGGAAATACAATAAGACCATTTCAATCCAGATCTGGGTCACTTTCATTTCAATTGAATTCCTAACTGTTTTAAAAGTTCTGTAGAACATCTCGGAGCTCGTATGTTTGAGTAACTTGATGTAGTCATTCAGGGGAACATACAGTGGTGCTTGAAAGTTTGTGAACCCTTTAGAATTTTCTATATTTCTGCGTAAATATGACCTAAAACATCATCAGATTTTCAAACAAGTCCTAAAAGTAGATAAAGAGAACCCAGTTAAACAAATGAGACAAAAATATTATACTTGGCCATTTATTTATTTATGTGAACCTCTAGGATTAGTGGTTAATTTGAAGGTGAAATAAGAGTCAGGTGTTTTCAATAAATGGGATGACAATCAGGTGAGTGGGCACCCTGTATTATTTAAAGAATAAAATTAAAAGCTCTTCAAAGTCTGCTCTTCACAACACACATTTGTGGAAGTGTATCATGGCACGAACAATGGAGATTTCTGAAGACCTCAGAAACAGAGTTGTTGATGCTCATCAGGCTGGAAAAGTTTACAAAACCATCTCTAAAGAGTTTTAAATCCACCAATCCACAGTCAGACAGATTGTGTACAAATGGACGAAACTCAATACCATTGTTACCCTCCCCAGGAATGGTCTACCAAAAAAGATCACTCCAAGAGCAAGGTGTATAATATTTGGCGAGGACACAAAAGACACCAGGGTAACTTCTAAACAACTGAAGGCCTCTTTCACACTGACTGATGTTAACATTCATGAGTCCACCATCAGAAGAACACTGAACAACAATGTTGTGCATGGCAAGGTTGCAAGGAGACATTGCTCTAAAAACATTGCTGCTCGTCTGCAGTTTGCTATAAATCACGTGGACAAGCCAGAAGGCTATTGGAAGAATGTTTTGTTGACGGATGAGACCAAAACATAACTTTTTGGTGTCAAAGAAAAGGAAAACACTGCATTCCAGCATAAGAACCTTATCCCATCTGTGAAACATGGTGGTGGTAGTATCATAGTTTGGGCCTGTTCTGCTGCATCTGGGCCAGGACGGCTTGCCATCATTGATGGAACAGTGAATTCTGAATTATATCAGAGAATTCTAAAGGAAAATGTCAGGACATCTGTCAAAGTATTAGGGGTCACGCAGTGGCTGTCAGAGGCCACTGTTGATCCCTCAGGACAGCGCTTGAACCCTCAGGCCCCAACCTCATTTGGCATTTTGCGTGAAAGTGGCGACACCTGTTGTTGGGCCTATTTAAGCACACCTTTGGGCTCACATGGGTGTCGCACCATTGTTTTCGCATCACGCTACGCTATGCGCACGCGCTGCACCAGCTTTCACATGGCTATTCTCGCTTGGATGCAGTTTTTTGGTTTTGGAAAAAGGTACGACTGGCGATTTGTAGATCAGAAGATCGCCCGGTAAGGTAGGGCCTAGATGTGTAGGGCCAGGGTTTGTTTTATTTTTTTGTTAATCTTGCCAGGTCTCCCTCAGCTGTTTTGAGCCTCGCTCCCGGCTGCGAGACTCACCAGTCCTTTTCACTCTCACGCCGTCAACCCCCCTCCTGCTTCGCGATCGGAAGATTTACATTCCTCGCGCGATCACGCTTTGAAGAAGATGTAGACCTCCTATAACCTCGTCCTCTTCATTTCCAGCGTCCGTGCCACACTCCAGCGGGCGTCAATTCGTAGTATTTTTGTGGCATGTGCTCACAGAAGCTCCACTCGGGCTCTAGCGCATGCGCAGAACCATGTGCTGTTGGCATAGTTTTCTTTATTAGTTTATTTCAGTTTGTTTTGGGTTCATTCTTTTGTTTCTGTTATTGATTTATATTTTGGTTCATTAATTCCATCTGGAGCTAACTGCACTTGGGTCCTCAAGTCTCTTTTTCTTTTGCAGTTAATGTGAGGAAACCCACCAACATCCTAGAGTTGAAGCTGTTCTGTATGGAGGAATGGGCTAAAATTCCTCCAAGCCGGTGTGCAGGACTGATCAACAGTTACAGGCAACATTTAGTTGCAGTTATTGCTGCACAGGGCGGTCACACCAGATACTGAAAGCAAAGGTTCACATACTTTTGCCACTCACTAATATGTAATATTGGATCATCTTCCTCAGTAAATACATGACCAAGTATAATATTTTTGTCTCGCTTGTTTAACTGGATTCCCTTTATCTACTGGATTTGTGTGAACATCTGAAGATGTTTTAGGTCATATTTATGCAGAAATATAGAAAGGTGTTCACAAACTTTCAAGTACCACTGTAAAAAGTGACCCTGCAAAATTCATGCACAATCAAACAAATTGTCTTGGTAATGTCAAAGTCTTGGTAATGTTAAATAACATGCCATAACCTGTTCTCGCTGCCTGCCAGTGAAATCCAACTTCTACTCAGTTTTCTGTGATAAGGATCAACTTAAATTAGTGCTACACTTGCAATCCAAATATTGAGCCCCACTCTCCTAAAGGGTATTACGGTGATGTGCATATAATGTAATGAAAATATACTACAATAAGTCTACATAAACAAATAAATAATATTTATTGTTACATAAATGCAGATTTTAACTTGACATAATTTTAACTTCAAATAAAAAACTCAACACTCAACCTCAGTACTTGGTGGAGCATATTTTTGATTTGATAACCCCTAATAAGGGAATTTGGCAAGTGCTGTCAAGCTCATGGAAACTTTTCCCATTCTTTGCTACGGTTCGCCTAGCAAACCGTTTAAAAAGCGTGGTTTTAGTACCCAAGTGCAATTACCTCCTGATGCA
This sequence comes from Ancistrus triradiatus, assembly GCA_025084515.1. Classification (NCBI taxonomy): domain Eukaryota; kingdom Metazoa; phylum Chordata; class Actinopteri; order Siluriformes; family Loricariidae; genus Ancistrus; species Ancistrus triradiatus. The sequence goes on from JAJAGP010000382.1 coordinate 92,918, forward strand.
GTGGACCAACCAAAATCTAATATAAATAAAATTAAATAAAAAGGATAAATAAGAGTGTGTGTGGGAAAAGAACACGCATCGCGTACATTTGGCGTTCCGCCGAAAACCACCGTTTCCGAGTCTTTGCTGCACTGTGCACGCGCAGAACCGCGATATGCTTCGTGTAACTCCGAGTAACGTTGGACGAGCCTGACAACAGCACAGAGTCCCTCAAAAAACAAAAGACGTGAGCGGGGAAGACTTTACTACTCACTTGCTAATGAGTATAAAGAGCCCAGGAAGGAGGGGAGTAACAGTGAGGGCAAGTAGGAGGCTTGAGTCGCCGCGGCGAGTGAGCCAAAGCCGCTGAGAGGGACGGTGAGACCGCGAAGTGGGATGAGGGGAGTGAGCGGCGGGTTCTTTCCCTACCATAGCAGATTAAGCCCTGGGTTAACCTCTGGCCTCCTGACTGTACTTTGGCCCGGCTTCTACGACGCCTCTACCATGCCATAGGCAGTGCGGCTCCTACCATTTTTTTTTGTGCAAAAGCTACCCGCTGATTGAGATCTGATGGCTTATGTGCTGCAATTGCTTTCTTTAAATACCACCAAGTATTTTCTATGTCCTTTAAATCTTGAGACCTATGAAGGCCACTCAACTTGGAAGTGTGCTTGGGATCACGGTCATGCTGGAGAGTCCAATTATCACCATGTTGCAGCTGTTGTTATTGACTTATTGAAAATGTCTAAGCCTTAAATGTATTTTAATACAACACAAGATGAGCTGTGTCTTGAAAATACATGTGATATGAATTCAATATATCATAGAAATTCAGTTGGCAACATTTTCACCCTGAAGCCCTTGAGAGGTTAGAAGAGACGTTACGATATAATTATTCACCTGCTGTACGTGTATTGCTTTCCTACTGAGAAAGTGAAAACATCATTATGATCTCCTAATTACATACCAAGTCAATGGCATTTGCAAATGAATTTTTTCTCTACACATGTACTCAAACACAAAAAAGGCTCAGGATTCCACGCAGAGCTATTACGCACTTCAGTACATAACCATAAGTACATTCAGCTAGTACTACTTAATATACATACTCAACTCTGTACAAGCATAGACTAATTGTAAGTGTTAGTATAATATCCTACCATGTATATTCAAGCAAAACAGGTTTTACCTTGCCTCTTTAGCATTCCAGTGAAGCTATCGCTGCAAAAAAAGTGGTTAAATTGAATTTACACGATACATACTCGTTGCTAGAAGGTTACAGATTCAGGGAGGTTGGAAGACATGCAATATGTTCGAATGTTGCATGAATTGCAGATTATTTTTAACGCAGTTTGTAATTACAAAATTACTGAATTACTACTTTCAATAAATGAAAATATATTTACTAAGTTTACTGTTATTTTGTTGCTTTCTGTAATGAAATGAAATGTGTGTAACGTAGGTATTAGTGCTGTATATTTTTGATATTATTGATTTAATCAGTTAGTTCTTATTTCACTTTTTTGGCTGATGATTAAATGTTAGTCCCAGTATCAGTTTTGGTGAGGGTTGTGGTCATTTTAGTGCACTGCTCAAAAAAATAAATGGAACTCTCAAATAATACAGCCTAGATCTGAATGAATGAAATATTCTCATCGATACTTTGTTCTGTACAAAGTTGAATGTGCTGACAACAAAATCACACAAAAATCATTAATGGAAATCAAATTTATTAACCAATGGAGGCCTGGATTTGGAGTCACACACAAAATTAAAGTGGAAAACACACTACAGGCTGATCCAACTTTGATGTAATGTCCCTTAAAACAAGTCAAAATGAGGTTCAGTATTGTGTGTGTGTGGCCTCCACGTGCCTGTATGACCTCCCTACAACTCCTGGGCATGCTGCTGATGAGGTGGCGGATGGTCTCCTGAGGGATCTCCTCCCAGACCTGGACTAAAGCACCGCCAACTCCTGGACAGTCTGTTGTGCAACGTGACGTTGGTGGATGGAGCGAGACATGACGTCCCAGATGTGCTCAATCGGATTCAGGTCTGGGGAACGGGCGGGCCAGTCCATAGCTACAATGCCTTCATCTTGCAGGAACTGCTGACACACTCCAGCCACATGAGGTCTAGCATTGTCCTGCATTAGGAGGAACCCAGGGCCAACCGCACCAGCATATGGTCTCACAATTGGTCTGAGGATCTCATCTCGGTACCTAATGGCAGTCAGGCTACCTCTGGCGAGCACATGGAGGGATGTGCGGCCCTCCAAAGAAATGCCACCCTACACCATTACTGACGCACTGCCAAAACGGTCATGCTGAAGGATGTTGCAGGCAGCAGATCGCTCTACACGGCGTCTCCAGAATCTGTCACGTCTGTCACGTGCTCAGTGTGAACCTGCTTTCATCTGTGAATAGCGCAGGGCACCAGTGGCAAATTTGCAAATCCTGGTGTACTCTGGCAAATGCCAAGCGTCCTGCATGGTGTTGGGCTGTGAGCACAACCCCCATCTGTGGACATTGGGCCCTCGTACCATCCTCATGGAGTCGGTTTCTAACCGTTTGTGCAGACATATGCACATTTGTGGCCTGCTGGATATCATTTTGCAGGGCTCTGGCAGTGCTCTTCCTGTTCCTCCTTGCACAAAGGCAGAGTTAGCGGTCCTGCTGCTGGGTTGTTGCCCTCCTACGGCCTCTTCCATGTCTCCTGGTGTACCTGGTAGTGCCTCCAGACTCTGGACACTACGCTGACAGACACAGCAAACCTTCTTGCCACAGCTCGCATTGATGTGCCATCATGGATAAACTGCACTACCTGAGCCACTTGTGTGGGTTGTAGAGTCCGTCTCATGCTACCACGAGTGTGAAAGCACCACCAACATTCAAAAATGACCAAAACATCAGCCAGAAAGCATAGTTACTGAGAAGTGGTCTGTGGTCCCCACCTGCAGAACCACTCCTTTACTGAGTGTGTCTTGTTAATTGCCAATAATTTCCACCTGTTGTCTAATCCATTTGCACAACAGCATGTGAAATTGATTGTCAATCAGTGTTGCTTCCTAAGTGGACAGTTTGATTTCACAGAAGTTTATATTGTGTTGCTTAAGTGTTCCCTTTATTTTTTTGAGCAGTGTATAATTATTTTAACTTTTGACTTGTCTGTATTTTGGCTTTTAGGTTTTGGTAATTACACTGGTATGACAAAAAAATATATATATTTTTTTCAAACAATAATAACATAACTGGCCAGTAATAAACTGACCTCCAATCAGATAATTTAATTTTAATAGTATTACTAGAAATAGTATTTTAGTACAGGTATGTCTTTGTAGTTTATTAAGGGTGCTATTGTTGTTGTTGTTGTTGTTGTTGTCCTATCCATGTCCTAGCACCATATCTTGAAGTGAAAAACATGTAAAAGCACAAAACTGACCTCAGATTAGATCTTCTGTATAATCCCTGTAAAGATTCACTAAGGTATTTATTATTGTATATTCAAATATTGTTTTAGGTAGTTAGAGTTAGAGACTTCTTTGTTAAAAATATTCCTGCTTATGCCCCCTCTTATCCTGGTCAGAGTTGCAGGGGGTGAAGACTCTATCTAGGAATTCACATGGCACAGACAAGCATGTACTTTAAACGTGGCACCAGTCCCTGTTGGAGAACCAATCATGCCTGTGTGACATCCGGAATGGCTGTTACTCTGTCTTCCTCCCACATTGTGTGCCAGGTCAACTGGCATTTCTAAAGTGTCCATGTGTGTGTGTGTGTGTGTGGCCCGTGATTAATTGGCCCACATCCGGGATTGGTTCCCATCCTGCACCCAGTGCTGCTGGATAGGCCTCAGCTCCCTGTGGCCTTGAATTTGATTACGCTGGTATGGAAAATGAATAAATTAATGAATAATATTGGTATGATTAAAAATAATTCTCCTAACCAAATCCTAGGGCTGTAAGATGAAAAGGAAAAACATATAAGACTGACCTCAGATCAGACCTTCCTTTTAACCCCTGTCAGAATTTTTTGTGTCACTTGGTCATGATGTCAGATGTGGTAGGAATGTAAAATTCTCTATAGATGGATTTAAAATAAATCACCACTAGGAGTCTTTGTTTTCTTTTCTTTACTAAAAAGGGAGATTTAGAACCTTGATGTCATGTGGTGACAATTCCCTCACAGTCACAAGTCTCCGCTACTGCATGTGACTGGCTGATAAAGTAACCAACTCTACTTCCTTTGTCTGCAACACATGCCATCAACCCCTCCCCTATTCCAGTGGGCCTCCAGTGAGGCGGAACTCAGGAAGTCAAGCCTTGGTTTTTCAAGTGCCAGCCTCTCATCCTCATCTGAGCCAGACCTAGTCATTTTCCTTCACAGGACCATCTTCACAGCTGACTCTCGATCTCTTAGGTGCCAGACCCTCATCGTTGACCTTACTATCCAGACCTGGGTGATAGGGTTGATGGAAGCGGAGCTTCCGAAACTAATGAACCAACGTGTAGTGTACCACACAATAGTTCGGAGTCAAGGTAAGATGAATAGTGCAGTTTATGTACAGTGAGTGTGGAGGATGTGGCGTGTGCGTGGAGCGTGGAGAGTGTGCAGCAATCCTGATCAGGTCCACGTTAGAACAGTGAGCACAACAGAGCACAGTTAGAGAACATCAACAGGCAAAAACCGAGCGAGCGAGGAAGCGGACATATGCTGACGAAACAGCAACCAGCCGTGCTCTGAAGCCGCTTGAAGTAGGAGCACGCTGATTACAGAACATGCGCCGCAACTGTTGATTAATTACCTGCCACAGTCGATAGGCTCTCTCCCTCCACTGGTGGGATCCCTGCTCCACGCCACTAGTGGTACTCCAGAAACACTGTAAACAAAGGAAACACACACAGCACAGCACACGCTAACAACAGACCCAGAGGATGGATTACACCTGGACAGAGCACCCCGTGACATGGGGAACACATTGGATTCATCATGAGGGCTTGGTGAGTGAGAGACCAACAAGGGTCTTTTGTGAGGACTGGGGCCAGGAAGTGCTGTCTGGTAGAATAGAATATGCAAAAGAGACCAAGGCTCTTGTGCCTGAAAGACTGGGGTGAGTTCCTGGGTTGCGCCTCTCTGGAGCTCCTCTGGTGGGCCTACTTGGGGACAGTAGAAGGTTCTGTGGCAAATGATGCAAACAAAATGTACCCCTGTCACAGGGTCATATTATAATTTGAAAATGAGGACAGATTTATCACAAATACACTAGTTGTCTTAACCGTGTCCTTGAATGTGTCAGGATTTTCTGAAATTTTGTGAAATATGCTTTCACACAATATTTGAGCGATAGAAGTCTTAGTTATGTGTCACGCCTTCCATCTCTCCTACTAGTTCCATTCATCCCTCTCCTGAAAACTACCAGCACGACAGCTCCACCGAGGCACCGGAGGATCACGTGGCGATCCAGCCACACCCCTCGCTCAGCCTCACCCCAGTACTGACACCTGGCATCACTTCTATTTATTCTCTGCATTTCGGCATGACTAACGTGAAGTATGTCCCCTGAACGCGTTTCATGCATACCAAGCGATTCTTTTCTCTGAGTGGATTTATGGATACGACCTCTTGCCTGGATTTACAGTTTAAAAGCTTTGTCTCTCATCACTGGATTTGTTTGCTTTTTGGACGGATCACGGTTACGACCCATTGCCTGGACTTTCTGACTACGGTTTTCGGCTCATGTTTACAGATTTGGTCGCTAATGGGATTTATTACATGGTATTTACATTTACATTTACATTTACAGTATTTAGCAGACGCCCTTATCCAGAGCGACTTACAGTTGATACAGTACCTACAATCCAAGCAATTGTGGGTTAAGGGCCTTGCTCAAGGACCCAACAGTGGCAGCTTGGCAGAGGTGGGATTTGAACCCTGGACCTTTTGGTCCATAGTCCAGTACCTTAACCGCTAGGCTACCACAGTCCCGGTATGACACTGTTACATGACACCCCTTTTGCTCTGTCTTGATTGCTGTTATTAGCGTTAGCACTGTTAGCACGCTGGCTTCCCAGATTTGAGTCAATAAACCCATGGAATGCTATTTTCTCTGCAAACATCTGATTGGTTTCATCTGTGTTACAGAGTACTTCGTCAAATGCAGATGGCAGAGGTAAAGGACCCCACCCCAACAAGGGTAGATCTCAGTGTAAACTATTGATGAATCTCCGACGGGGTTACAGGTCGGTGGCATTTAATGCTCTGGAGTTTCATACATTGTCAGCTGGCAGCGGGTGAAACAAGCCTGCCCTGCTCGTGGCCTTTCACAACAGACTACACCCTGAGATCCTAACAGAGCTTGCATGCCAAGAGGGATGCTTGTCATTGAAGGGCTGTATTAATAAGGCCATCAGCTTCGTCTCAATGGTCCTTCAAGAGCTGGGTCCATTTGCCCCAGACAGTTAGATCCAGGACGGCAAGTATTACCACAGAGGAGCACAACCAGTCAACCCCACTGTCCTAGCCCCCTCCAGGAGACCACGGAACCTATGCAGTGCGACACCACCCAACTATCCCCATAGGAGCAACAATGCAGACTACAGGAGGGTCTCTGTCTATATTGTGGTTCATCTGATCACCGCGTGAGGGAGTGCCCTGTGCATCTACCCCATTCCTACAAACCCAGCCACACCCGAGTGAGTACCACTTTATTAGGGCTAGTGGATAAGGTCTTTCGCCTCCCGGTAGCTATTCATGGCACTAATGGTGATTATATGTTCTCAGCGCTGATCGACTCCGGCGCTGAGGAGAATTTCGTGGACATTGAAGTAGTCCAAAGCCTGGAGATACTTGTTAAATGCCTCTCCTAGGGACTCCGCTTATCTGCTGTGGATGGAGATCCCGTTGGTGTATGCCTAGTATCGGCCATTACTGATCCCCTCAGCATATCGACCCGTGCCCTTCACAAGGAGAGGACACCATTTTTTGTCATTGAGTCCCCAAACTTTGATTCTGGAACTCCCATGGCTCCGCAAGCACAACCTCACCAATTCCTGGCGGGTCAAAGAATCACCCCACTGTGTGAAACAATGCCTCTCCCACCCCAACTAGATCATCGCCTCCACCACTATCATAGCCCCCATCACCCACATGGAAGTCCCAATCCCTGCGGAGTACTCGGCCTTCGAGGAGGTGTTCAGCCAGAAAAAAGTTTCCACCTTGCGTCCTCATCGCAGTTATGATTGCGCCGTAGATCTTGTGGAGGGAGCCACCCTGCCCAGGTCCAGGGTCTATCCGTTCACCCAGGAGGAAGATAGACCATTGGAGGAGTACATTCAGGAGGGATTTATTCGTGCATCCACTTCACCTGCAGTCTCCAGGTTTTTCTTTGTAAAGAAGGTGGATGGGGGACTGAGACCCTGCATTGACTATAGAGGTCTCAATCAAGTAACCAGAGCATACCTGTATCCTCATCCACTGGTTCCGGTGGCGCTTAGGCCACTTAGGAGCGCTACCATCTTCACAAAGTTGGACTTGCACAGCGCCTACAATCTGGTGAGAATTCGGCCTGGGGACAAATGGAAAACCACAAGGGGCCACTACGAGTATTTCATTATGCCTTTCAGGCTAACCAATTCCCCTTCTGTATTTCAGTCCCTAATCAATGATGTATTATGGGACATGTTAGACCAGTTCGTCGTGGCTTACATTGACACCATCTTAATTTACTCCCCGGATTCTGCCAGCCACGTCCGTCATGTCAGAGCAGTACTTTCATGCGTACTTGCCAATAACCTTTACCTCAAAGGGGAGAAATGTGAATTCCATCAGACATCCACCATTTTCTTGGGGTACATATCTGTTCTGGAGGTGTCGCCAAGATGGAGGCAGTCCTCAATTGGCCCACACCCACAACCATCAAGGGCTTTCAATGGTTTTTTTGCTTCGCCAACTTTTATCAGAGGTTCATACACAACGTTAGTAGTGTGGCATCCCCACTGACCTCTGTCAGAGAGGCATTTAGGACCCTAAAGTCCGCATTTACTTCCACACTCCTGCTGAGACACCCTAACCCTTCCGAACCCTTCATCGCAAAGGTTGACACGTCTGAGGTTGGGATAGGTGGGGTATTGTCCCAGGGCACAGTTAATCCCAGGAAGCTCCACCCCGTCGCCTCTACTCTCACAAGCTTACCCCCATGGAGAGAAATTATGGCATAGGAGCAAGGAACTTCTCACTGTGATACTGGCCTTCGAGGAGTGGTACCACTGGTTGGAGGGAGTGCAACATCCTTTCCAGGTACACATCGACCACAAGAACCTGGAGTATTTCAAGAGTGCCAGACAGCTGAACCCTCGCCAGGCTCGCTGGTCTCTGTTCTTCTCAAGGTTCAAGCTTACCCTTACTTATCACCCCAGGACACGCAACACCAAAGCCGATGCCCTTTCTCGCTTTCACGACAACGAGCACTTGGTATAAGAGGAGGCTCACAAACCTGTACTAGCTCCCGAAATCATTATAGCCCCCATTCGGTGGGAGGTCGACGAGGCCATAGCCCGAGCCTTAACTGCTCAACTGGTTGGATGTCCCAAGGACTGCAAGTATGTCCCCCCACCTTTCAGGGATTGCCTTATCACATGGGCCAACTCTTTGCTCTTTTCTGCAAGTATTCCGTGTGTTCAGTATACCAGAGGATGTCGTCTCCGATCGCAGCCCACAATTTGTCTCCCAAGTGTGGAGGGCCTTTTTGGAACGTCTGGGGGTGTCAGTGAGTCTAACACCAGGTTACCATGCACAATCCAACTAATACGAGCATGCTAATCAGGAGATGGGCAAATTTCTGCGCTTATACTGCCATGAGAACCACACCAACTGGTCAGATTTCCTCACCTGGGCCGAAATAGTGCAGCATTCTCTCATCAATGCAACCACAGGTCTCACAGCATATCAGTGCTTCCTCGGCTATTAACCTCCCATTGCACCATGGACACCTTGCCTCTCTGAGGTTCCTGCAGTTGACAGCTGGATGAGGAGGAGCGAACAGGTATGGGAGCAAACACACCAACACATAAAACGCATTCTGCTAAGGTACAAACGTCATGATGGACGGAGGCAGATAAGGCACCATCGTACGCTCCAGGGGACTATGTTTGGCTCTCCACCAGGGACTTCTGCTCCTCGCATGGAGGTAAAAAGCTCACTCCTAAGTACATTGGTCTTTGCTGTATCCTTAAAAGACTGAATTCCATCACATATCAATTGAATCTGCCTCGTCTATACTGTGTCAACCATTCATTCCATGTCTCTCTCCTCAAGTCAGCCATTTCAGGTCCCCTGGAGGAATCACCTGTTGACACTATGCCACCTACCCCTGTGGAGGTTAACAGCATCTACTGGGTACGTCCACTCCTGGACTCTCGCAGGAGAGTTGGATCCATCCAATATCTTGTAGATTGGGAAGGATACGGCCCGAGGAATGGAGCTGGGTTCTGGCTCAGGCCTCAAGATGAATTGCCATCAGCGCCATCCAGATCGTCCTGCTCCTAGCCCCAGGGGTTGTCCGAGACATCAACCACACCCGACACACTCCACTCGCTCCAGGTATCATCCTCGTCCCTTCTCGGCCTCTTTTGGGGGGAGGTACTTTCATGCCTTCCATCTCTACCACTCCTTCCACTCATCCCTCTCCTGAAAACTACCCGGACGACAACTCCCCCGAGGCACTGGAGGATCATGTGGTGCTCCAGCTCATTCCAGCCACACCCCTTGCTCAGCCTCACCCGAATACTGATTACACACACCTGGCATCACCTCTATTTATTCTCTGCATTCCGGCAGGACTAATGTGAAGTATTGCCCCTGAACGCATTTCATGCATACCGAGCAATTCCTTTTCTCTGAGTGGATTTATGGTTATGACCCCTTGCCTGAACTTTCTGACTACGGTTTTCGCCTCGTGTTTACGGATTTGGTTGCTAGTGGGATTGATTGCACGGTACGACACTGGACTGTTACACGACACCCCATTGCTCTGTCTTGATTGCTGTTATTAGCGTTAGCACTGTTAGCACACCGGCTTCCCAGATTTGTGTCAATAAACCGGCGGAAAGCCATTTTCCTCTGCAAGCTTCTGCTTGGTTTCATCTGTGATACATTATGTCACCACTTGCCACACTTGCTACAGTCATATACTAATAATATTCCAATACTATACATTTGTTAACATAAACTGTTATGAAATGTCTGCAGTTAACAAAATAAGTGAACAGCATAAACATTAGTTGCACGTTCTGTCTGAATTACCCTACTAAAACAACCTCCCCCAAGTGAAATAAATTATATATTCTTTTATTTTATTCACGTTTGCAGCATTTCAGAAAGGCATCTAGTGCAGGGGATGAGTGTAACTAAAAGGCTCATTGCAATTCCAAGTGTAGCTTCATGTGGGTGCTGAACTGAAGCACATAATAATTAATTGAGTAGTAACGGCCACATCCTGACACACCGGTCTCAATTTCACATCAGCCAGACTGGGTCTTAACCTTCCTTAGAGTGCAAGTTACAAATGCTGCCTGTTAAACATAATACATTTAGTTATTTATTTTGTTCACATGCTATGGTGTGAACCACTTGTAATTAAGAAAGTCCTTAATGCAAAAAGGCTATGTATACTGCATAAATTTAGCATTCAACATCTATCCAGCAATTTTATTACTGAAATAATTCTTCATATTTTTCATGAATAAACATGAGAAAATATTCATCAGGTAAAGCTGTAATTTGGAAATCAGGGGGATTACTTATCATTATCTGTGCATATGCCCATCATGGAAGAAACTTTTGTGAAAAGACGGCCTTACTTGGTTTCCCTTCTCTTATTTTGTCATTTTTGCCTTTTTTAAAATAGGAATGGGATTATATTGGTATTTCTGAAGAAACAATAACATATTGATTTTGTAGGCTATAGTCTAAAAATTGATTGAACTCTGCATTTGGATGTGTTATTTACACTCCAAATATACAGCGGCGTCAAATGTCTATTCACAGCAATAGCAGCATTCAATTGTGCTCAGCAGGGATTGTGCACATATTGATCAAAATCACCTGTATAAACACACACATGCTATATTATTATAATTTTTTTTTTTTTTTACAAATAATTTGTAATGGCATTGCCTAAATAAGGTGCAGTTAGTTCATTAATGAATATTGTTAGGGTTTTATATTATAAATGTTGCTATACAGAGTATTATAAACTACATGTTATTTCCCTCCTCAAATTTATTTTGGAAGTTAAAATAGATGAAAAAATTCTCTTTTAACTACAATATTAACACATCTGTTAATTGCCTTATTAATCTGACAATAAAATGTTGCCTTTCTGTGTGCCTTTCAAATGTTGCTAAATCCCAAAAGCAGACTGAATAGTTTTCTCTACACTAAATATTTCTCTTTTTCTATTTTCTCACCTGAAGCCAGATTCACCTGGAGATTGGGTAATCACATGAGTGTAAAACACTCCCAATAATAAGGTTTAATTTCATTTTCAAATGGTCCGTCATCATGCTGCAACAGATTGCAACAGTAAGTAGTGAATGCCTTTCACTACCTTTCTTATTTAATGTTCTGATTTCACCCTCAGCACTCTTCTTACAGCTTCTAGAACTTTCGACTCTAAACAGTGTGCTTGCATCACCCACAGAAACTCTTCTTATAGGTCCTAGAACTTTTTATTCTTGTATAAAAAAGTTCTTTATAAGAGGAACCTCCAGAGCTTCCTTCCCTTAGTAGTGCATGTTGTGTTCTTTGTAACTTTTACAAAGCATGGCAACCTATTCAAGTTGAACGCTTTTTTATTATATATTTTTTATATCATTATGATATCATAATTATTATATATCATTTTGCATACAAATGTATCACAAACTAGTACCAGAAGAAAATGTAACTAGGTAAAATTAAAAGTAATTTGTACACACACAAGAAAAGTGACATGGTGTACAATTTTCCAAAATGGCAAATATTAGGTGGACTATGGAAAATTCTTTTGAGAAGTTTCAACTTAATTCAAAGTTAATTTATACCTGTCCCACTTACGACCTGAGCAGGTTTGTCCTCAGCAGTTCACAGTTTAAAGCAGGATTTAGGTAACTCTGAAACGGAGATTACTGCACAGTTATTCACTTTTGCTGTAATGAAAAGCATGTCCTGAATGTGTTATGGAAGATTAGGTGAATTTGATTATTTTTGTCCTTTTGTCAATGGGAGATTGTTATCCAGGAGGATTTCAGCCACACTCTCCAGATGCATACATTTCCTGATAGGATTGAAAATAATGTGTTATTCATGATTATTGGAATTATTTAATCAATTTTATGATTTCCTTTTGTTATATGGGGTAATCATGTACAGTGGGGCAAAAAAGTATTTAGTCAGCCACTGATTGTGCAAGTTCCCCTACTTAGAAAGATGGGAGAGGTCTATAATTTTCATTATAGGTACACTTCAACTATGAGAGACAAAATTAGAAAAGAAATTCCAGGAAATCACATTGTAGGAGTTTTAAAAAACTTAATTGTAAATTATGGTGGAAAATAAGTATTTGGTCAATAACAAAAGTTCAACTCAATACTTTGTAACATAACCTTTGTTGACAATGATAGAGGTCAAACACTTCCTGTAAGTCTTCATCAGGCTTGCACACACTGTAGCTGGTATTTTGGCCCATTCCTCCATGCAAATCTCCTCTAGAGCAGTGATGTTTTGAGGCTGGAGTTGAGGTCTGGAGACTGGCTAGGCCACTCCAGGACCTTGAAATGCTTTTTACAAAACCACTCCTTTGTTCCCCGAGCGGTGTGTTTGGATCATTGTCATGCTGGAAGCCCCAGCCACATTCCATCTTCAATACTCTCGCTGATAGAAGGGGTTTTGGCTTAAAATCTCACGATACATGGCTACATTCATCCTTCCCTTAACACAAATCAGTCGTCCTGTCCCCTTTGCAGATAAACAGCCCCAAAGCATGATGTTTCCACCCCCATGCTTCACAGTAGGTATGGTGTTCTTGAGATGCAACTCAGCATTCTTCTTCCTCCAAAAACGCCGAGTTGAGTTTTTACCAAAGAGTTCTATTTTGGTTTCATCTGACCACATGATATTCTCCCAATCCTCTTCTGGATCATCCATTTGCTCTCTGGCAAACTTCAGACGGGCCTGGACATATACTGGCTTAAGAAGGGGGGCACGCCTGACACTGCAGGATCGGAGTCCCTCTCGGCGTAGTGTGTTTCTGATGGTAGCTTTGTTACTTTGGTCCCAGCTTTGTGCAGGCCATTCATCAGGTTCCTCTGTGTAGTTCTGGGATTTTTACTCACCGTTCTCATGATCATTTTGACCCCATGGGTTGAGAATCAGCTTACCCAGCTCCAGACGATTTCTGGTTCGGTCATCATACTTCGTCTCTCAGTGCAATGATGCACCCCCCAAGACCCAGCGTTTATCTACTGGATTACACACCTGTAATCATATCCTGTTCATAGCTGCCTACGATGTAACTGCATTCCTAGTTTTGCAGCACTCTGACTTTTCTATCTATTCTATCTGGAATAGACTCTGTAATATGCAATATATATTGTGTGTGTATGTGTGTGTATATATGTATGTATGTATGTATATATATATATATATATATATATATATATATATATATATATATATATATATACAATGTTTAATAATTTCCTTATTCTCTATTGCTTCTTTATGACTTGCTTATCGCTAATTCAGTTTAATGTGAATTATTTATTGACAAATATGTAGCACATTTAAATACAATGTTAAATACCTAAAAGTGTAACAGTCTGATTTTTCGAAAGCCATGATCACAGCTGTGTCATTAGTGCCTACTATGTGTTAATCAAGGAAAATAAGATTTCTTAACTATTCCAGTATTCAAATGTTTAAATCATTATGTTATTTCCTGCTTTTCTACTTCAGTGACGCTGTTGTGAGGTTTAGTTTCAGCTGACCATCTAATTATTTAGAAGTAATTAGCCAAGATCTGGGTTGGTACAACAAATTTGAACAAAATGATTTTTAATATTGAATCAATATTTTTTATTTCCTATTAGTTCATACATCAGTAGTAGGTGGTATTATGCTAGCCTTATCATAGCCACTGCTTACCACAAATTTGTACTTCACTTTATAGCAACAAGCTAACTGCAAATAGCAGAAGCTATTTAGAGAAAGATTTCCACCCTGTTCACATCAATATTACAAATTTAAGAGTTTTTTTCTTTTTGTACACCAATTTTGTGGAGGTGCCCAGCGAGATGAATGGCTCAGTTTAAGGAGTGGAGCCGGTTCAATGTGTTTGATGAATAGCCTGATGAAATTTTAATGCAACATCCTCATTAAAGCCATATCTGGTGCATAAAGAGGCTGAGGTAATGTCAAAACATTAATTTCTCCACCATTTCGAGGCACTGGCAGTTTAAATCTCGATGTGGGAGTGGCCTGTGCATCAGCGACATTTGGTGATTGAAAAGGGAGGGGAGAGTTGGTTTAATTAGCTTCATCTGAAGAATTATTAAGCACTAATATAATGGCGTGATTCATCTCTCCCACCATCTGGTAGGAGAGAAGTGCTCCTCAGGTGCTGATTGCTTTCCCTAGTGCAGTGTGGAGGTAATAGGCTGTTCAAAGGCAGCTTGGCTATGGACAGCTGAGCAGAGGTGGGAACGAAGCAGCTGGGGCACAAGCTCACACCAGCTGCTGGTCATGAGAGCATCCTAAATAGCAAGCCCAATGTGGATTATGGGCTTATGTTTAGAGGATCTGATCATTATGCTCTGTCAAGTGGAAAGATGAGTGTATGATCGCTGGATATTTATAAATCATTTTAAATATGGAATTTCTCTTTTTATTAATGTGACACAATGCTTTTTGACATAAAGTCAAAATGAAAAGCTATGATTGAGAGCCCTTAGAGATTGACAATTTGCAGACAGTCTCAGCTGTCTCCTCAGTTTCATAACACTCACAGAAATCATAGTGCATGTCAATAAAACTGAAAATATATTGTACTGAAAGATGTACAATTAATTATTAGTGGATTTAATATATATTTTTATGATACATGTTAATTGCCATAATCCATAATAAATACAATTCGCAAATACAGGGTAGAATGTTAGGATAGGTCTTAAGAAAATTCCATGCTTCGCTTCACTTCACTTCACTTCACTTTCTCATCCCCTTAATCCTTTACAGGGTCACGGGAAAGCTGGTGCCTAGTCAGGAACGACCCTTGACAGGGTGCCAATCCATTGTAGGGCACATACACTCGCATACCCATACACACACTTGCACACTAGGGCCACTTCAGCATAACCAAAGCACTAAAGCACATATTTGGACTGTGGGAGGAAACCACAGCACCAGGAGTAAACTCACACAGACACGGGGAGGACATGCAGACTGGAAATAGTAAGCAGCTTACCCAGCTCCAGGCGATTCCTGGTTCGATCACGACCTCGGTCCCTGTCTGTGTGGTGTTTGCATGTCTTCATTCTGTCCATGTGGGTTTACTCTGGGTACTCTGGATTTCTCCCACAGCCCAATGACATGCATTAGGCTAATTGGTCACTCTGAAACTGCACGCTATGTGATCTGGACATTGTCCAAGCACCATATTATATGCCGTACTTTGCAGTGCTATATGGGATACAGTAGTGTACCAGTATAGAATATATTGTAAAGACACTGATTAATTTAATATCAACATTGACCACCACATGTTGATTTTCTTTTTTTTGTGTTTAATTTTAAGATGTGTAAACACTTCTTTCACTGTAAAGCTGCATGCAGAATAGCACAGGCCTTCCCTATAATGCACACTCTCCTTCTCTCACACACTTATGGAGTAAGAAACTGTCATTTATGTGTCAGCGCAACATGTCCTGTTGTATTTATGACATGTTGCATTGCGTTCACAGGGGTTTTTTTCTGCTTATTTCTCTGGTGTACGGCTTTGCAAAGAGGCAGTTCTTCTTACGCAGCCCCCCCCAGCTCAGTAGTTCAGCTCAGTAGTTCAGCTCAGTGATAAGGCCAACTCATCAACATCATCATCTCAGTGCTCATAAGGAGCACAGCACCAGCCAAATGTTGCTCTGCATTCAGTCTGCTCATGCTGAAGCCGCATGTTTTTTTAAAAGAAATTCTGCACCAGTGGATGCGTTGTCGTGTGTCAGTACAACTGCTGTACTACAAAACCTAGTGTATCTGGCAATGTAATATATGAGTTAAGTAAATTACCTTAACCCACATATATTATTTACAACCCACTTATTAATTACAATAGCCTTATCAGACCACGGACATATATACAAAAGGATGTGGCGCATACCTGTAACATACCTCCTGTCACAAATAGCCATTGTTGTTGACATAATGTTAAATAAATAAGTAAACAAAACCAAAACATTGCAAAAATGTCATTTTAGACTATTTTAATTATTAGTCAATCCCATATTATGCAGCACATTATATAACATGCTATACTGCTCGTACTGTTAACACTGTAGTTCTGTTTTTTTCACTTCTTTTATTCATTATCTACAGTACATGCAAATATGCACTCGTAAGGACATATTATATCTAAGAAGATGCAGAGGACTCCAAAAGAGGGTTGTAAAACACCTTGGAAATATGCTAAAGCTCTAATAGTAATCCCACAGTCCTAATTGTAATGTATGTATCTATTTTATTTGGGTGTCTGTAAGCCTTGTTTATCTTACTTAGCCTGCAAATTCAATCCAATCTCATTTAAAAACCCACACAACTCAGGGTGATGTTGTGGATTTTATGTAAATGAAGTAATAAGAAAAGCTAAAACTGCTAAACCTGCCCCAGCCATAGAATTAAACACTTACTAGTATTTCATGAGAGCTGGCTTGTGCCTTGTGAATTTGTGAATTAATGATTGGGCTTTGATTCAATAAGCCAAAAACGTTACATATACATACAATGCTAGCTTTTGGTAATACTTTTATGGAGACTTTTTGTGATTTGTAATTGCTTTAGAAAATAATACGCAGAGCTCTCTGTTGTTGGTGCTGCAAAAAATTCATGCACACACATAAGCATGAAGCTGTGTGCACTAGTTTCATTGCGCAATAAATTTATTATATAAAGAATGCTTATAACGCAAATTTAGTTTAACATTCTTATATACAGGCAGCAGTTTGTGTACCAGCAGTTCACCCACCACTGTGGTGAGCCCTCATGGTGTCCACCAGCTAGATCGGACCTCTGTATCTGTTTGATCATCCCCTGGAGCTTTAATAGCAGCCCCTACTCAGTCTTATGAAGGACTGAAGCATTGTTAGGGTACATATTCTTCTCCACCCTGTGCATTCTGGGAAATTCTCTGGAGCCCCTGTGACCCTGACCAGGATAAGCAGGGTTAAATGTGAAAAAGAAGTAAGATACATGGAATTTAGAGGGGCACAGCTTTACCCCCTCTGCTTGCCAACCAGTTAGGCGCTAAAAAATAAGCTGTTAAACAGCAAAAAAATAAAGTGATTTAACACTAAAGTTGGTGTTACTCTGTCATGGACAATAAATGAAGGGCAAATTAACACTATTTTTTTAATTAACTGAATTAATTTGGTTTATGCTAATGCAACTGCCTTTGCTAGTTTAATGAATGCCTTTAGTGGTCTAATGTGTACTTTTGGTAGGTTATACGGTTATAAGTGGCTAGCCAAAACATATAGCTGTGAGCTGCCATTACCTTGTCAGCAGCGTGACTGGCTTTCTTTTAAATATTTACAGCCGTCCTGAAGGAAAAAAAAAATGAAGGAAACTGGCTATGACTGAAAGTTTTAGCCACTCGAGCTTTTGGAAAGATGCTGGGGTATTATGGGAAATGTAGTGAATTTGTGTGGCGTGTCCTGTAGTTTTTCTCAGCAATCCAGGATAATTTTTTTCTTTTTACCACCATGATTTTATTGAGGCACAGTAACTTTTAACTGGGGCACGTATTCAAATAAAGTGGGTCTGATGACACCCCTGCTATTGGTCATGCCTGAAAGAGGGAAGCCCAACCATGGGGTCATCGTCCTGTCATTTACATTTACATTTACATTTACAGCATTTAGTAACCCTTATCCAGAGCGACTTACAATTGATACAATCTTACAATCCAAGCGATTGTGGGTTAAGGGCCTTGCTCAAGGACCCAACAGTGGCAGCTTGACAGAGGGGGATTTCATAGCACCAACTAACTGTCATAGCACCAACTAACTGACCAAGGCACTGATGAGGGTGAGGAATGGATGAAGAGAGCATAGTGTGCTCCGCCATGCATGCTTTTTCTCACTGTCTGCTAAATAGAAGTCCGTGGCCAAGAGTGTATAGAGCCATTCTTTGACCTGTGGCCATTCTCACTCTGTGAAGGGGTTGTGCATGTGGCAGGGAGCACCAAGAGACTTGCGAATTAGAGGACAAAATGGAGCAAAAGTGCAATATCTACAAAGCACTTTTTTACATGTATATCTAGAGTGCATTTGTTACATGTAACACGGATGAGACGATGATCTTTTAATCAAGTGTGTGATGTTTTGTGAGAACAGGCTGGTTAGTGAACTACATTCAAACCAAGGCATTTGGCATGCACGCATCAAAATATCTGAAAAACCTGAAGGCAGATCAGTGATACAGGCACAATTAGGTCTACTTTAGCATTGTTAAAAATTCTTGTAAAGCTCTAAAAGGGCAAGACAAATACACCAAAATGAGCTACACTGCATATACGAGCAAATAGTTAAACCTCCCTATCATTTTCCCATTTTTAAAAGATACAGACTGGGGAAGGTTACCTTTAAAGTATTTTAAACTGCACTTTACTGTTTACCTGTGTGCCCATTTAATGCATAATCCAGTTATTTGTTCCTCATTGGCCAACCGAGACAAAACACAGGCCTGGTTTACTATGCCTTAGGCTAGGCACAGCAAACCACAAGCAAATAGTCACTCATGTCAAACTTGCTTGAAACCAATCAACATTCCATCCATGTCTGACAAGACTGTCAAAGAAATACGCAGCAGAGCAGCAACAAGCATTATTCATCAGCCATCGCTTCTCATGTCCTCACCCTCGGAACCCTCAAATCATGACATGAGAATCTCGGGGTCTCATTTAGAGCAGTGAGTAATTATGGACACTGGATGTCATTGTGCAGATGATGCGTAGCCGAGGCCAGCTCATCTCTTTGACATTAGCCGGCTCCCCTCACAATTAAATGGCTCGTGGCACACAAGGGAGGCCTTTTTTCATGCAAACAAATTATCTAGAACTATTCTTGTTCCTTAAACTTGTGATGCATGAAGCACATTACCTGTGATTTCCATCCAAAGGCCCAATTAAAACTGCATGGAGCTTGCACATCATTACCTGGGTGCTGGGCGATTTTTGGGCCATTAAGCTCCTCTTCTTGTATCACTGGAAATGTTTTAGGTGAACATCTGGAGGTTATGAGATAGAGCATGAAATGAAATGTCTCTTACTTTTCTTACTGCCTCTTGTCCTAAGAGGCCAAGGATAATGAAATGTAATGTCATAAACAGAGAGCTACACGATAAAGAGTTTGGCAGCTCATTCTGAAATCTATCCTCAGCCATGTATACAAAGTTTAAGAGAGTGCAACGTGAAAGATGGTATAAAGTTTGCAAAGCACAATTTATACTCTCTGCATGGTCTAATTTAACATGTTAATAATGAAAGCCAGCGCTGAGCTTGCTTCATGGTCAAGTACTTTGGTAAAAGTTATGCTTTATGAGTATGCTTTAAGAAGAATTCAGTTTTTTCTTAGTCCTTGGGAAAAGAATAGCCTCACTTCTGTTTAAACTGCATCGACCTATCACTCACAGGATATGTATTCAGACTGTACCTAAGTGGACTCTGCAGCCTTTGTGCATTATAAATGCTCACCACATAGCACAGTGCACTGGACTGATGAAGGACTATATATTTCCTTCAGCCCTTCAGGGCTGGAACGCTTTTCACTGCTTCACTCAGTGTTTTCTTTATCTAGGGACTTCCAGCAATGTCCATGCCAGTGTGTCTGACAGGGAGTGAGACACCTGAATAACCTTTCTCTGAGTCATTCCTTCATAAGTCCCGAAAATTTGTGAGCCAGTCAGACAGGTCTTCATATCAAAAAAGGACCGATAGCTGATGGCCATTCCTTGTACTCGATCAAATAACTTTCCTGCACAGAGCTGTTTTTTTTTCTCTGCACTTTCTCTCAGGCAGGCTGAACATTGCTGGAGGATTATATAAACGTATTTCTTTAATTCATGTTTGCTTTAATAATTTAGCTGTTCATCTATGTTAAATGCCCCTTTCCTCCACACCCTGTTTAAAGCTGGCCTAGGGCTGATTTGAAGAAAAGCTTAATCAATAATTTTTTAAGCCGTGGTCCAAACTGAATTTTTCATTAACTGTTAACTCGGCACTATTTAAATGTTTCTTAAGTATAACTGGACTTTTCGATACATATTAACGTTTAGTGAATATGGTTCTGATTTTAGCTAGTGAGTATGAAATATCTACATCTGTAAACAAAAAAAAACACATGCCAGTAAAGATACGTTTCACAATTCATGATAAGCTCATATTTAAATCATGTAAACGCTCGTGAAGTATTGAAAGTTATGAAGGTATAATGGGGAAAGAGAGTGGTGTTAGCATTAGTCAATTTAGACTCAGGCCTTTTTCATTTCAATCGGGTTTGCTCACTTGGCTATGAGAAAGCACTGGTCATGTGCATTGCTATGTTTGGTCCATGGAGGCTATTTCCTGGGAGCATACTGTATAGTGAGCCAGACAACTTGGTTGCAATGCAAATGACTCAGCAAATTACAAATGTTGTGAGATGGATGGATACTGGAGTATCACTGAGATATAAGAAAGAATGAAAGATACTTACTGTATTCCTCAGGCTTCACCCCCTCACACTGTTCCATATAACAAACTCTCTCTCCAGTTAAAAAAAACATCATGATATCTCTGATGTCTGGTGGCTCAATGTTAGTTTTTATACTCACGAATCTGGATCTGTTGGAAAAGGCAACTCTGTGGTGGGTGTAGTTGCTACTCAGCTCAAGAAAGCCCCAATCTTGGACCCTGCTTGCAGAACATGGGGTTGCATTTATGGAGACATTCAATGGGGAATTTACATTTAGTCATTTAGTAGACACCCTTATCCAGAGCAACTTACAACTGATACAATCTTACAATACAAACAATTGTAAGTGTCTTGCTTAAGGGCCCAACAGTGGCAGCTTGACAGAGGTGGGATTTGAACCCTGAACCTTCTGGTTCACAGTCTAGTACCACAATCACCTTAATCCCATATGTGGAACATATATGGAGGTTCCAAAGAGTAATGGCCTTTCTTTAAAAAGGACATTAGCCTTTCTTAAAAATGCATGTTAATATGTCTTATATATAAAACTAAATGGTTCTATTCTCCATAGACATTCATATGAGAGAAAAAGAGAGTGTGCTTGTACATTTATTTGAATATGAATTCTGAATGGAGTTTGATCCTAGCACTTTGGGTTGGTAATGCACACATTTTCTCAATAAGTCACAGGTTGGCTACGGTGACAACCAGAGAAAACACACCTATGGGAGGCAGTGACCAAATTTCATGGGGAAAGAAACAATAGAGTGACTCCAAAATGGCACCTGCCAGAAGTGAGAAACTGTAAATGGCAACATTAAGATGCTTAATATGGCATCCACAAACTACGGCTGAGATGGTCCTCCCAATCTCCCAAACCTTACCTTACCCTTTACTTATACAACTTAAATGTGTTACTTTCCTTCAGAATATACATAACTGAGGTACTTGCTCACTTCAGTTCTCAAATTCCATTTTTATTTCAAATCTCTTCAGATCACAGTTGAACTAATTATTTTTATTGTATTTAACATTCTTCAGTTTAATGCTTCTTATACTTTGGGTCTGGCTTTAAATACCATTCTCTCCCTTTATAGTCTCTTGCAGTTTTACTTATTAACCACTGTAACCTTGCATTCTTATCTCCTTCCCTTTCAATCTGATCCCCTACTTTGGTCCGTTAAACTCTTTTTTGGACTTTCAGTTTTAGACCCTCTCTCTCAGTTTTCTAGACTTTATCTGCTTTCATGCTCAGTCTTCTTTTAGCATTATTTAGCATTCATTGGTTTCACTCTTTCTTTTATTTTCAAGATCTCCTCTCACACACATGGATTCACAATGTCCTAGGACTACCCTTATACAAAAGATTCAGCAGTAAACAATGGCATTGTCCACTCTTTTATACACTGTCCTATAGATGTAGGAAGTTGAAGGCTGACTAGCTCACAAGGCATTCTGGGAAAGGTAGATCCCACAAGCATGACAAGCCAGCTTGTAGGCTACTTTAGCCCTCTGCTGCCCTCTCTGGTTAAAGACAACAGTGCAGAGCTGGCTTGAAAAGTGTGCTTAGGCCATTTCAACAGAAGAAGCCAGCACAGCAACTTGTACACAGCCCCTGCATATATTGAGTTGTACATATTGTGTAGGGTATATCAGTACTGTACCTAATAAACTGATTAATTTCATTTTATAATTCGTATGATATAATCCCACATAATCAACAAAATTAAATGAGGCATGTAAAATAAAAACTTATGATAACTGAAGTGTTCTCTTAAGTACCTGTGTGTTTGACATTTGTATGCTTTATTCACACCGTGTCAAGTGAGTGACAGTGGGTGTGTGCATGTGTCCTGCAATGGACTAGCACTCTGCTAACCAATGTTTCTCGCCTTGTCTTGCCAGTTAACTGCAATGTCCCTGCAGTGGTTATGGAAAATGAGTGAGTGACATTTACTAAGCAATACATTTTGTATGTCATGTAACATTGAATTTTTGCTTTTTTTTAGGGAAACAGTAATGTGGATCATCCACCAGCTGGTTCAGGGCAAAATATATGGATATGACAATATATATGACAGATTTTATTAAATATGTTTACATATTTGATGTGTAAGAAAATGTTTTTACTTAATACTGGTGTCGCTCATGTGTAACAGCATTCACCAATTCTGTTTTAGTCTACAATGAGAAATGTGATAAACTTGTCAGTTGTTAAGATACACCAGGGTTGAGTTCGACCCTGTGCATTGGTTTCATGCTGGCCCTCCACATGTGTGTATGTGTTTTCGCACCTAATTACCTGGTAGATTCACCTGTAAATAAGGAGGTGTGGCCCTTTGCAGGGTGTGGATCACTGTTTACTGTTTTCATGTCTGTCGGCTGTGATTGTGTAGTGTGTCTTTTGCGTTCTAGTTTAAAGCCCCAAGTCGGCATTGCTTGCTTTTTACTTATATCTAAAGCGTCCTGCTTCTTTTTTAATAAACATACTCACCTGCTCCGCCGTCCTCATCTTGCCTGCCTCCTTTGGCTTCACATAGTAGCCTAAATTACATAAATAATAATTGTACACACACTACAGATGGACTGTGTGGGAGTGTTCTTTAAATGTTGAATGTTATGAATCTGTGTTTTGAGCACAAAGATCTGCAGTTTCAATTTAGTTAAGCCAATATTTAAAAACATTAGGTAATGCTTTTAATGCACAGGCATTACCCTGCAGTGGCTTCCTGCTATAGCCTCCTACGCGGTGATATAATATGTAGGCTATAATAAATTATATACATTTTTTATATTGAAATTATATGTTGTGATATGTATTTTTGCACTTTTGTACAGCGGCTTCACTGATCATATTTCCTACCCCTCGCATTCCATAGATCCAGTGCCGTGTAGTTGCTTTCATTTATTGTACTGCACTTTGTATTATCCTTATTATTTCACTGTATTTGAAAAGTCATTGATTTATACAAGTTATACAGTTTTACAATCCAAGCAATCGTGGGTTAAGGGTGTTGCTGAACAGTGGCAGCTTGGCATAGGATTTGAACCCTGGACCTTTTGGTGCATAGTCCAGTACCTTAACCGCTAGGCCGCCACAGTCCTATTTTGTCCACTTGTACAGTGGGGCAAAAAAGTATTTAGTCAGCCACTGATTGGGCAGGTTTTCCTACTTAGAAAGTTGAGAGAGGTCTGTAATTTTCATATGAGGTGCACTTTAACTATGAGAGACAAAATGAAAAAGATAATCCAGGAAATCGCATTGTAGGATTTTTAAAGAATTTAATTGTAAATCATGGTGAAAAATAAGTATTTGGTCACCCACAAACAAGCAAGATTTCTGCCTCTCACAGACATGTAACTTCTTCTTTAAGAAGCTCTTCTGTCCTCCACTTGTTACCTGTATTAATGGCACCTGTTTGACCTCGTTATCTGTATAAAAAACACCTGTCCACAGCCTTAAACAGTCAGACTCCAAACTCAACCATGGCGAAGACCAACAAGCTGTCGAAGGACACCAGGAAGAAAATTGTAGACTTGCAGCAGGCTGGGAAGAGTGAATCTACAATAGGCAAGCAGGTTTGCATGAATAAATGAACTGTGGGAGCAATGAAAGACATACAAAACCATTGATATTATCCCTCGATCTAGGGCTCCACGCAAGATCTCATCCCGTGGGGTCAAAATTATCATGAGAACGGTGAGCAAAAATCCCAGAACTACACGGAGGGACCTGATGAATGACCTGCAGAGAGATGGGACCAAAGTAACAAGGCTACCATCAGTAACACACTACGCCGAGAGGGACTCAGATCCTAAAGTGCCAGGCGTGCCAGTCTCCAGACCTCAGCCCCATAGAAAATTGTGAAGTCCGTGTTGCTCAGCGACAGCCTCAAAACATCACTGCTCTAGAGAAGATCTGCATGGAGGAAGGGGCCAAAATACCAGCTACAGGGTGTGCAAACATGGTGAAGACATACAGAAAGCGTTTGACATCTGTTTGACCACTGCAACAAAGGTTATGTTATTTGAGTATTGAGTTGAACTTTTGTTATTGACCAAATACTTATTTTCCATCATGATTTACAATTAAATTCTTTAAAAATCCTACAATGTGATTTCCTGGATTTTTTTTTCTCATTTTGTCTCTCATAGTTGAAGTGTACCTATGATGTAAATTACAGACCTCTCTCCTCTTTCTAAGTAGGAGAACTTGTACAATCAGTGGCTGACTAAATACTTTTTTGCCGCACTGTATATGGTTAGAATTACATTAATGCCTTGGATATTTAATGTTGATTTAACATACCGTATTTTTCGGACCATAAGGCGCACTTAAAATCCTTTAATTTTCTCAAAAATCGACAGTGCGCCTTAAAATGCGGTGCGTCTAATGTATGAATTAATTTTGGTTGAGCCTTCTGACCTACAACCGATTGTAGATGGTACACAGCGCTCATAAATCTGTAAAAATGTTTTAGCACGTCTTGGTAGGTTACGAAGCTTAAGGCAATCGTAGTGCGCAGCATAGCGGAGTAATACGATCTGTGCTTCAGCATTAGGGTACGTGCATTCATTCATTTATTTTCGAAGCGGATTTCAAACTCAATGCTATCAGTCACGCAGTACAACATGGACATAGAGCAGCTGCGAGAGAATTCAACAGTAACGAATCAATGGTACGGAAGTGGAGGAAGCAAGAAGACGCCCTGTGCCAGGTAAAGAAGATCAAACTGAGTTTCTGAGGGAACTTAAGAGTTTTGTTTCATTTAATGCGTCTTATAACCCGGTGCGCTTTATGTATGAAAATAGATCCGTTAGCAGTCGATCAATGATATTGCACCTTATAACCCGCTTATAATCCGCTTTATAGCCCGGAAAATACGGTAAGTACGCATACACACATCCATGTGCTCAGTAATCACTTTCCTGAGAAACAACAGTGAACAATGAAAGGTGAATAAAAAGATAGAGAAGGTATATAACAATATTTTTTTAATACATTAAATTCTATAAATTGGAACAAATCCAAACATATCTTTGTTTATTTATAATTTAAGTCAAAACAAGTATGATAATTGAAGTCAGTCACTATATGACAATGCTTTCTAAATAAGAATGGAAACATACTTTCACCTTTTTTTGTCAGGGCATGGGAGATGGACCCAGGTGCTGAGCAGTACTGGTTTCACTGGGGACTGCTGGAGGCAAAACCAGATAAGAGAGAGAGAGTGAGTATGTGGGAGAACTATGCACTCTGAATCTGTCACCTGGCATGGGACTCAATCCCAGGAACTCGTCTGAATGAGGTGTGCACTTTACCGCTTGAGAGTGCACTAACAAACTGAGCCTGAGACTGTACAGCATCTCCAAAACTCAAATAAATATTAGCAGTATTAGTTTACTGAATTTGTCCTGCAACAATAAACTTAATCCTCATGCATGTGTACCCAAGGAAAGGATCACATAGTGATATAACTACATGTATTTTTATGATGATACCAAATAGGATAGATTTTATAATGGTTTAAATACATTCATTTGTATTAATTTGTAAGAATGATGGATAAAAATGTTCAATATATTGCCATGACCAATTACAAATAAGTTATATCTGTCCTGATTTAGCCATTCAGAGTTATTTGATTCCATAGTCCCATCTTAACTTTATCTTCACCATCTAATAAGGTACAAGGTGTCATGGGCCCAAGAAGGACCAGGAGATTATAAATGAAAAAATGGATCTGACAAGAAGCTACAACTGAGCCATGGTTAAATCTTTCAGGAGGAAATAAGTTCCCTGGTAGTAGTAACTTCAGGCTCCTGCAAATGGTGTTGCACGAGGATGATCAGGCTATAAATACCTGCGGCGTATGCAATAAGATTCAGATTGAGAAGAGGTGGTACAGTGCAGTGAATGTCTTGTTCGATGTGTGGAAAATGTGTCACAAAGCGGATGTTAATGATTTGCAAAAAGGGGTGATTTCATTTGTGTATGCCAAAGGCCATAATGTGAAGAAAGTACCTGAATTTGCAGGTGTATCGAAGCGTAGAATTTGGGCTGAAAGACGAAACTGATGGACAAGAATCACCGGCATGTTTCACAGCTTGTGAATAAAAATCACTTCCAGGTAAGAATTGCTTCTAGAAGTCATCGCAGCTCCTTCACAACCAATTTCTGAAAGAACACTCTGCAGGGAACTGCATACCATGAACATATGAAGCAGAGTGGCACGCAAGAGACCTTTGCTCACTTCTGCTCATAAAGTTGCTCGGTTACAGTAAGCGAAAAGACACAAACACTGTCCTTGAGTGAAATTGTGATATTTGGTCAGATGAATCTTGTTTCTGCCTGTATGTGAGAGATGCTAGGCATCGTGTTCATTAAAGACCTCAGGAAGTCTGCATTGAGGACTGTTTGCTAGGTGTGGTTCTATCCAGAGGAGGTTCCGTGATGTTGTGGGGGTGTTTTAATTACACAGAAATGGGTCCTTTGGTTGAGGTGACAGCAAATTTGCACCACCATGCCTACACTGAGCTGCTGAAGAACCAAGTTTTGCTTTTGCCCATTATCTTACAGAGGAACATAACATTCCTATCCCTATATTCCAAGATGACACGTCATGTGCACTGGGCTGCAAATGTGACTGATGGCATGATGAACATTTAGGACACTGCACAATTACCTACACCCAGAAACTGTTATTCATGTTTGTTGAGGTATTACCTGCTATTAGGTACGTTTCAGTTACAGTTAAGTAATTTTTTGTCGTGTGAGTTTACGTTCAAATCCACACAAAAAGGGTTTAACAAGCAGAGAATCGAGTTTTTAACACGACCATATCAGGCACCTGACCTACAACCCATTGAAAACCTGTGAGATGAGATGAAGGAAGAGAGTCTATAAGAACAGATCTTGGAAATTCTATGTTGATTAGATTTGATTTAAATGTTATGTTGGTATCTGCACCAAGAGAAACTCCTCCTCTCAGATTTTGTGTTCTGTGCTCTTCAGGGGTGCCAAATTTGAACTCATCTTTATCAATAATACCACTAATTGCGCTAATAGCTAGTTGCAATTTTTTATTTGTATTTCTAGATGTGAGATTGTATGTTTCTAATGGACTAGGGATGCTTGGTGGCAAAACACATTTAATTGAAAGTATAATAATAAGGTTATTATTATAATATCGTGACAAAGACTATGTACTATGTCTTCCCTCATGGGTTGTGCAGTGTTGCTTCCCTCTGGGTATATTCAGAAAAAAAAAATGTCCCGATAGGGAAAGAATCAAAATATGAATCACTGTTGCCATCTTGTGGAATGCTAATACTGGGTGATTATCAGGGTGATATTTACTTGAAATATCTTAATTTCAGTCTAAATCAGTTCAAGATAAATTATCATCATGTATGGAGTATTAGTTTAAGATAATGTTAATACAGCTTAAGCAGTGGTTTAAATGTGTTGCACATAGTAAAGCTACGAACAATACATATGTAATACTTAAAAAATTATAGGGTCAGTTGTAAAATAGTGATAATTTTTCTCATTTACATGTGCCATGGCCCCTGCCCAGTCTTTTTCTTTAACCCTTAAAGATCATATATTGGTTTAACAGTAAACAATAGTATTTAAACGTTTTGTAAATATACTGCTAATTTAGAGGTACATCCACAATTGGTGAGTCTGAAACCTAAAGTGGATGCATGGTAGGTTGACAAAAGAAAAGAAAAGTTTAAATTTACTTTCATAGTTTTAATGCACACCTGCATATGTGTTTTCGGAGATACTTTCCTATAAAATCTCTCAGGCCATGAGCCTGTTTTCCTTTAAATCAAGCACTTTTTAAAAAGTAGCTGATAACGATTGATAAAGTTATGCTGGTTATTTCTAACACTGAATCAGAATACTGATACACTGCATCTTTGTAACCTGCTAATTGTAGATTATCACTTTACAAGCTTGAATATTTAAGGAGATAAAAGTTTGGTTTCTGGACTTATGTTCTATGGGTGTTTAAATAAATGTAATGAATATTATTTGAAATACTTGTTTATTTAATTGGCAAAAAACTTTTAATTGGACAAATATAATTAGAAAGACCTCCTGCCTATTGCTTCCAAAAGGGCATTTATGACTTTTGGGTATATTTTTTGCAAATATCAAATATGTGCTGTAGTTCAAGCAATATTTGGATCTTTATTTGTTTAATTAAGCAAGCTCATTACTATCCTGCATAAACCACAATGAAAGTTTATGGCTAGGATATAAGGCTGCAGAAACTCGTTGTGCATGATAGTTCTTGTTATGTCTTACCATTTAAAATGTTTTTGTTTTTTAATTGTATAACAAGATTGTGATCTTTCCATGTGCATGTGATCCTAACTTTTATGATCACATTCAAAGCGGCAGCATTCTTTCAGTAAAGTTTAAAGTAGTATTTAGAAACTCACTGGAGAATATGCTTGGTCCATGTTGCATTCTGGCTGATTCCCGGTAATCATCTCCTTTGAGTCTGTCCTTCCAAGCCATCGTACAAGTCACTGTGTCTTTATGTTACATCACTCTCTGCGTGTCATATAATCAAGCTTTAAGGGTGGGCTGAATAAAAGCCTTGCCTTTCGAAGTTGTCTGTCAACAAATGTAAGGCTGTTGCGAGACCAGATTAATCATTCAATGACCGGCTTGGCATGTGCTGAGGGAAACTAATTTATACCCAGTCTTGGAGCACAGAGTATTTTCTTAGAACTGTCTGGGCTTTCATTGCTGTGATGTTTTCCTTTTATTCATGAAATTAATGATCCCAGTTTGTTGTAAACGAGGAATGTGTTTCTAGACGGAACAAAAGCAGGAGGGCGAAATATCATTGTATCACTGAGAAAAGCATGGGTTTTAACATGTGAGGGTTCAAACTCATACAAATGTAATCAACACTACCCCGCTATTATACCAAACCTTACTTTCGTATATGGCCGAACCTCGTTAATTGAACTCTTAAAAATAAAATAGAGATCTGAAAGACTTCTTACCTCTGCCTAAACCCTCCACTTACCTTGTATCTGTGAGAAACTTAAGCCTTTGCTTTTCATTTCATTTGATTTATTTATTTTTTCATGCTATACTCCTCCTTTATCAGGACTTCACCACTCACACTCCGCTTTTGCAGCAGACCAACCACTATATTAAGCACTATATTAAGCACTGGACACAACTTCAAATGCAGCACTGCTAGCATATGTATAAACAAGCTATTTACAATACTATCAATAAGTGTAAGCTAAAAACTGTTATCTTGTCAGTCATGTAAGAAAACAAAAAGCGTTTCTGGATGCATTTTGACAAAGAAATTTGTCTCAGTTCTCATCAGTTGCTCGGTACTCGGCACACTTGCTTAAATTTGTATGAGTCGAGCCACACAACTTGTTTCAGCACAAACTCGATTCATGGTTCATGATTCACGATTCAGTATACAGTGATTCAGTGATTCAGGTTCACAATAGTCCTTGCATGGTGTGTTGCTCAGCCCTTACTCTGCTGTGTTTATTGTGTTTGTTGTTGTTTTTTCACGTCTACAGTATTGTATTTTTAGTTCAAATAAGTCCCCATGGGTCCTAAAAAAATTAGGGACTATAGCCAACCGAAAGGAAACAGGCTGCAGTTAGCTTAGCAGCTATGCTAGCACCCTGAGTTCACAAATAGAGTAAGTGTTGCTTTGACTTTTCACTTTCAATTCATTACTCACTAAATTACATGGGATTTTTTTACACTTTATTATAAATTAAGCTTTGGGTTAATAATTTTGGCCAACTGTAGGTTAATATAAGTGTTTTAAACATCAACTTACTTATCATTACGTATCATACCAAGCACTTGTTAAACTCATCAATTCCTGGTTCATTTAACTTATGATGGATTTGTTGGAACATATCCCCATCATAAATCAGGGAGCACCTGTACAATACAGCTTCATAAATGCATATAATGCCTTGTACAGTGCAGATGTTCTGGGGGTCTGGGACAGATTAATTCAATTTACATTATTCCTTATGGGAAAAATTTGCAGCATTTAACAGACACCCTTATCCAGAGGAACTTCAGAGCGAATCATATTTGTTTGGAAGACAGTATTCATTAGCACTATATTTTGGAACTAATAATAAACTTATGTTGATGGTCTCTGGGCAACGTACTTGAATGTTCCACCAATTTATGAGGTGTTAACATTAAAACAGTTCCTGCAACAGATTCCCTTTTACTTTTGACACTTCACTAAAGAGTACTTTTTTAGGTGCTAGCCATATTAGCACTTCTGTGAACTGCAGTTTCTTTGCAGTCAACTCAAAAGTTTGGTGCCTTTAAAGAAGTTTTCCATTTGTATTAAAAGTGACATACAGTGGGGCAATAAAGTATTTAGTCAGCCACTGATTGTGCAGATTTTCCAACTTAGAAAGATAAGAGAGGTCTGTAATTTTCATCATAGATACACTTCAACTATGAGAGGCAAAATGAGAAAAAAATATGGAAAATCACATTGTAGAATTTTTAAAGAATTTAATTGTAAATTATGGTGGAAAATAAGTATTTGGTCAATAACAAAAGTTCAACTCAATACTTTGTAACAGAACGTTTGTTGTCAATGACAGAGGTCAAATGTTTCCTGTATGTCTTCACCAGGTTTGCACACACTGTAGCTGGTATTTTGGCCCATTCTTTCATGTAAATCTCAAAACGAATGCAGAGTTCCAGCAACACACACAGTTTATTAAGAAAAACCCCTCAGAAAACAAGCACTGGCAACAGCAATAATCATAATAATAATAATAATAACAATAATAATACTATAATACTAATACTAATACTACTACTACTAATAATAATAATAATAACAACAATACAGACACTACTAAAACACAGATAAAACACAGCTAACAGAAAACTAGGGGAATGCAAGAGAAGCTAAGGCCGGCTGGACGAAGCTATGAAAAGCTAGCGTTGACTGGGAAAAGCTACAAGAAGCTATGGCCGGCTGAGAGAGGCTACCAAAAGCTAACGTGGGCTAGAAATAACCAAGACTGGCAAAAAACACCAGCACCAAAGAGGAGCAGCAGCGAACAGAAAATATACACTGCGAAGGACAGTGGACGCAGCCACACAACCATAGAAAAACAGGGACCGCGAACACGAATGTCCAAGCAGGCAAGACCGCAACACAGGTAATCCAGCAGACGAGATGGCAACACAAAATAATTCAGGCGAGAGCCAAAGAACTGAACATAAACAAGGCTCGTGCAAAGTGAGCTAACAGAGTCAATGCTACCGCGCCAGCATTTGGGAGAGCAGGGCTTAAAAAGAGTAATTTCCAGGGTAACTTCTAAGTTACTGAAGGCCTCTCTCACAATGGCCAATGTTAATGCTCATGAGTCCACCATCAGAAGAACACTGAACAACAATGGTGTGCATGGCAGGGTTGCAAGGAGAAAGCCACTGCGCTCCAAAAAGAACATTGCTGCTGGTCTGCAGTTTGCTAAAGATCACGTGGACAAGCCAGAAGGCTATTTCAAAGAAAAGCTTTTCCAGAAAGCTTTTCCTCAATAAATAAATGACCAAGTACAATATTTTTGTCTCATTTGTTTAACTGGGTTTTCTTTATCTACTTTTAGGACTGGTGTGAAAATCTGATGATGTTTTAGGTCATATTTATGCAGAAATAAAGAAAGGATTCACAAACTTTCAAGCACCACTGTATATCCCAGTTGAATTTGATTTTACTATACTACACCTTTAAATTATTTATACATTTATTAAAAAAACAATAACAAGTTTGAACCAATTCTAAACAATGCATCTTCGAAGGTAGTTCTCAAACCATGGTGGGTGGAGTTACTTAGATGGGGATGGTATAATTATAATGACCAGACTTGTACATCCATCCTGTCACATCAAATTCTGACCCTGTCATCCAAATGTCTCAGCAGAAATAGACTAGGCAACGTTTGTCCCATCTTCTAATGTCCAATTTTTCAAAATGTTGTGCTTTCAGAGATGCTCTTTTGCATACCTCGGTTGTAACAATTCAAGTCAAGTCAGATTTATTTATATAGCGCTTTTTACAGTGGAGCATTGTCTCAAAGCAACTTTACAATTTTAGATTATCTCCTAATGTCTACATCCAATCCCAAATTGAGCAAGCCTAGGGCGACAGTGGCGAGGAAAAACTCCCTAGGTGTTATAAGGAAGAAACCTTGGGAGGACCAAGACTCAAAAAGGGACCCAACCTCCTTGGGCGGCGTAGGTGATAAATCTAAGAATGAAACTAATTTATCTAAACAAAATGTAAAATATGCACATCAGCATTAAGTAGTCCGATACACAGAGTCACTCTAGGATCTTGAGTCTAAGCAGGAAAGTCGTTGGCGGCACTTCATCCAAAGATAACCGGAGGAGGGAGAGAGTTCCTGGAGCTGATGATGGAAGCAGCCTTTGTGAAGCTGAAGTAGATGAACATCATGTGTGGGACTGGAACCAGCAAAGGAACACAGCTCAGAGAGAAAACAGAAAAGGTAATTAGTTATTGATTAAGAGCACATTGTCTATTAACAATCACTGATGCCACGTGTAGCATGAGACAAGTGGTTATTTGAGTTACTGTTGCCTTGCTATCGGCTCAAACCAGTCTGGCCATTCTGATCTGACCTTTGGACAGAGGTGTCACCAAGACATTTTCTCCCAGAGAACTACCACTCACTGGATATTTTTTTCTAATTTTACCATTCTCTGTAGCACTGTGTGTGAAAACCCCAGTATCTGCAGGTTCTAAAATACTCAGACCAGCCAGTCTAGCACCTACAACCCATGCCACTTTCAAAGTCACGTGAATCACCTTTGTTCCCAATACTGTTGCTCATTTTGAACTTCAGCAGGTGGTCTTGACCATGTCTTCATACCTAAATGCATTGAGATGCTGCCATGTGATTAGATATTTGCGTTAACAAGCAGTTGAACAAGTGTACCTAACAAAGTTTCCAGTGACTGTATGTGCATATTATTTACATAATATGTAACCTATTAACTTACAGGCCTTGAGAATGCACTTACACTGAGTCGAGCAAAAGATTAATGTATACACCTTCGTTCTTTGCCAAAGGCAACGTGTGGGTTAAGGTCAGGGAGACTCAAGCAGTGAGAAGCCTTTTGAAGGTTGTATGAAAAACACGGTGGGGGTTTACACTCAAGGACATGCAGTTCTTCAGTCAAAGAAAGAAGAATACATGCAGGTTGGATGAGAACTAAAGTATCTGTGTGTATAGCAGGAGGGAGAATAAGAAGGGGGGCCTGGGCCCAGGAAAGCTGTAATCCAACTATGCCACCCTGGGACTTTCACCCAGATAACTGCGCCACACTGAACAACAATGGAAAAGACACCCAGGCTCATTTTATGCCAACTAAAATAAGTCACGATTCCATTTCTTAATTCACAATGGTTCATTTAACAATAGCCACTTTAAAAATACACGCATAAAAAAAGTATACATTTTAAAAAGAAAAAAAAATACATTCTCTCTTGACTCAAACCAAAATGCCAATTAACACTGAGGACTGTGGCTTGTCGGTTAAGGAGCAGAGTAGCTAATGGTAGGTGAATTCCACAAAGACAGTCACCACAACTCGCATGTGCACACACGCACACGCACACACACACACACACACACATACACACACACACACACACACACACACACACACACACGTCATGATGAAAAGACCAGATGGCACACAAAGAAAGAAAGAAAAGACCCCCACCAGGAAGCCTTATCTTCCCTATCCCCAGCACTCAGCTCCTGAAAAAAGACAAGATAATTAATAATAATTAAACCATAGTTGCCTAAAAAATGATAATCCATAAACACATATAGCTCCTTATCACAGATCGATCAATGCCAAGATACCACGCCCATGTATCACCAGCAGTGAACCCAGGGCTCTTAGCAACACAAACAAGGAAAACTATTTATAAGCATTGCAATATAACAAAACAGTAATGTACTGACACTGAAGCACTTGGTTAAAGCGTAGAACAAGACTTGAAAACAAAACTTTAAGACAAAACAAAACAGTAACTTGCAATGTAGGCCCAACTAGTTCCTCTCAGCTGCGATAGGTAGGTAGGTAGGTAGGTAGGTAGATAGGTAGCTGGGTAGGTAGGTAGGTAGATCTTTATTAATCTCAAGGGAAATTGAATTATTACAGCAGTAGGATCATAGACCGCTACACATCACTAAAGTTCTATAGTTTCTATAGTCCAGTCCTAGCAGCCAGCAACAACCTAACCTGGGCCCACAGTCTATTTTTAATATCTTTTAAAAATATATTAATGCTAAAAAAAAATTTTTTACCGTGCCACAAGAGCCTACATACCAATCTGGTAACACATCTTACTCTCAGAGGCAAAACAAGTTTACAGGGCTTAAGCAAGAGTGACTAGTGACTACCTGAAACACAAACCACACTACCGCCTCACGTTTGACCATACTACATCATACAAAAGCAAATAGACCTACCGGCTGCAGTCGTCTAGATGATAAGGACCTACAAACACCAAGTAACAAACATAACAACAGCATAGAAAAATCAGCAAAGAAATGAAGAAGTACTAAAGCAAATCTCCAAACTGCAGCAACTGTGGAAGTACTTCAGTCAAGCAAACAACAAACACCTACTTCTTATATGTAGTGTCCATGTGTGCTGATTGGCTGGCAATCGCTCAAAACACCAAACAATACATTTTTCATTTAAGTCCTTGGTTATTCATCCCAGTACAAATGCAAACAACACTAAATGTTTTACTTCCTCTGAGGCTTGAAATTTTCAGGGTTGAACTTCTCCTCAATAAACAACATCGCATTTGATGCAAGGTCAACTAGTTAGGTACTTTATTGTCACTAATAGTTATTCTGTTTAAATTAACAGTGTGCGTGTGACAAGAACTTTGTACAACACTGTAGAACTCAGAACTGTGTCCATTTTTAAATGTCTTTTAAACTCAGCCAACTCCTTCCTTCCTAAGTGCTGCAAACATGTTAGAGTTTGAAGGTTGGGCTTAAATTTTTAAAAGAGAGGCCTGTGTTCTCAAGGCTATACCACTAACAAATCTATTTAGAGGGCACCAGGCTTTTTCTGTTGATTAATAGACAAGTGAAGTACTGTACTGATAAATGTGCTTTCTGGACATCCATCTCACAAATGCATCTGTATATTCTATAAAAGTGCACTTATTTATATCTGTTTACTACTAACTGCATGTCATAGAACATTGACACAATACAGTTCATTATTGCACAGCCTCTTTAATCACATGGGCAGGTCATAAATGAATATCACAATTTATTTCAACAAATCATCTACAGTATGATCAGTGCAAATTATTTTTAGATTGGTATTGCGCCGTTTAACATCCATCTGATCAATGTCCGTTCGCTTTAGCAACTGAGGTCTTAAGAATTATAATAGGAAATAAACGTATGCCCTATATACATCTAATTCACATCTGAATGACAGAAAACTTGTATGAGCGAACCCTTGCGACACATCCTGACAGAAAAGAGAATCACACTCTTGAAGACAGAAAACAATAGGGTAAGATTCCTTTCATTGTTGTTTTCAGTAAGTGTTTAAAATTTTAGAAAAGATGCAAAGATAAATACTGTATTGTATAGTGCAGCACTAAATGTTTTGATATTGTTTTAATTAATATTATTGTTTAAAATAAAACACTATGTGCAAAGTATCTAAACTGCTATGTGACTATGATAAAGTCCAGTCAAATTGTGGACATTAATGCAGACGTTAAACAGTGCATACCACTATAATATTATATTCACAGTTAGCTGTGTTTGAGGGTTGTCAGGGATCATACCCTGCTGGCGCTGCGATAGACTTGCACCCCATCCAGGGCACGCTCACGCCTGCACCCTGTGTTCTTCAGGGATAGGTGCCGGAGCTCCTACAGCCCTGATCAGTAACAGAGTGTTTAAAACAGGAATGTAATTTTTCAGAACAAGTAAGTTCATGACACGGAGGTGTTAGTGCTTGGTTGCTGTGCACAAAAGGCTCTTTCAGTTATGCGGTGTGCTTATTTATTGCTTACACTTTGCTTGCTTAGGCAAAAGAGAAAACAGTAGACAATGCAGGCCTTGAAGAAGCACCTTGGCATAATGTCCTGCTGTTTATTTGTTTGGCAATTGTCCTGTCCATTAACTTTACATTAACAACTGCAATTAAAACATCCGTAACAAAGTGGCTGCAAATTCATAGTGCCCCCACACACACTCAAATACAACCATTACAGCAAGTTTGAAATCCAAATGCAGATTAAAATCAGCAAGGGGATACTTTAATTTCATTTACAGAGTGTTGCAAAGTAAACATTTATGAGACTATAAAGAACTAAATTAAAAGACAAAGTGAGTGTTTAATAACCCATTTGGTGTCCATGGCTTATGAATGTCACCCCTTCATGCTGACACTGGCTATATCATTTAGCAAGCTGTCTTTGTTAACCCTTAAAACCTACATCAATGCCAAATGACAGTGCACGCCCGCTTCTGTGTTTTTTGATGTGTACATCCCCATACGATGGATTGGCACCCTGGCTAGGGTTGTTTCTGCTCTGTGGTGCTGGATAGGCACTGGCTCTCCCATGACCCTGACCAGGATTAAGCAGATAAGAAAGTGAACTAGATCTACATATCCAGTAGGAACTACAACAGTGCTTGAAATATGGCAATGTGGGTTTGTGTCTCAATACTTTTGGCCACGTCCGGGTTTGTGTCTTAATACTTTTGGCCAAGTGTGGGTTTGTGTCTTAAAATACTTTTGGTCATGTGTGGGTTTGTGTTTCAATATTTTTGGCCACGTGCGGGCTTGTGTCTTCATACATTTGGCCACGTCAAGGTTTGTGTCTTAATACTTACTTTTGGTCACGTGTGGGTTTGTGTCTCAATACCTTTGGCCACCTGTGGGTTTGTGTCTCAATACTTTTGGCCTTTTGTGGGTTTGTGCCTCAATACTTTTGTCCGCCTGTGGGTTTCTGTCTCAATATTTTTTGCCATGTGTGGGTTTGTGTCTGAATACTTTTGGCCACCTGTGGGTTTGGGTCTCAGTATTTTTGGACACATGTAGGTTTGTGTCTTAATACTTTTGGTCACATGTGGTTTGTATGTGTGTATATTGTATGGTGTGTCTATGCGTGTGTCATCTGTCATCTGTGGAGTGTGACTATGTTGTGTGTGACGTGTTTAGCGCATATGTGCATCGTGTCATGTTGTGTGTGTGTGTTTTTTTAACAAATACATCATATGACATTTTAATGAGCTCAATATCATGACCAGGGCGGTGCTTAAGATGAGCCTTGAGGCAGTGTGAAGATACTGCAGGCTTTCACTGTGTGAGGCTGCTTCCCACGGTGAGGCACTCTAAAGGTGATCAAATTAACAGATTGCTGTAGCTCTTATCCCCTATCACCGCCAGCCATAAAGAATAACCTCAGCTTTAAGCACCTTCACCTCTGCCCTGCTCTTAACGTTAATTCCCAAATGTCCTGATTAGGCTGCCAAAAATACATCCAAGCTTGATGCATAAAAAGGCATAATCTGCCATGCTACAGAACCATATGAGATATATTGATAGTATTTTGTTGATGCAGATTAATTTTCTGGTAAACATATAGATGTAACCCTGTCTTACATTTGCTGTAAGAGGATTAGTTCAATCAGTCGCTCTACAGACATCTTTAAGACACAATACTTCAAAAAGTCAAAAGGAACTGGACAACTGCTGAGCAGCCTAAACTCGTTGTAATGCATTTGAACTAACCTCTATTCAGAAAGAGTAATGGTTTGGAACTTTAATTGTCATGTGCAGTTCATCTTCGCTAATAAAAGCGGCTAACAATAAGGTCTAGGAAGAAAGGCCACCTTTTCAACAACACTGGTGATTAAGTCCTCTTGATTGTTTGCTGCAGAATGTCGTGGGGGCAGAATAATTACTTAGAGAAACGTCCTTGATAACCTATCAACCATTGTCTGAGTCCTCATTCAGTTTGTGTAGTTTGGTCATATATAACATTCAGCGATTTTCATAAAGCATTTTGTTCTTGTAGAAAAATAAAATTCAGCCTGAGTGCATTTTCTGCAGTAAAACAGTAGAATTAAATGGACATGGATAGCGAACAGTATTTGTTCACTTAATCTGGTAAGACAGTTCGGACAGGTTGGAATGCATTATTGTTAAGTCTATACACAAACAAACATTACATGCTCCCATTATGATTTTTTTGTGGATAATAATATACATTGCATTTTTATTACAGTTGTGTTTATATTATTAATTGTGATGATTAGCATATAGTATTGGTGCGTTATCATCACCGACTGGACTGGATGACATGCATAACCTTTGGAAGGTCAGAGCATTGAGTGTTTTATTTAGGGTGCCGATGTTCTGTTTCAATTTGGGGGCAAAAAAACATCCAAACAGACAGTTCAGTGTGTGAATTGTTCGAGTGAAGAGCCATTCAAATTCTGAGGTTCCACTATACAACTAATGTTGCCATGAAAGTGTTTGCGTTTCTAGCCAGTATGATCTCACATTTTTCCCACTTATATCAACATTAAACTCGAAACACAGAAAAATAAACAATACACATTAAAATGCATGCAAGAATGGCCTAACAGACAACAAGAGCAAATAAACAACAAATAGGTGAAATATAAAAAAAACAGACTGAACGTTCAAGCAGCTCTTTCTACAGTGATGACACCAGCATGATTGTGGATGTTCAAGGGTTGAAAATATTAGTGAGTAGCAAAAGTATGTGAACCTTTGCTTTCAGTATCTGGTGTGACCCCCCTGTGCAGCAATATCTGCAGCTAGACGTTTCCTGTAACTGTTGATCAGTCCTGCACATCGGCTTGGAAGAATTTTAGCCCATTCCTCCATACAGAACAGCTTCAACTCTGGGATGTTGGTGGGTTTCCTCACATTAACTGCTCACTTCAGGTCCTTCCACAACATTTCGATTGGATTAGTTCAGGTCTTTTGACTTGCCATCATCCAAAACATTTAACTTTATTCTTCTTTAGTCATTCTTTGGTAGAACGACTTGTGTGCTTAGGGTCATTGTCTTGCTGCATGACCCACCTTCTCTTGAGATTCAGTTCATGTCCTGACATTTTCTTTTAGAATTCTCTGATATAATTCAGAATTCATTGTTCCATCAATGATGGCAAGCCGTCCTGGCCCAGATGCAGCAAAACAGGCCCAAACCATGGTACTATCACCACCATGTTTCACAGATGGGATAAGGTTCTTATGCTGGAATGCAGTGTTTTCCCTTCTCCAAACATAACGCTTTTCTTTTAAACCAAAAAGTTCTATTTTGGTCTCTTCCGTTCACAAAACATTCTTCCAATAGCCTTCTGGCTTGTCCACGTGATCTTTAGCAAACTGCAGACGAGCAGCAATGTTCTTTTGAAGAGCAGTGGCTTTCTCTTTGCATCCCTGCCATGAACACCATTGTTGTTCAGTGTTCTTCTGATGGTGGACTCATGAACATTAACATTAGCCAATGTGAAAGAGGCCTTCAGTTGCTTAGAAGTTACACTGGGGTCTATTGTGACCTCACAACTATTAAAAGCCTTACTCTTGGAGTGATCTTTGTTGGTTGACCACTTCTGGGGAGGGTATCAATGGTCTTTGGTCAATGGTCAATGGTCCTCCATTTGTACACAATCTGTCTGACTGTGGATTGGTGTTTAGGTTTTGTAACCTTTTCCAGCCTAATTAGCATCAACATCTCTTTTTCTAAAGTCCTCAGAAATCTCTTTTGTTCGTGCCATGATACACTTCCACAAACGTGTTGTGAAAAGCAGACTTTGATAGATCCCTGTTCTTTAAATAAAACAGGGTGCCCACTCACACCTGATTGTCATTCCATTGATGGAAAACACATGACTTTAATTCCACCTTCAAATTAACAGCTAATCCTAGAGGTTCACATACATTTGCCTCTCACTAATATGTAATATTGGATGATTTTCCTCAATAAATAAATAATCAAGAATAATATTGTTGTCTCATTTTGTTTAACTGGGTTCTCTTTATCTACGTTTAGGACTTGTGTGAAAATCTGATGATGTTTTAGGTCTTATTTATGCAGAAGTACAGAAAATTCTAAAGGATTCACAAACTGATTACACAGTAAGTAGTGGTACACTCATTAATTAGTGCTGTGTTTCCTGACAGAGAGCACTGCTGGATGTTCACAATCACATATAACATGCCCATAGTTATAGCGACATAGCGACAGTCTTTGCAAAACGTCAGGAACCCCTGGCCATAGGAGATGTGTTGTTGGTTTGCTAAATTATAGGAAAATGTTAACAGTACACATCTTTACATTATAAATGTTAAGATCATTGTGCTTTTCTTATACATTACTAGATCTTTTTTAAATCCTTTCTATTTTCCTCCACCCAAAAAGTTGAGACATTATCTTTTTGGATACATGTCAGAACAGATCTAAACCAGTTGAGAATGCTATTTAATTAAGCAAAGCTCTTTTCACTGCACTGTCTACAACCTGCAGGGCAATTTAGATGTAATTGTATTATTTACTTGTATCCAGCACAAACCTGTCAGGCCTGTATGCCTGATCCGTATGATCATGAATCATGAAATGTTGATTGGTGATTAAATTATAAACTACAAACTTTTCCGTGGTTCAAAATGTTGTTTACTCTAATCTCCTCAACAGTATGGATATGATTATGTTAAGAACTGTAATGCCAATGAAGTGCACACAAAAGCAGTACTGTACTTCAAAGGTTCTTGATAGAAAGTGTCGGTTGTTAATTTATATCTATATAAGATATTATAGATATGTATATCTTCTCTTTCTTCTTTCAGCTGCACCCTTTAAGGGGAGCAATAAGGGATCTGATCCGCATATTAGACCTGGCTCAGGGTTTATGAACTTCATGTTGCAACCCTTCCATTTTATCTGGGGTGGGACCAGCACTGAGTAAAGTGGTTGGGTATTCATATTGGGACACAACAGAGAAACCAGTTTGCCTACAATTGTCTTTGGAATGTGGTAGGAAACCGGAGCACCTATAGTGCAGTTATGACGAGAACATGCAAATCCCACACAGGCAGAGCCTGAACCAGGAGTTCTCTGGAGCTGTAAGGCAGCAGCACTTTAGAACTTCAACCACCGTGCTGCCCTCAAATAGATATGTATATAATTCATCCATATTTTGATGACCAGGATTGGCAAAAAAGTTGTGGAACCTTCAGCTGAGACCATTTGCAAATAGTCCAATGTGAATTAACCATTTGGATGCATATGACCATATTATCACAAATTATAAATCAAAATATTGTTATATTATATTTTGTTAGACCAATACATCAAATAACACAGATATATACTTAAGCAATAAGCTACTTGAGGCTGTTCTTTACAGCAAGTTTATCAGAGGTAAGAGTGGTTTTAACAACACCCTTAACCATAATAAAATCAATGTACCACACAGCCTCGAGTGGCTTATTTCTTTAATAAAAACCAACAAATACAGTTTGATTAGGTACAACAGTGTTTCACAAATAAGTGTACTATTATACACTCACCGATCACTTTATTAGGTACACTGCCTTGTTTCTACATTGTGTCTATTTTATCAGTTACACTTACCATATACTGTAGATGCCCTTTCTAGTTCTAGAATTACAGACTCTCATCCATCTGTTTTCCTACATAATTTCTTAGTCCCCTTTACTCTTTTCTCTAATGTTTCTCCATGGCACCACCACATGCCAGGTACCTTACAGTATGTATGGTGGATTCTCAGCAATGCAGTGACACTAACATGGTGGAGATGTGTTAGTGTGTGTTTAGACACAGGATGCTTGTGGCTGGACATTTTTGGTTGGTGGACAATTTTTAGTCCAGCAGTGACAGTGATGTGTTTACAACCTCCAACAGCACTGCTGTGTCTGATCCACTCATACCAGTACAACACACACTAACACTCCATCACCACGTCAGTGTCACTGCAGTACTGAGAATGATCCACCACCCAAATAGTAGGAACAAATAGGATGAACAAAGCATGCAGAAAAACAGATGGACTACAGTCTGTAATTACAGAACTACAAAGTGCTTAATGTTAAGAGGAACTGATAAAAGGGACAATGAGTGTAGAAATGAGGTGGTGTTCCTAATGAGTTCAGTGTATGTAATAGTCCATACCTGTTCGGTCCCACGTGAAAGCCAACAAGCTGTTTAAACCAGGATTTGCTTTTCCATGTTTCTGCATGTGGCATACAGCTTATGATGAACTTGCTGTACTATACATTCTTAGGTTATAATCCACTTCTTATTTCTCAACTTTTCAAAATTTCATATAGTTAATTACAGTGACTTCTCAGGCAATGCTGTGGCTTGGTGGGTGGCACCACTGCCTCACAGTAAGAAAGTCCAGGGTTTGATCCCAGGTGGAGTCGTCTGGATCCCTTCTGTGTGGATTCTGCATGTATTCTATGTGGGTTTACTCTGGGTAACAGAAACAAAATCAGTGTCTTCTCATTTTCTCTCCGTAATGCTCCCCATCTCTTTACACCAATCATCCATTACAATAAGCAACTTTCATACAGCACTTTGTTCTTTAAAAAAATAAAATTCAGCATTTTCTGCAGTAAAATAGTAGAATTTAATGATAGGAATGGACATGGACATTTGCAAGTCCGTACATCTGAACTAAGCTTAGTATTTGGCTAGTTAATCTGGTGGACATTTTGGCCAGATTGGAATGCCACAAGTGCATTATTGTTAAGTCTATTAAATGCTCCCATATTGATTTTTGGAAATTAATATAAATTTTACATTATTCTTGTATTATACTGGTAAGTAATTGTTCTTGCTTATGATTCCACTTTTATAAGACCTTTAAAATGCTTATAGAGCAGGAACTTGGTTTTTTTTGTTTGTTTGTTTAAGAAAAGTCTAGTTAATATAATCTGAAATCTTTTTCACTTAGATTTATTATATCAAAACTAAAGTTCAAACAAAATCGTTGGAGGGTGGGGGGTGCCGAGTGTGTTTTGTTAAGCCACTGAGTATATCAAAACTGAGCTTTGTAATGTACTGTGAACTAATTTTCTAGTATAATGGGATTTTTTGTATTTAAAACCACATTCATGCAGAATTTATTTATTGTGACATGGTCACAGATGTGCGTATAGCATTTTGCATTTGGCACAAAGGCATTTGGCACAAAGGTCAAATCACTATCCCGTCTGGTCCGCACTGACAGAAGGGCTACCGTAGCACGAGTCACAGATATTTTTAATGTTAGTTATAGAACAAATGTGTCACAAAACTAAGTGCATCATACCCTGCTGAGTATGGGCCTGCAGAGCTACAGATCAATTAGCGTGCTAACTCATGGAGCCATAAAAAGTCATCTGATTCAATGAGTCCCATTTTGGAGGTACATCACGTGGACAGCCGGGTACGTGTGCC
Source organism: Ancistrus triradiatus (assembly GCA_025084515.1). NCBI lineage: Eukaryota > Metazoa > Chordata > Actinopteri > Siluriformes > Loricariidae > Ancistrus > Ancistrus triradiatus. The sequence goes on from JAJAGP010000382.1 coordinate 137,453, forward strand.
GTTTACCTGGGAAATGATGGCACCACAATGAACCCTTGAAAGAAGAATTGGCAGAGGGAGTGTGATTCATGTGGATATTATTTTGATGTTGTCCCCTACCTAAATGTTGTTACAGACAAGGTGGTCATAATGATTTGACCCATCAGTTTATTTACATGTTAATTCAATATCTTGCTAAATCACATAATAATGTGATTTTATTAACTAAGAATGGCTTTGCTAAATGCGTTAATGATGTATATTTTTAGTCGGTAATTTGGTGAAGAGCTTATCTTGCCCCTGGCACTAGTGAAATTGTATTTTTCTGGGCTTCAAACACTGAGTTAGTGTATGTGGTCTCCAAATTATCAAATGTCTCCCCTGAAAATTGTGGCCCATTAAAATGATAGATTGCATTGTGTCATTGTTTATGCTGAGGGACAGTTTACACCCACAAAGCAGCCTAATTGCATTCCACAAAAACGGAACGTGGGCTCTCGGGTAACTCGGAAGCAGACTGTTTGACAGGAGGCTGCCTCAACTGCCATTGAGGAAGGAGAAAGCAAATGTAAATCTTGACAAAAAAAAACAGTAGTGTTCAGATTGTCTGTCACCTAGAGACTGGCCTACTCTGCAAAATTTCAATGGCAGTTGGAGCAATCAGTATCTCGATTATATTTCATCTTGTGAGCATGCAGTTATGTATCTCTCTCTTTGCACTTGGTTATAATGACTGGTAATAGGTGTGTGAGGTGAGAAATGGTTCAGAGACTACTAACGATAGTGCTTTAGTACAAGCTAGACCATTTGTAGCAGTACTAATATAGATTTCCTGCTTCGAAGAGAATACGGACAATCATAAAAATGTGGGGTACATATTTGGTTGTGGATAGTAAAACAGACAGCCAAGAAGACAACTAAATTTTCAATTTTATTAATTCTATTAAAACTATTTATTATTAACAAACATCAATCATTATTAATTATTAACAAATTATTATTTAAAAAGACCCTTTTTAATTATTTAACAAGACCCTTTATATATGGATAAGGGTCTTGCTTAAGGACACAGAATTTGAATTCATAACCCAACCATTGCAGTTTGGCAGAGCAGGGATTTGAATTCACAAGCTCCCCATTAGTAGTTCAAAGCCTTAAGTACCAACCATGGTGGCACTCAGGTAATTACAAATGCCAAAATTAATGTTAATAACATTTATTTTTAGTAGCTAGTGCATATTGATAGCATTCTTTATACTTGACCATCAATAAGGATAAACTTAAAGATGAATGCAATGAAGATGATTTCATTTTAATGTATAGCAACAGATATTAAAATACTGTGTGGGTTTAGCATGTGCCACTCTTTTTCCTGTAGAAAAAGGACTTCATAAAACTTATATTACAAAAAAATATTACTAAACAGCTTGTAATGACACATAACTATGCAGCTACTGGTACATAAAGTTTTATTAAACACATGTGGTGTCAGCATGAGCTGACTAAATGCTAAGCAACTTTTGGTTGCCAATGATGATGATGATGATGATGGCAATACCTCTCAGGTGAATTATGTGTGTTTGACCTGCTTTCCAGAGTGTGGTAAGCATGCATGGATCATGAGACAGTTTCAGATTATTTTCCATTTGAGAATTTTGTTTCTATTTGTGGTTAAAAGCTGACAACAGCACAATGGGAGAAACGAAATCTGCGCCTTTGCAACACAGTGTATATTCAGCTTGGCTGTTTTTACTTTGTCTGAAGAACCATTTGCTTAACCGGCTTATGTTAGCTGCAAAAATACTGATAAACTCAGCTTCCATGTACCAGTCTTAAGCAGGTTCCAAAATATCCAGAATTTGAACCAGTGACCAAGGGGAAAAAACACAACTCCAGATTTCAAGTTCCAAAACGTATTATATGCTAGAACTTGTTACAATTCGCCATATTAAAAATGATGACGAACCGTATAAAAATAAAATATAAATGTTTGGGACCCAAATGAAGTTAGCTCCAGGTGGTATGGGTGAACTGAAATGAAATAAAGAAATAAAACAATGATTAATGAAAATACAAATAAATAAATAACAAAGAAAAACTGAGCTTAACTGCTTAGGTTCAGAGCTAGGCGGCGCTAAATGCTCAATTCTAGAGCTTAGGGGCGCAGCGGGCTCTCGTACGGGGCTAGGCGGCGCTAAGCACTCAGGTACGGGGCCAAACTGCCCAGGTGTGGAGCTTACGAGCCCGGCGAGCCCAGGTTCAGAGCTACGGGGTGCTAAATGCTCAGCTTTAGAGCTCACGAGCACGGCGTGCTCTTGAACGAGGCTTGGCGGCGCTAAATGCCCAGGCATGGAGCTTATTTGATCAGATGCAGGGATTACGAGCACGGCGAGTTCGGGAACGGAGCTTAACTGCTCAGGTTCAGGGCTAGGCAGGGCTGAGTGCTCAATTCTAGAGCTTAGAGGCGCGGCGAGCTCTTGTACATGGCTAGGCGGCGCTAAACGCTCAGGCACGGGGCCAAGCTGCCCAGGTGCGGAGCTTATGAGCGTGGCGAGCCCAGGTTCAGAGTTAGGGGGTGCTAAATGCTCAACTTTAGAGCTTATGAGCACAGCATGCTCTTAAACGGGACTTGACGGTGCTAAATGCCCAGGCATTGAGCTTAACTGCTCAGATGCGGGGCTTGCGAGCGCAGCGAGACCAGGTATGCAGCTGGGCGGTGCTAAATGCTCAATTCTAGAGCTTTGGGGCACGGCGAGCTCTTGTAAGGGGCTAGGTGGTGCTAAATGCTCAGGCATGGAGCCAAACTGCCCAGATGCGGAGCTTATGAGCGCGGCGAGCCCAGGTTCAGAGCTAGGGGCGCTGAATGCTCAAATTTAGAGCTTACGAGCACAGCGTGCTCTTGAACGGGGCTAGGCAGCACTAAGCACTCAAGCATCGAGCTTACGAGCTCAGATGCAGCACTAATGGACACGTTGAACTCAGGCACAGCGTTGAGCATTGATAACTGCTTGAGTACCAAGCTAGCATGCTCAGAACCAGTGCTAATTAATGGACCTCTCCCTGGCCTTGTGATGCCAAAATTCTACCTCAATGGCCAGGTCGTACAACTCCGCTAACGAGGAAGGAGGCTCAAGCTGACTTAGCTCGTCCTGCAAATCCTCGTTAAGCTCAAGGGTGAAAAGGTTCATTAAGGCCCAGTCATTAAACCCAGAAGTACTGGCTAGAAGGCTGAACTCCTTAACAAAGTCCAACACCCACCTGGGACCTTGTTTAATTTCAAAGATCCCAGGGGTATCAGGAGAGATGACCCGTGGCCAAAGGACCCTCTCACTGGGGGGGGATGGGAGCCAAGGCGGGGTCAAATCCCGGTTCCTGGTCCAAAGCAGCAGGTGGTAGCTGTTTGGACCGGGCGGGGCATTGACAGCATCTGCGTCGAGGGCTTGGCATCTCTATGAGTTTGGGTGGCCAGAAGTGGGCCACCCCTGAACTAAGATAGCTAGCCGGGCCCCAAAGGCTAGAGCCGGGTAGAGAGATCCGCCGGCTGCGGCGACTGGGGACCTCCATACTGGAGGTCCAGGGGCTAACGCTGGGTCCCTTAGATGATTGCACCATTCTGTTACGGTTTGCCATATTAAAAATGACGATGAACCATATAAAAATAAAATATAAATGTTTGGGACCCAAATGCAGTTAGCTCCAGGTGGTATGGGTGAACTGAAATGAAATAAAGAAATAAAGCAATGATTAATGAAAATACAAATAAATAACAAAGAACAACTGAGCTTCTGAGTGTGAGGGAGAGAGATCAGAGAATCCGCTCACACATGCAAGCTCACGCGCTGCTGAGAAAGAGAGGAGGGTGGAGGGAGCCAGCCCAAATAAAAGGGGAGGGGCGTGCAGCCAGGCACGTGCACAGCTCGTGCACGGCGCTAAACGAACCTGCATCGCGACACGCAGGTGCAGAATTGCGCGTAGTGTCAGGCGTTGAGAGGAGGAAGAAGCCGGAAGAGATTGCTGATCGAAACAAAAAACGCAAAAGCGTACGCTACGCTGAATCTACTTCCTATCGGTTACCTCACGCTTCCTGCCGCTACGGAAACTGAGTCCCTTAACGGACCCAGTTTGTCCAGTATCCCTAAAGAAAATAAAACAAATGAGAGAAGTACAGCAGGCTCAGTAATGAGCTGTGAGACAGGTGAGGTCTCAGAACACGCGGTAAGTATCAAATGCACTTCAAAAACGGGCCTGCGTTCCACGGGGCACGAGCGGCATGAAGGTTGAATGGTGCAACACCTGCTCAGCCTGACGAGGCTCTTAAATAGCCATAATAGCAGGTGTTGCGAATTAAGCCGCAATCGCGTAGCTTACAGACGGGCATAGGCGATCCTATGCCAGAGATCCTACCAGGAAAACTAGGCCAACGCTGCCCTCTAGCGTCGGTTAGTAGAACCTCTGACAGAACTAGAATGTTTGACTATATTATCCCTGTTCTATCAGCTCTATCGGATTTGCCTTTGCATATAGTCATTTAGCAAATGCCCTTATTCAGAGTGACTTACAACTGATAAAATCTTATGATATAAACTGACATAATATAATCCACGCAATTGTGGGTTAAGGACTTACTCAAGGACACAACACTGCAAGTTTGCCAGAGGTGGGATTTGAACCCTAGTCCATTTGACGTTCTAGTCCACAGTCCATTAACTAAACTGCTACTGGATGTCAATTCAATGCAAGATGTTCCTACAGTCTTTAAATCTAGCTGGTATTATTTACAGAAGATTATTTTAGCACACTAGGCAAAGCACTTGGCATTCATGGGCATAGAGTTGTTTTGGTAATATGGGTTGTTGGTGCTGCTCTGTCATTCAATTGCTCAGGTTTGTTCATGATGGAGAGGTGGAATGCTGACATTTCAGTGAGCCCTCATTACTGCATTACCTTTTGTTTTCTCTTTTAGGGCTGCAGGAGTCGCATGCTGCACTCTGGGTGTATATGACCCCAGCATACCCTAGTAAAAACGGTCAGTAAAGTACAACAAAGGTGATTGTACAACTGAAGTACACTTCTTACAACTAGTTTTGTACAAAGTAAACTTTATTAGAAAAAAATTATGAAATTTAACTTTAAATGTTTTTTGTTTGTTGTTTATTTGTTTATGTTTAGATTTTACTTTAATTGGGTGTAACCGTGCTAAAATAAACAGCCACTTTGAAGGGAGGGTTTGCTCATCACACTAGTCATGGGCTAATTTAGAAGTACCAGTCAACCTAATGCGTGTCTTTGGAGTGGGAAGAAACCCACACAAATTAACCAGTTAGGAAGTGATATATTCCCACGCTGATCAGAAAGAATTTAATACATTGACATTTTCTCTGATTATAAACTTTAATTGCTTTTTAGTGCAATTCTGTTATTCGATACTATAAAAATATTACATTACATATTTTATTTAAAAATATGAAACTTTTTTTTTTAAATATGGAAATGCCAAATCAGATTACAAAATTTTACAATTTTGTTTAAAAGCACACTTAATATATTATTAACTCATTTTCTTCATCTCTCGTCATCTACCTTTATCTCATGGTAATATATACTGGTAATTAATGTTTTATTAAGAAGTCCTTTTAAATTATATATTTTAACAATAATAGTATTCACTTTTATAATAACACTTAGTATAACATTTGTATTGCAATGAAAGGAGAATTTTGTTAGGGTGTGGTTTAAATACATTAATATATTAACTGTACACTTTACACAAATATTAAATAAATATATTGTTGTAACAGCGGGAGGCGGATGGGAAGCAGGAGACGAACGCAGGTATTCAACTAAGCGAGCTTTATTGAAACAAAGGCGAACAGAGGGAGACACAGCGAACAGACATAGATAACCGAAAAGGGGTGTGAACATAAACCTGGCCGAGGCCGATATACGGGTATGAAACAAACCAAAACACGGAAATGAAAGGAACGAGCGATACCTGGAACTAGACAGGGCGCGTAGGGACGCGATGATGTGATGAGCTGCGCGTAGGGACACGCGGTCGAGCGGTGCAGAGCGACAGAACGCAACGGGCACAAAGTACATCTGATGAACCGCGAGGTGGGTCTCTCGCGGTTGTGCCTTTATAGGTCGTCCCACGGCTGAACGCAATCACGATGATCACCGTGGGACTTCCTGATAGGTCCATGTTCCCGTGCGCGCTGCGTGAGTCCAAGACGGAGCCAGGACTCCCAGAAGAGCCCCCCAAGAGCGACGAGGCGGCGACGCTTGAGAGCAGAGGCGACGAGGCGGCGACGCTTGAGAGCAGAGGCGACGAGGCGGCGACGCTTGACAGCAGAGGCGACGAGGCGACGACGCTTGACAGCAGTGGCGACGAGGTGACGACGCTTGACAGCAGTGGCGACGCGGCGATGCTTGACAGCAGAGGCGAGGTGGCGATGCTTGACAGCAGAGGCGAGGCGGCGACACTTGACAGCAGAGGCGACGAGGCGACGACGCTTGACAGCAGTGGCGAGGCGGCGACGCTTGACAGCAGAGACGAGGCAACGACGCTTGACAGCAGAGACGAGGCGACGACGATGCGTGACGCAGCTGAGAGAGGCGACGATGCTTGGACAAGCAGAGACGAGGCGGACGATGCTTGACAGCAGAGACGAGACGTGATGCTAAAGGCAGCGTCGAAGACGAACCTGATGCTTGTGAAGGGCAGAGTAGACGACGCGGCTGGCGACGCTTGAGAGCAGAGGCGACAGGCGGCGACGCTGGAGAGCAGAGGCGAAGAGGCGGCGACGCTTAAGAGAGAGCAGAGGTGACGAGGACGGCGACACTTGAGCGCCAGAGGCGACGAGGAGGCGACGCTTGGACAGCAGAGGGACGAGGCGACGACGCTTGAACAGCCGTGGCGACGAGGCGACGACGCTTGACCGCAAGTGGCGACGCGGGGGGGGGCGCGATGCTTGACGGAGAGGCGAGGCGGGTCGAGCTTGACGGGCAGAGGCCAGGAGGCGATTGCTGACAGCAAGAGGCGAGGCGGCGATTGCTACCGCAGAGGCGATGGCGGGATGTTGACAGCAGTGGCCGAGGCGGTGACGCTTGACAGCAGAAACGAGGGCGGCGACGCTTGACAGCAGAGGCGACGACGATTGACAGAAGCGCAAGACGGCAACGGACGCTTGGAACAGCAGAGCGAGCGACGACGCTTGACAGCAGAGACGAGGCGCGACGCGTGACAGCAGAGACGAGGCGCCGATGCTTGACAGCAGAGAGGACGATGTTGTGATGCTTTAAAGGCAGAGTGACGACGACGTGATGCTGAGGGCAGAGTCAACGGACGTGCATGCTTGAAGGCCAGAGTCGACGACGACGTGATGCTGGACAGCAGAGGCGACGAGGCGGCGAGTTGACAGCAGAGGAGGAGGAGGACGCACGTTGACAGGCAGAGGCGAGGCGGCGATGTACTTGACAGCAGAGACCAAGGGCGACAACGCTTGACAGCAGAGACGAGGCGACGGACGACTGACAGCAGAGGATGAGGCGACGCTGCTTGACAGCAGAGACGACGATGTGATGCTTAAAGGCAGCGGCGACGAGTGATTGCTTGAAGGCAGAGTCGAACGACGACGTGAGCTTGACAGCAGAGACGACGAGGTGCGCTTGAAGGCAGAGTAGATGACGACTTTGCTGTTGAAGAGCGCGACGACGACGTGATGCTTGAAGGAGGTCGACGACGTTATGATTGCTGAAGGCAGAGCGACGCCGTGATGCTTGAGGAGCAGAGTTGACGACGTGATGCGTGACAGCGGAGTCGACGACGTGACGCTTGGCAGCGGAGTCGACGACGTGACGCTTGGCAGCGGAGTCGATGATGTGATGCTTGGCAGCGGAGTCGACGACGTGATGCTTGGCAGCGGAGTCGACGACGACGTGATGCTGGAGAGCAGAGTCGACGACGACGTGATGCTGGAGAGCAGAGTCGAAGGCGATGCTTGACAGCAGAGTCGACGAGGGCGATGCTTGGACAGCAGAGTCGGACGAGGCGATGCTTGGCAGCAGAGTCGACGAGGCGATGCTTGACCAGCAGTGTCGACGAGGCGATCTTGACAAAAATGTCGACGCGACGATTGCTTGAGAAGCAGAGTCGGACGAGGCGATGATGCTGGACACAGAGACGAGGCCGGGACATTGCTGGACAGCAAGAGACGAGCGCCGTTGCTTGACAGCAGAGACGAGGCGAAGTTGCTTGACAGCAGGAGACGAGGCGACGTTGCTTGACAGCAGAGACGGAGGCGACGTTGATTGGACAGCAGAGAGAGTGTGGGCGCCGGTGCTTGACAGCAGAGACGAGGGCGAAGTTGATTGGACCAGCAGGAGACGAAGGCGAGTTGCTTGACAGCAGGGACTAGGCGGCCGATGATGACAGCAGAGTCGTGGACGACGTGACGCTTGAGAGCAGAGTCGTGGACAGTGAGGCTTTGAGAGCAGAGTCGTGGCGGACGTGCGGTTGAGAGGCAAAGCGTGACGACGTGAGCTTGAGAGCAGATTCGTGGACGACGTGAGGGCTGGGAACGCAGGAGTAGATGGACGGACTTGAGATTGAGAGCCGAGGCGTGGACGAGTGCGGCTGAGAGCAGAGTCGTGGCACGACGTGAGGCTGCGAGCAGGAGTCGTGGATGACGTGAGGCTTGAGAGCAGAGTCGCGACGGTGGTGCTGGAGACAGAGTAGACGACGTGTGCTGGAGAGCAGAGTCGACGGACGTGGGTGCTGGAGAGCAGAGTCGACGACGGGATGCTGGAGAGCAGAGTCGACGACGTGATGCGTGCGCAGCAGAGCGGACGACGGGATCATGGCAGCAGAGTCGTGACGACGTGATGCGTGGGCAGCAGAGTCGTGGACGGACGTGATGCGTGGCAGAAGAGCGGGACGACGTGATGCTTGACAGAGAGTCGTGGACGACCGTGATTGACTTGACAGCAGAGTCGTGGACGAACGTGATGCTTGACAGCCGAGTCGTGGACGACGTTTGAGCTGACAGCAGAGTCGGGGACGACTGATCTTGACAGCAGAGTCGTGGACGACGTGATGCTGACAGCAGAGTCGTGGACGGATGATGACTTGACAGCAGAGTCGTGGACGCCGTGATGATTGGACCGCGAGTGGGGACGACGGGATGCTTGAACAGCAGAGTAGTGGCGACGTGAGGCTTGAGAGCAGAGTCGTGACGACGTGAGGCTTGAGAGACAGAGCGTGGACGACGTAGGCTGGGCAGAGCAGAGTCGTGGACGACGTGATGCTTGACAGCAGAGTCGTGGACGACGGGATGCTTGACAGCAGAGTCGTGGACGCGGGGTGCTTGAAGGCAGAGTCTTGGGACGGGGGCTGCTGACAGAAGGTCTGAAACTGGTCCTCTGGCAAGTGCACGGCCCCGGAAGGCCTCTGTCGAGAGGTGGGAAAACCATGGGGACGGCAGACTCCGGGGGGCAAGCCACTGGAACAGCAGACGTCATGGGGCAGGCCACTGGAAACCGCAGACGACCTTGACACAGTAATGGGAACAAAGTCCGAGAAGCGGGGCGATGGGGCACGAGCGAGAGTGACGCGGCGGCTGTCAGTGTCAGGGGGGGAAAGTTCCGTTGGTGCAGGTGTAGGCACGACTGTCCGTGGTGCAGGAACTGGAGGAGAGCAGAACGGTTGGAGGCACGAAGTCCCGAGACCCAAGTCCACCGGGGCGTCACAGCGCGCGTTGACGTTTGACCTAGAGCGGTCCGGCTGGTGGCACGCTGGGAATCCTAGCACAGACCCATCAGGATTGGTCGGTAAGGCGTGAACGGGTTCAACAGCCCCGGGAAACCCGCGGCCGTGGGAACGTGGAGAGCCGGCAAAAGCGGTATCCAGCTCCTCCAGGAACCGCTCTATGGTGCCAGTTCTTAAGGACGGACCATCGGTCGGGTGGCCCAGGTTAGAGCATCACGGTGAGGTGTTAGAAAAACAAAACACACCCTGTGTCATAATCGGTCTCAGTGGGGTTATAAAATGAAAATAAGATGGCAATTGTAGATGAACGTTTGGGCAACGGGCTGGGCTGGGTAGCCGTTAAAGCGGTGGTGAGGGAAGGAAGGAGATATCGGGATATTACCTGCAGTCTCCATTTCTAGGCGGTTCATACTGTAACGGCGGGAGGCGGATGGGAAGCAGGAGACGAACGCAGGTATTCAACTAAGCGAGCTTTATTGAAACAAAGGTGAACAGAGGGAGACACAGCGAACAGAAATAGATAACCGAAAAGGGGTGTGAACATAAACCTGGCCGAGGCCGATATACGGGTATGAAACAAACCAAAACACGGAAATGAAAGGAACGAGCGATACCTGGAACTAGACAGGGCGTGTAGGGACGCGATGATGTGATGAGCTGCGTGTAGGGACGTGCGGTCGAGCGGTGCAGAGCGACGGAACGCAACGGGCACGGAGTACATCTGATGAACCGCGAGAGACCCACTTCCTGATAGGTCCATGTTCCCGTGCGCGCTGCCGTGGCGCGTGACAATTGTAAACAAGTATAAAACAATTATATTAAGTGATATTCAACTGAAAGGTACATAAAAGCATATTTTACAGTAATGTACTTTTCAAGTATAATATATTACAATTTTTACCATACTGTATTACAAAATTTACTTACTATCATTTTACATTAATGTAATTTAGCATATTTTAATGAAGTATGTTAAATAATAAACAAAGTTTCAGGATATTTTAAATGCAGCTAAGAGCATTTAATTTTACTAGGGTAATCAAGCTCATTTTCTGATCCGATCCAAGCAGTTTCTGCCAGTACTTGTTCTAGTCTGCGCTCCAGCTGCAGTGATGCCAAGATCTTGCTGATAAGCTCATTAGGGGTTATGGACCTGAATGTCTGTAAATCTGCATTGCAATGATGTGTTGTTGTAAAAGCAATATAGAGTACTTTGAACTGGTGTGGGCAAAACTATCATATTATGATGTTTCATAATCCAGGCTGGACCATGATCCACAGTATGATCACACATATTTTTTGTGTTGTTTTTTTTAGATTCATTGGCAACTACAAAAGTTTAGTTCCACAAAAGCACAGAAAATAAGGCTACTTAGGGTAGTAGTACCTTTGCATATATATATGTATATATATATATGTATATATATATATGCTTGGAATATTGTGTATAATGTTATAGCTAGTAGATTATTTTGCAAATGTTTTAACAAATCCAAACAGTTTTAGACTTTATTTACCTAGTATGTTGCTCATACATAACATTTGTTTCCAGCTTTAAACAAACTCAAAATAGAACATTGACTACATGCAGTACATAACAAACAAAGGTCCACTACATCTGAAAAAAGCTGAATTTTTATCCAATATTTATCCAGGTTGCAGTGAATGTGAAAAATATTTGATTTATTAGTTTATTTACTGTAGCATCAGCAGCCACAGTGGGGCAAAAAAGTATTTAGTCAGTTACTGATTGTGCAAGTTTTCCACTTCACACTTCCACTTGACACTTCACCAAAGTGTACTTTTGTAGGTGCTAGCCATATTAGCACTTCTCTGAACTGCGGTCAACTCAAAAGTTTGGTGCCTTTAAAGAAGTTTTCCATTTGTATTAAAAGTGACATACAGTGGGGCAAAAAAGTATTTAATCAACCACTGATTGTGCAAGTTTTTCTACTTAGAAAGATGAGAGAGGTCTGTAATTTTCATTTACATTACATTTACAGCATTTGTCAGACGCCCTTATCCAGAGCGATTGTAGGTTAAGGGCCTTGCTCAAGGACCCAACAGTGGCAGCTTCGCAGAGGTGGGATTTGAACCCTGGACCTTTTGGTCCAGAGTCCAGTACCTTACCCGCTAGGCTACCACAGTCTCATTTTCATCAGAGGTACACTTCAACTATGAGAGACAAAATAACAAAAATATCCAGGAAATCACATTGTAGGATTTTTAAAGAACTTAATTGTAAATTATGGTGGAAAATAAGTATTTGGTCAATAACAAAAGTTCAACTCAATACTTTGTAAAATAACCTTTGTTGACAATGACAGAGGTCAAACATTTCCTGTAAGTCTTCAACAGGTTTGCACACACTGTAGCTGGTATTTTGGCCCATTTCTCCATGCAGATCTCCTCTAGGGCAGTGATGTTTTGGGGCTGTCGCTGGGCAACATGGACTTTCAACTCCCGAGCGGTGTGTTTGCGATCATTGTCATGCTGGAAGACCCAGCCACGTTCCATCTGCAATGCTCTCACTGCTGGAAGGAGGTTTTGGCTCAAAATCTCAAGATACATGGCCCTGTTCAGTCTTCCCTTAAAACGGATCATTTGTCCTGTCCCCTTTGCTGAAAAACAGCCGCAAAGCATGATGTTTCCACTCCCATGCTTCACAGTAGGTACCTTGGGATGCAACTCAGCATTCAACTCAGTTGAGTTTTTACCAAAAAGTTCTATTTTGGTTTCAAAATATCATGATATTCTCCCAGTCTTCTTCTGGATCATTCATATGCTCTCTGGCAAACTTCAGACGGGCCTGGACATGTACTGGCTTAAGCAGGGGGGCATGCCTGGCACTGCAGGATCTGAGTCCCTCTCGGCGTAGTATGTTACTGATGGTAGCCTTTGTTACTTTGGTCCCAGCTCTCTGCAGGTCATTCATCAGGTCCCTCTGTGTAGTTCTAGGATTTTTGCTCACCGTTCTCATGATCATTTTGACCCCATGGGATGAGATCTTGCATGGGGCCCCAAATCGAGGGACATTATCAATTATCTTGTACGTCTTCCATTTTGTTACAATTGTTCTCAAAGCTGATTTATTCACACCAACCTGCTTGCCTATTGTAGATTCACTCTTCCCAGCCTGGTGCAGGTCTACAATTTCCTGGTATCCTTTCCTTCCTGGTGTCCTTCGACGGCTCTTTGGTCTTGGCCATGATTGAATTTGGAGTCTGACTGTTTCAGGCTGTGGACAGGTGTCTTTTATACAGATAACGATGTCAAACAGGTGCCATTAATACAAGTAACGAGTGGAGTACAGAAGAGCTTCTTAAAGAAGAAGTTGCAGGTCTGTGAAAGCCAGAAATCTTGTTTGTTTGTGGGTGACCAAATACTTATTTTAAACCATGATTTACAATTAAATTCTTTAAAAATACTACAATGTGATTTCCTGAATTTTTTTTTTCTCGTTTTGTCTCTCATAGTTCAAGTGTAGTGACGATGAAAATTACAGATCTTTCTAAGTAGGAGAACTTGCACAATCAGTGCTCCACTGTATATTCATGACAGAAACATGGTTATATCAACACACTAGTCATGGGCTGATTTAGAGTGACCAATTAAACCAGTGTTTCTCAATCCCGGTCCTTGAGCCCCACCGCTCTTCACAATATGTTGCTTCTCCTGTTTAAACACACCTACTTTAACTCAATAACAGGCTTGTTAATGAGCTGAGTAGTTGGATCAGGTGTGTTGGGAGCAGGAAAACACTAAAACATGCAGAGCGGTGAGGCTCCTGGACCAGGATTGAAAAACACTGAATTAAACGAATCCAGGAGGAAACCGGAATGCCTGGAGAAAACCCACGCCGACATGGGGAGGACATGCAAACTCCACACAGGCAGAGTCCAGGGTCAGAATCAGTCTGGGGCTCTTGTTGCTGTGAGGCAAAGGCGCTAAGCACTGCACCTGCTGTGCCGCCTGGAGGATCAGGGCAGCGTATGGCCTGTGAAAAAGAACAAACTTTTTTTGTAGTCTGGATGTTTTAACCTTCATTAGACTGAAGTGCCTACCTGAAGGAAGTACTTGGAACAGGTGGTGACCTGAGAGAGAGGGGTCTCCAGAAACTGTTTTCTGCTCAGTTTCTGGTTTTTCCCATGTAAATATGGGGGAAAAGTCAAAAAGTCAATGTCAAACAGCCTTAGATACCCTAATCTAAACATAGATTGTTTAGATTTACCAACACTAATTTTACATAAAATATCAGAAAGTTTTTATGTAGTTTAAAAATAACAGGAAGAGGGAATGACAACTTTGTGTGTATATAGCCCAGAGCATGAATAAACAAATGTACTGTAATATACACAGAAAAACTGTGGCTTTTTAACAAAATGCTCAAAAAAAACCCTAGCTGATTTCCTTTTAAAAGCAGCCAGCCTTGATTTTAGTGATACTAATATATCTTGTTTTCAAATCCCTAACAGTGGCTTTTGGCCTGCTTAACAGTGTAAAACACTGCATGAGCATTTGGTATGACAAAATATTGTCCTTATTTGAACAAGATAGATTGTGGACTGCACAGGCATTTTGATCAGGCATTCGTCAGCTTGATGCGTACCTCCACGTAGATGTCAGCAAGGGAGGTTCTTTGCATAATATTTCTTTATATTTCATCAGCCTGGTCCAATATTTATGCAGGATTATTAGCACGATTATTTGTCCTTGACCTAGTTGATTGTGGATGACATATATTGTTCATAACAAGAAGAACTGGGCTTTGATTTATTTTTTATTATCTATTGCTTTTGATTTGTGTGAGTGAGCGTGTGTGTGTGTGTGTGTGTGTGTGTGTGTGTGTGCGTGTGTGTGTGTGTGTGTGTGTGTGTGTGTTGTGTTGATGAGATTCCTGCAGTGCAACGGCGCCACCTGCTCTCAAGACTGGGAGCAAGAACTGTCAGAATAAAGATGTTTTCTTAAAGTGTAATTTTAAAGCTGTAATTTTTGAAAACCTGGTTTTTGTTGGTACACACTAAAAGCTGCAATTGCATGTATTTTCCATAATGACAATGTTTAAATACTATAAATCTTTATAAACAATTATCAAGCCAATATCCATCCAACAGTACCCTGTGATCAGAACCTGACACTGATTAAGGGCTAAGCCTAAGGACACAACACAGAGTGTGCATGGATTAAAATGACCTCCATGTTCTAACCATAGTCTGCAAGCCCTACCAACAACAAAGGTGTGTCTAATAAAACCCCGTAACACTGCTGTACCAGATGCATTCATACCAGCCTGACGCAAACTACCATGTAACAACCATGTTAGTGTCACTGCAGTGCTGAGAATGGTCCATTATCCAAATGGTATATGGTCAGTGGTAGTCCTGTGGTGAGCCTGTTCTGCTGGATAGAAGGGGGTTGACAAATGATAAATGTGAATGGGATCTGTATGGTACATTTACCTGCAGAGAACTTAATGGGCGACATTCAACCACATCTTTACTACCCCCTTTATCCTGTTTATAGTCACAATGGATTCGGTGCCTATCCTAGACAGAACCCATAATACTGGAGCCACGAGGCATCGATGCTGCCTGCTGCTCTTATTATTAAAAACAGTATAAGTACCATTAAAATAGTATTATAAATAGTATTATGGTGCTGAATTGTGTTTGTTACATTTTGTGTCATCTTGCATTTTAGAATATAGGAACTACTGATTAGGGGACCATTTGGACAACATAAATGTGATTAACTATTTTTAAAAAAACTTATTGCTATTAACATGGTAATTTTGACAGGTCTAATAAATGTATATACTTTATGTAATCCAATGATACACAGTATCCCAGAATGATTTCACAATATTCCAAGCGTCTTGTGCTTAGATTTCTCTGCCTTCATGTGTCCCCATATTTCTTGATGGAATTTAGGTGACTGCGAATGTCAGTACTCTTTGATCTTTGGTCTTCAAGTACTTGCTGCAAAGTTGAGATGTGGTTTGGGTCATTAACATGCTCCATTACAGTCCTTCTTCATAAAGTTTAAACCAGTGGATAAAGCTTGTCTCTGAAGAATTGTACTTCTCCTTTGTCAGGATGTAGTTGATTCTGTGCAGGTACCCAACTCTAGAGTAGGCAAAACACCTCCAGACTTGTACAGTATAATCCCACCTCCATGCTTTACTGCTGGTTTGATACACCATATCAATCGCCCTTCCCTTCTTCTCGTTACACAAAGCATTCTGTTATTGACACATCTCTTTGAATTCAAGACCATTGTTAATTGGTTGGCCAAAAAGATCATTCTCATAGCAAGGTGTGTAATAGAACATGGGGCCATAAGGAACCCAGAGCAACTTCTAAGCAACTAGTATTTTGACTTGTTTCCCTTCCTGACAAATGGTGAAGAGACTGCTGTTTGCCCTTTGAGGACCACTATTGCGGAGTTTTCATTTGACCATAGTTTTGCTGAGCCGAATGCACCCAGATAGAAAAGTCGGATTGCTGCAAAACTTGGCCTACAGTTACGTCACAGGCAGATATGTAAATGATTACAAGTGTGGTCTGATTAGACACTGGGTCTTGCCACAAGAAGGTATAAAAGTGCTTCTGTCACTGCTATATAAAAGGCTCTCAGAGGCTACTTTTCCATAGTGTACCTCTTACTGAGAGATAGTTGACTGCTAGACATACTTCTATGACACATTTGCCCACAGCTTGGCCTGTAGATCCTCCACGTTCATAGTCTGTCGAAAATGGCATCCCAGTTGGTCCCATAAATGTTTGATTGGTGATAAATGTTTGATTGGTGACCAGGCAGGCCAAGGACATGTTGCAATCTGGTAGAGACATTCCTGGAAAACCCTTGCTGTGTGTCGGCGAGCATTATCCTGCTGCAAAATGCCAGTTGGATGTCCTCCCATGAGAAAATTGTTGGATCCCAAAGAGGAGCTGGATTTGTCCCTAAAGATGATGTGGTTCCAGTCTGTAGGTTTCTTGTTCACAACACCACTGCAAACAAAGGTGCTGGTGACTGGCTGTCAATGGCAGGACATGTAATGGGTGCTGTGACAACAAATTTCCTTCTGCTAAGTGCCTGAAAATGGTCTAGGTAGAGATCAGGGTATTTAATGAAGGTGCCACCTGTTTCTGGATGGTGGACAACGAAACTGTGGGAGCTGTTTGTGCTTGTCAGTGGATCAAACAATCCGTCCTGTTTGCCATATCTGTAGGCCATCATGGGACCACTGCCCCAACACGTCTTTACAGCTTGGTCAGAATGACCTAGATTGTAGAGGAAAGTCTAGCTGTCAACAATATCTCTTTAAAAGGTACTCTACTCAAAAGTAGCCTCTGTGAGCCTTTTTATAGACAGCAGGGGAAGTTATTTTACTCCCTCTTGTGGCAAGATACACACAGGTCTAATCAGACCACACCTTTAACCTTTATATATAGTTCTTTCTGCAGCTCTGTTCATATTCTCTGTGCAGTGATGTCCGGCCACAGCAGGAAGTTATTGTCATGCCAGACATATGTGATTTACATAGAAAGCAGGGAAGTCATGTGCAGTGTGGAAAGAATGTGAGAACTCTTGGGACAGTGCAGCACCTGCTTGGTGATGCCATCCTGCCAGTGTTAACTGACACCACCACCGACCCCACCCCATGAAGGGCACAATAACAAAGTACATCACAATAGACCAAAGAGGAAGCTCGAGGAAAGAGAATCATGAACATTAAGTAAGATGATAGCAGACAAAACAGAGCCAGAACAAAGGGGCACATACAGAAGGCAGGGCTAAACAGACAAACCCTGTGAACACGAGGGGAAATGATGAACCAGCAGGAGTGTCCACGGGACTTTGCTGGAGGCCAATCAGACAAGATCCATTGCTGGTTCATGAAGTAGCTAGCCAGGGTCCAAATCTGAGGGCAAAGTGCCAGCAAAATATCTCAAAAAGAAATCCCAAGCAGACATGGTCCCATGGTCCCAGGGGCCACAAGTGAGGGTCAGAAAAATAAAAAGTCGATCATCCAGCAAGAATACGGACTGGTCGGGGCTGGCTTGGTGGGGTCACACTGGTCAGGGCCATGGCCATGGAATCAGGTTTTGGCAGGTGTAACAGATTTATTAGGACTCACAGATGTCATAACAAGGTACAGGATACCAAGAAAGACTACAAACTACCTACACAAACTTAGAGGAGCAATACCAAGAATAACTAACTAACAAGCTAAAGGTAAATAATACAGAAGGAATAGAAACACAGCAATACTAAGAAGGAAAACATAATACTAAGAACTAGAAAATGCCCAGAAGATATAAGGTATTAAAACAAACAGCATACAGCTCAGAAGATAAACAAGCTCATAAGAACCAAAGGATATACAATACTCATAAATAGGGAAGCATTCAGAAGTTACCTATCAGTATACCAGGTAATAGTTTAAGCAAGAAACATAATCAACAGGAGGATAAACAGAACCTAAGGCAAACAGGAATATGCTACTAAGAACTTAAACAGCCACAGGGGCTAAGCCACATAAAAAGACAGAGAACAGACAGGGGGAGGGCATGAACCAGAGAAAGAAGGAACAGCAAGACAAGAACTAAGAGTGAGTGACCAAGAAGAGACACACCAGAAGAGACGCGGACTGGGAATCGAGCAGAACAAGATGAGGTAATGGCCTGAGCTGCTCGACAAACAAGGGGAAGTAGAAGCATTAAATAGAAAATGGAGCAGTCACGTAGGGTGCAGAAAGTACGCATGCCTTCTGTTGGAGGTGATCCCAAGGGATGGCGCACCCTCTGCTGGGCAGCAATTATGAATTAGGGGACAGGTCTCTTCCAAGCTGCTTTCAAACACTTCTGTCTCCAACAGGTATTGAACCCAAAACAATAATTGCACCTCTCTAGCCCTCTTTTGATGTGGTGCAGCCACCTGTCTTCATATATAGTCCATTTTAATCTCTTTGAAACTTTCTATCAGGTTGTTCATTGTTTGAGAACAAAGGCTGTAACTATAGTCCAGTGCTCTTACACATCAAGCCTTTGCATGCTTTGCTCATCTCTCCAGTTCCTTCAGCAAGCCAGTCACATCACTTTGATCTGCTGACATTTGAAAATATCAACAAATAAATCTTAAATACATTTCTTCAAAGGTTCAGGTTCAACAGGTTTGTTACTTATCTTGCTCCATGAGCTTTCACTAAGGGCAAGACAAAACCAGTCTAAGAGAAGTACTCTGATTAGAGCAACTAAATGGTCAATACTTCAAATGTATAATAACTTTCCTAAATTGGATTATTAATAATCCTGTGGTTGTATGAGTGCTGTGACCTGTTTGCATGGCCAAACTGATGCAAAATAAGTCAGAATGCAATATGTATAATGATTATTATTAAATTGCATATAGGTAATACATAGCTCATGAGCAATACCATAAAACAATTATAAATATAAACATAAATATAAATATAAATATAATAAAATGTATGGATACCACCTTGTTTGGTAACATCCTAAGTAAGGTCTCTTGTAAAGATCTCAGACCATCTCAAATCTGTAATACAGCAGACTTCCATTAGAGGACAGTATTCACTATTATTTCAGCTGCTGTGTTTGTTATACAGTGGTGCTTGAAAGTTTGTGAACCCTTAGAACTTCCTATATTTCTGCATAAATATGACCTAAAACATCATCAGATTTTCACATAAGTCCTAAAAGTAGATAAACAGAACCTAGTTAAACAAATGAGACAAAAATATTATACTTGGTCATTTATTTATTTATTGAGGAAAATTATCCAATATTACATATTAGGAAGTGGTAAAAGTATGTGAACCTCTAGGATTAGCAGATAATTTATAGGTGAAATTAGAGACAGGTGTTTTCAATCAATGGGATGACAATCACGTGTGAGGGGGCACCCTGTTTTATGTAAACAGGGATCTATCAAAGTCTGCTCTTCACAACACGTTTGTGGAAGTGTATCATGGCATAAACAAAGGAGATTTCTGAGGACCTCAGAAAAAGAGTTGTTGATGCTCATCAGGCTGGAAAAGGTTACAAAACCATCTCTAAAAAGTTTGGACTCCACCAATCCACAGTCAGACAGATTGTGTGCAAATGGAGGAAATTCAACACCATTGTTACCCTCCCCAGGAGTGGTCGACCAACAGAGATCACTCCAAGAGTAAAGTGTGTAATAGTTGATGAGGTAGCAAAGGATCCCAGGGTAACTTCCAAGAAACTGAAGGCCTCTCTCACATTGGCCAATGTAAATGTTCATGAGTCCACACCAGATACTGAAAGCAAGGGTTCACATACTTTTGCCACTCACTATGTAATCTTGGATCATTTTCCTCAATAAAAATGTTTTTTTTCTCATTTGTGTAACTGGGTTCTCTTTATCTACTTTCAAGACTTGTGTGAAAATTTGATTATGTTTTAGGTCATATTTATCCAGAAACTTTCAAGCACCACTGTATCTATTATGTCGATGAAGTAGGTAGTTTTGATTAATTACTGTATTCAGACATCACAAACATGATGAATTGTGAGATAGTTTTGTACACAAACTATCCAATGACGCTTACTTTGGTGTTTCATAGCTACTTCATTGACAGCTTCTTAAAAAGTGTTACTTGAGCAGTTTCATGCTATATATATATATATATATTTGTCTTGCAGTTTCATGCTATATATATATATATATATTGTCTTGCATTTGAAATGTGTATGACAGCTCTGTGTGAATGATCTCCAAAAATGTTTTGGGTTTAATAACTCACCACAGGATTGTGAGATATGTACTTGGTGCACTACTATATTTTCCAAACCAAAAAGGTTTTCCATCACTGAAGCTATAGGATTCTGCCCAAATCTTGATACACAGAAAAAGACTATTATTAATCTTCCGGCCACTTAGTTTAGCACTGTGTATTCATAGCATTTCATGATATCAGCCAAATCCAAGTCAGTGTGCTTGCTGAACTGTCAGACAACCCAGAGCAGGACTTGAGCTTGGGATTTCACAAAGCATGTACTGTACCACTGCAACACTGGGCACTGAAATGGATGGGTAACAGCAGACAAAAAATTCCAAGATAGCGCCCCCACACAAAAGAATAGCTTAAAAATAGAATCTCAAAACTTCAAAAATCAAACACATTTTTTTCATCTTTTTCAAACCTTTCTTTTCCTCCTTTATATACTGTTGTTTGCAATTATCCTGTTACTTCTTATCTTTACTGCGTTATCTTCTCAGTATTATTTTCATAGTTTGAACAAACAATTCCCTAACATACCATACCGGCGTACAAGTCCACAAAGGCGTCATGCCACATAATGGCACCATCAGTTAGTTGATGGCAACCCGGGCTGATTAGCCCAAAGGGTTCTAGGAAACTGAGTTCCAAGCTCTTACTGTGTAGCTTGCATTGTGTGCTTCTGCCAAAAACGATCACATGAATGCACACTCAAGGACTATAAGATACATGAAATAATCACTAATCTTTGAGTGAAAAAAATCTCAATTGTCCAAAAGGTCCATGAAATTACCCAGGAGAAAACACACAGATAAAGAGAGAAAGGTTTATTTTTGTTTACATGCTATACAAAATGAGAAAAAACGAAATGTTTCAATATGCAGGATAAATCTCACCTGTTACAATAGTAATTAGTTTGCAAAACAAATTGTAAGTTTGTAAATTGTAAATTTCACTTATTGCAGAACTCAAGATATGTGTCCTTCGTAAAATTTCAAACCTTTTGTAGCTCAACTTCTAAAATATTCTTCTAGAGGGCCATAGCAGAACGTAAAAACATGAACACTGCTACCTAAATTTTAATACATCCATGACAGAAATAGATTTGATAGCATGTGAAAGCATTACAGAGCAGCATCCCATTATAATGAAGCAGAATGCCAAAAAGAATGATTGTAAAATACATTTAACACTGATTCTGGAAATATATATACATGGCTTAATTACAAAATCTATACAGTCATGTAAAATATCAATATGATATATTTATATAGTCACTATTTGTAAACAAACTATTCAACGATGCTTACTTTGGTGTTTCATAGCTACTTCATTGACAGCGTCTTAAAAAGTGTTAGTTGAACAGTTTCATGCTTTATCTAGTCTTACATTAAAAAATGTGTATGACATCTCTGTGTGAATGATCTCCAAAAATGTTTTGGGTTTAATAACTCACCACTGGATGCGAGCTCACAACTGGATGTATTCACAGTGTTTGTAAATGACCAAGAGTGAAAAATACAATTTTCATAAAACACACATGGGGTAAATAAACATGTCTGTATATCCTATTCAGTAAAATACATTTCAATTTAAGTCACTGAAAGTAAGTAACACATTATGTAGACCTCAACATGTATAATAAGGACACAAAAATAAACCTTCATGAGAAATACCAGTGAATGTCTGACTTTTGGTAGATATAAATTGTGATATGCAGGGATTTGATAAATTCACATTGTTTTTCTCTGTCTGTTTGAGCAATTCTCAGCTGTTGGCAATACTCAGTGAGTACGGCCCTCACACAGGAACGAACATGAAAGGACATTCCACATGTTGACATCAACAGTTTCTTCCATGTTTTCACCTGCTGCTGGTGTGTGCGCTGTAAAAGCATGGCCAGAGCGCTCAAGGCAATTTCACCACCACCACACAGGCCCCAGCTCTGCCAATTTTTAGTGGCACCTCCTAAAACAGGGAGAAAGACAGAGGTTCATGGCCAATGCCCACAAGTGTGACCCCACCAACTACAGTATTCCACCCTGCTCCCACTCAACATGCACACATCCCCCTCTACTGCACCTTTTTCTTACAGATCATAAAAGTGTGTGTGCTCAGGAAGTGGAAAACGTAGCACGTATATGGTTATTGTAGCCTAAATAACATCACTTTTACAAGCAACAATCATATAAGCTCCCCGGACATAAAACTAGTCCCCTTGCTTGTTTAAGGAGGTAGTAACTTCAGGCTCCTGCAAGCTTTTTTACAAGAGGCTCCTGGCTTTTCCACATGCCATGTGATTGGCAGCGGTGTTGTTTTTGGACAGCAGCCATGACATGCAGACCATTACTGATTTTAGTTGCATTACCGTGCATATACAGTCGTATGAAAAAGTTTGGGCACCGCTGATAATTTTCATGATTTTAGTTTATAAATCATTGGTTGTTCAGATCAGCAACTTGAGTTAAATATATCATATAGCAGATGAACACCGTGATATTTGAGAAGTGAAATGAAGTTTATAGGATTTACAGAAAGTGTGCAGTAATTATTCAAACAAAATTAGGCAGGTGCATAAATTTGGGCACCCCAACAGAAAAATGACATCAATATTTAGTAGATCCTCCTTTTGTAGAAATAACAGCCGCTAAACGCTTCCTACAGCTTCCAGTCTGGATTCTGGTTGAAGGTGCTTTGGACCATTCTTCTTTAGAAACATCTCCAGTTCAGTCATGTTTGATGGTTTCCGAGCATGGACAGCCCACATTTTCAGTAATATTCATGTCTGGGGGACTGATATGGCCATTCCAGAACGTTGTACTGGTTCCTCTGCATGAATGCCTTAGTAGATTTTGAGCAGGGTTTGGGGCCGTTGGCCTCGGAGCAACTTTGTCACTGATTCTAGAACATTGTTCTCAAGAATCTGGAGATATTAACTACAATCCATGCGACCCTCAACTTTAACAAGATTCCTAGTACCTGCACTGGCCACACAGTCCCACAGCATGATGGAACCACCACCAAATTTTACTGTGGGTAGCAAGTGTTTGTCTTGGGATGCTGTGTTCTTTTTCCGCTCCTTGTTATGTCCAAATAACTTAATTTTAGTTTCATCAGTACACAGCACTTTATTCCAAAATGAAGCTGGATTGTCCAATGTGCTGTAGCACCACCTCAAGTGACTCTGTTTGTGGCGTGTCTGCAGAAAAGGCTTCTTCTGCATTACTCTCCCATATAGCCTCTCCTTGTGCAAAAGTGCGCTGTATAGTTGAACGAGGAACAGTGACACCATCTGCAGCAAGATGAGGTTGTAGGTCTTTGGAGGTGGTCTGTGGCTTGACTATGACTGTTCTCACCATCCTTCGCCTCTGCCTATCTGAGATGTTTCTTGGTCTGCCACTTCGGGAGTTCCTTAACTAGAACTGTGCCTGTGGTCTTCCATTCCCTCACTATGTTCCTCACAGTGGAAACTGACAGCTGAAATCTCTGAGAGAGCTTTTCCCTTTCCCTGAACCATGATGTTGAACAGCCTTTGTTTTCAGGCCATTTGAGAGTTGTTTTGAGGCTCCCATGTTGCCACTCTTCAGAGAAGATACAAAGAGGAGAAAAACTTCCAATTGGCCACCTTAACACTTTCTCATAGTTGGATTCACTTGTGTATGTAGATCAAGGGTCAATGAGCTTACAAAACAAATTTTGTGTTCTCATAATTAGTGCTAAAGGTATTCAAATGACAAGGGTGCCCAAATTTATGCACCTGCCTAATTTAGTTTGAATAATTACTGCACACTTTCTGTAAACCTATAAACTTCATTTCACTTCTCAAATATCATGGTGTTCATCTGCTATATGATATATTTACCTGAAATTGCTGAGCTGGACAACCAATGATTTATAAAGAAAAATCATGAAAATTATCAGGGGTGCCCAAACTTTTTCATACGACTGTACCGTGGTTTCCTTTGTGACGTTTTGTACTATTACATGCCTTAATCTTGGAATGATCTTTGTTGGCCGAACATTTCTGGGGATGGTAACAATGGTCTTGAATTGTGTTCTTCATTTGTACATTTCAAACTGTTTAGAGATGGTTTGAAATGAACATTTTCCAACCTGATGAGAAATCTCCGTTGTTTGTGGCATTATACAGTTCCACAAACACAAGTTGTGAAAATCAGACTTTGATAGATCCCTGTTCGTTAAATATAGCAGTGCATCCAATCACACCTGACTGTCATCCCATTGACTAAAAACATCTGACTCTAATTTTAATTCAACTTAACTGCTAATCTCTAGAGGTCCGCATATTTGTGTTAGCTGGGTGTTACTGGATCATTTCCCTCAATAAATGACCTAGTATATTTTTTTCTCAGACTCCCATTATAACAATCGCTGTAAATTCCCGTAGCAAATAAAAGGGTCTGCATTTCAGTCGTGAACTCTGGTGAACAGGGCTGTGAAACGACCTGAGTGTTCAGGCACCTCTATACACAGTCAGGCCTCCTCCGCATAGTTTACCAGATAGTGAGGCTACTCTGTCTGCTCTGTACAGTGTAAACCTGTCAGCAGGACGACAGTATCTGTTAAGTTTCCGTCCAGTCCCATCTCAGTAAACACATAAACACAACTCTTATGTTACGCAGTGAAGCTTTCAAACGTCTAATGTAATCCATTTTATTGTCAAGTGAGCATTACTGTCAGGGCTGACACTGACAGTGATTAAATAGGAATTGTAGTAGAAGAGGAATGTTAGAATTCATTGTTTTCTTCTTGTCTGACATTTTTCTTACTAAAGTTAGGACATGTGTTCAGAATATTCTGCTCTAGATAAGACTGCCAGTGTTGACAATGACAGGAGTCTACGTTTGATATCCACCATAACATAAAAATAAGATCTTACGACAACCAAGTTTGTGTGTGTGCATAAAAACTTGCTTTCTGTTCTCTTAGAGAGTGAACAGGATAGAGGAAGAAAGTTCAGCCCAGAAATTTCAACACAAGAACTTCAACTCTGTATTCTCACTGCTGCAGTCTCTGAAGAGAAATATTATTATGAGCCCAGATTTTATGACACTATATATTTTTGACATTACATCTGGCAGCAGAAAAACGCTTTACTAATAGAAAATAATATTATGTAAAATTGGAATTTAGGATTCATATACTGAAAGCTAAAAGCTTCATTAATACCACTGCCACAGACAGGAGCGCTGCCAGGAATCCCAGGCCCCATGAAAAGATATTACCTTGGACCCCTAAAAAAAAACACTTTGTGTGTGTGTGTGTGTGTGTGTGTGTGTGTGTGTGTGTGTGTGTGTGTGTGTGTGTGTGTCTGTGTTTTTACGGCCCCTGTCAGTAACAGGGACTGTGGTGGCCTAGTGGTTAAGATAATGGACTATGGACCAGAAGGTCCAGGGTTCAGTCCCACCTCTACCAACCAACCACTGTTGGGTCCTTGAGCAAGGCCCTTATCCCATTATTGCTTGGATTATAACTGTATCAATTGTAAGTGATTTTCTAAATGCCATAAATGTAAATGTAAAATCGTCCAAATCCCCTCCTTAAGCACCCTTGACCATACACACCCTTGCCATAAACACATGTTCATTGATAGACCAAATGAGAAAGTCTACATTTATTGTCGTATTGTTCTTCAGTACTGTCTTACATGGGAAAAGATTTGAATAGCAAGAAAGTCTTTTACTGCCTTTCACTGCCTTTCAGTGGCAGCAAATCATCTGACTGCCTGCCTCTAATACAATACAATTGTTTAGAAACAAGCTCCTTATCATTTCGAGCCTTCAAATTTGACTTATGGCAAACATACAGAAAAAAGATAAAGCAAACAGACCAAACTAACAGATGTGCAGAACTAATCAAAGATACCTCGGTCCACTCGTTGTTCTGTGCATCGTAGGACTCCACGCTGTTTAAGTAGGACTGGCCATCATAGCCGCCCACAGCATACAATCTGTCCCCGAGCAAACACACCCCAACTGCATCACGTGGCACGCTGAGCGACGCCACTGTAGTCCACGTGTCTGTTTTCTGATCATACCTGCCATGACAGAACGACACAGAAATTCTGACACTAGTTCAAATTCCAAAATGTAGTCAACTAATATTTATGGAACACAAATATTACATCACCTTTTTGGCTTACCAGTCAATATTTACCTTAATAATGACCTAAACACTTTTTTGTAAGTGTAAAACACTTTTTTTGTGAGTATAATATAGTTGTCAAAGTTTTAGATCAGCAAAATTACTTCAAAGAAATTGACTGAATAAAGCAGCTGAGGGTGAATAAAAACACTCATTCTGCTTAATTATGCATTAATGCTTTTAGTAGACAATGAAAAAACAACTGTGAGATAGCACAATGCTCAAGCAAACATACGCTATCCCTCTGGTCATACTTCATGCTGCTTTAAATAACCATCTGCTCCATGTAACACTGAGTACTTTTAAAACTCTCAACTGTTTTATCCTACAGAAGATTTTTTACGAATAGCTGTTAACACAAACTCTGCAGGGAACTCATTTAAATATGACATATTTGTACAAAACCTAACCATTAGACAGTCATTAAGTTCTGAGACAATATAAAAAACCCTAGTGTGGAATCTGGAAGGTTACCCTAAATTTTGTTCATGCCAAATGTTATTATAATTGATTTTCAAAATCTTTTCAAATATAATACTAATACGCAAAAAATATTGAGCCGCGAAGACAATGTGGTGAAGTGCAAACAAGCGGCTATTGTGCTGGCGCACTTAACAAAACAGGAGATTGTGTTCAGTTAGGAACTGTTCTAATCCAACAATTCAGCTTACAATACAGGTAAGCACTGTTTAACTACCGTCCGATCAACTTCTGTTCACTTTAAAGGTCTTAAGAATTCTATATTAAGAGGAAATAAAAACTGTGGCCATTAACCGCCAATTAACACAGTCAGCTCAACAAGCCAACCAACCTGCAGATCCATGATCAGAGGCAATATTTTAACAGCTGAAGTGCATCATGTGTGTGTGTATTTCTGTCTGTGTGTGTGTGTGTGTGTGTGTGTGTGTGTGTGTGTGTGTGTGTGTGTGTGTGACAATCTTACCAGCCATGTGTTGGCTTGCTCCTTAACTCATGTTTGTACTAGGGACTGTTCAAACTCGGTAGATGTGTTTAGAGACTTTTTTGTGCAAGTTACTCATGTTTCTGTGGATGACTTTCCACTACTAATTTGTAACCAGCTGTAATTGGTGTTCATACGTGTACAGTGGTGCTTGAAAGTTTGTGAACTCTTTAGAATTTTCTTTATTTCTGCATAAATATGACCTAAAACATCCATCATCAGAACATCACACAAGTGCTAAAAGTAGATAAAGAGAACCCAGTTAAACAAATGAGACAAAAATATTATACTTGATATTTATTGAGGAAAATGATCCAAGAGTACATATTAGTGAGTGGCAAAAGTATGTGAACCTTTGCTTTCAGTATCTGGTGTGACCCCCCATGTGCAGCAATAACTGTAACTAAATGTTTCCTGTAACTGTTGATCAGTCCTGCACACCGGCTTGGAGGAATTTTATCCCATTCCTCTGTACAGAACAGCTTCAGCTCTGGGATGTTGGTGGGTTTCCTCACAACCTGCAGGTCCTTCCACAACATTATGATTGGATTAAGGTCAGGACTTTGACTTGGCCATTCCAAAACATGAACTTTATTCTTCTTTAACCATTCTTTGGTAGAACGACTTGTGTGCTTAGGGTCGTTGTCTTGCTGCATGACCCACCTTCTCTTGAGATTCAGTTCATGGACAGATGTCCTGACATTTTCCTTTTGAAATCTCTGATATAATTCAGAATTCATTGTTCCATCAATGATGGCAAGCCGTCCTGGCCCAGATGCAGCAAAACATGCCCAAAAACCATGACACTACCACCACCATGTTTCACAGATGGAATAAGGTTTCTTATGCTGGAATGCAGTGTTTTTCCTTTCTCCAAACATAACGCTTTTCTTTTAAACCAAAAAGTTCCATTTTGGTCTCATCCGTCCACGAGACATTGTTCCAATAGCCTTCTGGCTTGTCCACATGATCTTCAGCAAACTGCAGACAAGCAGCAGTGTTCTTTGTGGAGAGCAGTGGCTTTCTCCTTGCAACCCCTGCAACCCTGACATGCACACCATTGTTGTTCAGTGTTCTTCTGATGGTGGACTCATGAACATTAATGACCAAGTATAATGGTTTTGTTTAATTTATTTAACCAGGTTCTCTTTATCTACTTTTAGGACTAGTGTGAAAATTTGATGATGTTTTTAGGTCGTATTTTATGCAGAAATATAGAAAATTGTAAATGGTTCATAAACTTTCAAGCACCCACTGTAATGGTTAAGGTACTGGTATAGGACCAGAGGTTTATGGGTTCATATCCCACTTCTGCCAGCTACTGAAACATATATATATATATATATATATATATATATATATATATATATTATATATATATATATATATATATATTATACAGTTTAGAATTATATATATATATATATATATATATATATATATATATATATATATATATATATATATATATCCATCTACGTATATATATATATCATATATATATATATATATATATATATATATATATATATATATATATATATATAAAATTCTAAACTTTATAATGGACAATAATCATTTAATTAACTGCAAACATCCCGGTACCATATTGTGCTAGGTGCAGTGCAGTTGCTGCACATGACCAGCAGAGGGAGGTTGAAGACAGGTAATCAATATCTGAGCTACATTCCACAGGCGTAAGGTAACTGCGGTCTGTCTGAGAAAGGAAGGGTGTGCCGATACATGTGGACAGAAATGCTTCCAGTGATTTGAGCCCTTCCTATGTTTAAGTGTTCAGAACGTTTGCAGGTCAGTAACGCGTCGTGTGTTTGGAATAATGTACTTGGTTGCTTATTCTTACCTCTCCACACAGTCTGAGAGTCTAGAGCAGTGGTTTGAGGCTGGTGCGTCATGGCCGCCGACTGCATACAGAAAGCCGTTGTAAGTGGCCACGCCCACTCCTCCCCTGCGCTTCGTCATTGGTGCACACATGCTCCATTTGTTTGTATGAGGATCAAAACATTCCATAGAGCGCAAGCAAGAGCTGCCATCCCTTCCACCTACAGCAAAGAGTCTGCAACAATGCATCACACATACACAGAATCAGGACTGGGACTAAACCGTTCCACTTTAAAGCAGAATAAATAAATAAGGCCAAAAGTATTAGACATCCCTTTTCAGGGTTTTGGGGAGTCCAGTGCCTATCCTGGACAACACATGGCACACGGGTAGTTGCAGCTAGGTCAGTTAGTGATCTCTCGTATTTCAGACAGACTCACTGCTTACTTCATAATAGCTTGATAACACAAAGTGTACAGGTGAGGAATAGAGTTGGATGTACTAGGGGTGTGTGATATGTATTATCGTCTACAGTAATATCTTTGTTATATTTGTTTGTTTACACATCTGCTTTAATGATGTGTGAGCTGACATTATCGAGTATGTCAAGATATACACTACCAGAGTAGTGTCTAATATTTACTCATGGGCAAAATCCCAGAAAATATTGAGATATCATTTTTTGTCAAGATACCCCTCTCATTATGGCACTCATAGATTTCCACATCCCCAGCAAATAATTTTAAACATTCCACCCTGCCCACCTAAAACAAAGTATATAATTTCTGGACAGATTTGATGTACCATCCTTATTAGGACCTTCCCCCAAAGCAATAGGTATAAATTCCATACTAATACCATACTAATGTATTTGAAAGTAGTTCTTGGCTGTCCACAAACTGCTGTGATGGTTTTACATGCCTCAGTGCTGCTGATGCCGATGTCCTACAGTCCTAATTTTCTCTGACAATGAGCAAGAATAGCATTCACCATATAATCAGTAGCTCATCTTCTCAAAGGTCAAGAGTGTAATTTATGTACGGATCATGTTTCCATAAACTTTATAACAAGTCTGCTTTGTGTTACTGGCTTGTAGTCTGGCTGCAATATGATAAATTCAGCAGCAGCACAAGCAGCTTCTCCTTAAGTCCTATAAATACAGTTTTTTTCTTTTTTTGCTCAGCAACAACATTATCTTTAACAGTGATTGATCAGTGGTTAAGGCTAGTCATTAGATGGTTAGTGACTTATTATTAAACATCACATTCACTGATCAGCCATACCATTAAAACCACCCACTTAATATTGTGTACGCCCCCCTCGTGCCTCCAAGTCTCTGACCCACCGTGGTATTTACTCCACAAGATCCCTCAAGGTGTCCTATGGTGTCTGGCACCAAGATGTTAGCAGCATATCCTTTAAATCCTGTAAGTTGCAAAGCGGAGCCTGCTTTAGATTTGGGATATTTGGAGGCCACAGCTTTTTAGTCATATTCCTCAAACTATTTTTGAAGCACTTTTTACAGTGTGGCATTGTTCATTATCAAGACACCACTGCCACTAGAGAATACCATGAAGGTGTGTATTTGGTCTGGAACAATCTTTAGGTACTGTAGGTGTTACATGTCAAAGTAACATCCACACGACTGCTATGACTCAAGGTTTCCAAGCAAAACATTGCCCAAAGCATCACACTGTGAATGTTATTCACTTCCACTGTCAGCGCTTTTAATATTATGGCTGATCGGTGCATGTTATAGATATCATATATTTACTTGCCTGCTTATGTGGTACATCTATCTTGTGGTTCAAACAGTTTCAAATTTAAATTAAAAACTAGATTCATATATAAAACCACCAGCTAGGTAATATTGATTTATTTATGATTCAACTTCTCAAGAATGGAGTGAGAGTAAGTGATATACCACTCAATAGTGTGCTGACACTGTTTCACATTTTATAACCATTTTCCCTCAAAAGGGCTGCCGGGGCTCTAGCACCTATCACAGAGAACACAAACCATAGGTGTAAGCGTGCCCTAGATGGGATAACCCATGGATATGAAACCCAATCTAACATTTAGCTATGCTGGAGTGGTAATCAGAAGAATCGTGAGAATTCCTGGTATGGCAATCCACTTTTGGGCCGGTCGGGGAAAAGATAACATCCAGTTCATTTTAAATTCTCTAAAAGTTCACATTCCACATTATACGCCGACTCCACAGTCCCTGTATGGGAGAGGGTAGCCACCATCTGAGGAAGATCACCCCTCTGGAATTGCTGCAGTTGGTTAGGTCCATATAACTCATCTATTCCAGTTTCCTTAATAGCCCATAGCCCAAAATATGATGCTTTTTTGGTAGCCCCTGAGCAGCAGAGAAACCAGTCAGCTATTGATGCTTTAGATGACTTTTTAAGTATGAGCCAAAACATAAACAATAGTGCATTATGCTTCCCTGTATGGAAGAGTGAGACATTGTATTTCAAATGTTTTATTTTCATTTTAAGTCAGTTTATTGCTGAAGTTAAATAATTTTTATTATTATTGCTGTCATTTTTGTTCAACTTGTTCTTGAAGTGGAATTTTTATCAATGTAAGTGAAATATTATTTAACTTCTACACATATGTTTTGGCATGTTTCTACTAAAAAACACTTTAGTTGAATTGTCACTTCATTTATCCGGTTTCCTGCACTATGAAAAAATTGGGCCAGGCAGTATAAATTCTCGGACTGAAAAGCGGCAACATTCCGGCCCTGTCTTCCAGTGATAGTTTGTACCTTGGTGTTGAGTCAGAGGATTTTATACATTATACACGACAGGACTTCTAAGAGTACTGTATGTGTCCTTTTGCTTTGAAGCAGAGCAAACTGACTAGGAAGGGAAGCTAACAGCTATTGGAAAGTAACCATTCCATGACAGTGCTACAGTGAAGTCACTAAGCTCTTCATTTCAGTCCAATCTACTACCACTATTTATCTATGGATATTGCTTGGCTTTACATGTTACTGTATCCACCTGTTAGCAAT
Source organism: Ancistrus triradiatus (assembly GCA_025084515.1). Taxonomy (NCBI): domain Eukaryota; kingdom Metazoa; phylum Chordata; class Actinopteri; order Siluriformes; family Loricariidae; genus Ancistrus; species Ancistrus triradiatus. The sequence goes on from JAJAGP010000382.1 coordinate 169,959, forward strand.
GGATATGGTTGAAATTGGCGCTGTCTGCATACATTTGGCAATGTAGTGTTCCACTAGTGAATAGGGACCTCACACACCTTTGCTGGCAATCTTAATAGATTGGTTGTTAAATCACAGTATCTCACTGTGGAGATTTCCTTGGGAACTTGAAGCAGTGCAATCTAGCAACTCATAGCTTGATGGAAAATACAGCTCATTTGCAGATTCAATCAGCCGTATGAGAAACAGCAAAGCACAGCAGCCTGGCAGCACTGAGCCATTTTTCTCCTAGCTGTCATATGGCTTGGGTCTTGACTCCGCGCAGATCAAAGACGTTACACTCAGGTGTGAAATAGACAGGTTATGTGATTTAGGTCTAGTTGTGATTTTGCCACAGACAAGAGTCTGTAAAGTGCCCTTGTACAACGTAGAGACGCTGTCAATAAGGACTGCTGATACAATACTGCAAATGAAATCATGGTTGTTGACCACCCTAACACTACATCAAAGTGTCTAACAGTGAATTGGACTCAACATAGTCATGATATGTCAGTGTGTGATTTACTGGCAAATAGTCAGGCATAGCAGCATTTAAAAACCTCAGTGCCATACTAATGGGATGACAACAATCCATCAAATAGCAACCTTAACACTTGATTCAGCCAGCAGATTACTGTGTTCAGAAACTTTCCACTGATACAGGAGGGTCATTAACATATATTACGCTTGGAGAAATCAGCTATAGTTGCTAATGGCACACCTCTAACATGCACCAACATGGAAGATGTGCCTAATTAAAGTTTGGGAATCACTGATCTGCAGTGTATTTCAAATCCTTATCGACTCATACCAGTGTAACAATGTCACTACCACATCAGTGTCACTGCTGTGTTGAGAATGGTCCACCACTCATTCTAACTGTGTGAATATATAAGAAAGATGAGGGCTTGCAAAGGATGGTCTGTATAGTCAGTCTATAGTCAGTACTTGTACCGATGTCAATGCCAATGTCGATGCCAATATTTAGAGAGCAGGGTGATCGATGGCCAATAGATAAGCCCGATACTGTATTTTTTTCCCCAACTGATAAAACTAATTATATTAAATGAACATTTAAGTTATAAATGTATGTTTACACTCATTTTCATAAATAATAAAAAAAAGTTTTATTGCACTGAACAACAACATGTATTACCAGATAACAGCATCTTTTTGTTACTAGGAAATAATGAAAATGTTTAAATATTTGCAAAAAAAATAAACAATGTGTTATTGCACATGGTAGCAGCACCTTTTTGTTTTTAATCCCAGTCCCAGTTAAGAGCAGCAAGTCTCAACACAAAGTTTTCATCTTCTCATATTTGGCCCCACCCTCTCAGCATCTTTTTGTTTGAGTCACTCAGTAGTCCCAGTTCATAAGATGCAGGTTGAAAAAAGCATTTCTCTGCATTTTCTTCACTATTTTTGAATATCTACCTCGTAAGCACAGGCACTGGCCGATGCAGATTATCTCAAAATGGCATTAATCGGCCTGACCACTGCTAGTTAGTGTAACCAACTGGTAGGTGTGCCTGATAAACTGAGGACTAGCTGTACCAAGTCTTTTATGCCAATTTTCAGGGGCAATTTCACTGCATTCTCTTCCCCTCCTGCGATGTATGAAATTGGCATATCAGCCAAAAGACAGTGTACGCAGCAATGTGCAAATCGTGCTTTTCCCCCTCATGCATATGTATTTGAGAGAGGATCACACAAAAGGTGGCAAGTCCTTACAAAGCTTGGCTTGTTGCATTTTCTGTATGTTTGCCAGCGTTTGGGTAAATATATAGAATAATGCTGTCTTTACACTGCACACATCCTCCAGACATGGTAGCCACACCCTAGTGACAGTCATATTCCATGTTTATTTTTTTGCAATGATATATGGGGTTGTGCACAGAATGATATACTTTAGTACAGAGTTTTTCCATGTCTGTGATTCAATACCATTTCACATGATTCATTTCACTATGATTCTGCGAGAGGTCCTGGGTTCAAATCCTGGACGAGCCCCTGTTTCAGTGTTCACTGTCTCTCTGTGCAGTCTGAATATATGATGGGAGTGTGTTGGAGAAGGGGTTAAGGTACTGCACTGCTATACTAATGGTCCAGGCTTTAAATCCCACCTTGCCAAGCTACTATTGTTGGGTTTTTGAGCAACGCCCTTAACGCATAAATGCTTGGACTGTAAAATTGTAAGTTGCTCTGGATAAATGCTGCTAAATGACTAAATTTACAATGGCACACATTTCAGTTTGCATTGCAACCACATACTGCAGCTACATCAAAACCTGTCTCTGGCATTCTGTTTTTTCAGTTTATATTCTGCTTATTCTTTATTTAAGTTTTAATGGTCACTGCATTTTGTAGTTCTACAGTTACAGACTACAATTACAAACAAACACACACTTACACACTACCACCATGTCAGTGTCACTGCAGTGCTGGGCACCAACCAAATACCAAATAGTACCTGACCTGTGGTGGTCCTGTGGGGGTCCTGGCCATTACAGAACAGAGTTAAGGGAATTAACAATGTATGTAGAGAAGTAGATGGACTACAGCCCGTAACTATCGAACTACAAAGTGCAGTGACGACTGAAGATTAAATAAAGAATAAGCAGAATGTAAACTGAAAAATATAGAATGCCTGAGATTGTTGCACAGTACTGTACATCTAAACTTGTGTATCAATACATAACACATTGTATGAATGCCTTGCATAATATATATTTTGTACATGGCTTTCTAAAACAAGTGTGCCAAGTAGGTATTGGTATATACAACATACTCTGCTTTGAAGGGCACTTTGAAAAGTAAGCTACAAGACTCTAAGCGTAGTTTGAAGGTTGTGTTTTGTAGGTTGCCCTGAATTCAAAAATGCCCAAGGGTTTGTCAGTCAATGTTCTCAGCAGATATGCAGCTAGGCTAGGCTCTGCCAGGACAAACAACAACCTGACCTCTGTCAGTTTTTAAAAGTGAGTCTAGTGTAAAAAGCTATGGAGACTTGTCTGGTCTCAAAGCCTATTACTTCTGTGGCAAGACATTTTGAAGCAACATTAAATATTGGAAACAGTAGTGATAGATGTAGGATTTGTCATGATGTGAGGGTTCAGAGGGGCCAAAAAAGTGTAGATTTGCACCACAGAAAGCCATGGGCTGTCAGATCTTTTCTCACACTGAAACACAATTGATTATGCATTAGAAAAAGTGCCATAGAGTCAGGCCTTTCTAACCCTTAAGAAGAATGCTGACGAAAGGGGTGAGGTGTTACATTTTGCTACACAGCCAGCCCTCTATATATAACCAACTGTGTGCCAAAAATATTCAAAACAGAAAGAGAAAATCCAAAGATTTCCAAGAAGCAACACTTGAATTGAGCACTATGCTGGATCAAAGTTATGGTTCGGCGTACCCCACTGGCGCCTCCAGCAATTTAACAGATCGTCAGTCTCTCTAGCATGTATTTGCACATTTTCACCTTGCTTCTCATTCATATGTACAGACCTTTCTTGTCATTATTCCCACAACACTACAGTATAACAATTTAAATTGCATTTACATTGTATTAGGTATTATAAGTAATCAAGAGATAAATTAAATCCCCATGAATATGAAGGACCATCCTTAACAACATTTAACACAGGTAAAGTACTCTCCAACCTATTTACACAAGTGGTGTCGTCTTGTTTTCTATAGGACTATTGTCTGAGAGTGAAAATTCGTTAAATTGGGTTATAGCTGATTAGGTCTGATTGTCCAAAAGGCATCACCTTACATGCAACATTTTCTCTACCAGCTAGGATTTTCTTGACTTTATGAGGTCTTTAAGATGCTGTGTCCAAAACTACGTATTAGTATGTCAGTGCTCTCTGCTGCATGATCACATTTAGAATACATAATGTAGGAATGCAAGCAGAGCGACAGGAAATCAGACAGGAAATCAAATGATTGATTTTCACCATGGGACAGGCCTTCGATTCTGCACCCTCTCAGCCACGTCAGAAGACTGGATGCAAAACATCGCAGTCAATACCTATGTTAGCTTTGTAACTGACACCGATAGCAACTGCAAGCAGATCACATATAGTATGTCTAAATGAAAATGATTATACCTTTGGCATATTTCAGAGAGATCAGACAAATCCGCATCTAAATCTTAACCAGAAAGAGAAAGACTTTGCTTCCTCACATAATATCATGGCAAACTATTTGATTTGTTGATCACATGAGACTTTCTGTACCTGCTTTTCAGCTAATGCAGAAAAACAGGTAAAACATTCTCTTGTGATTAACAAAACAAATGTTTTATACCATGAAGTTATGTGGGAGAAACAAAGTCTTTCTCTTTCTGGCTAAGATAGATTGAGGTTCCATGGTGCTGTGCATTCATTTTACCCTAACCTTAACAGTCTAATTTAATACTTGTCCTGATGCTATTTTATTGATAATAATGTTTCTGCAGTACTGACATTACACAGATGATGAGTATTTTGGTTGGGCACAAAGGTAAGAAGCAGCAGTTTTCCTAGTAACTTATTTTGCTAACTTGAATATAATGAATACTAAATTCCATGATTAAACTATACAGAATGCTTGAAGAATTGTATGAAATACAAGATGGATATTACTGTGCTTTGCTTGAAACTTTTTTTGAGTTTGAGTTTGTATGATTGTGTGCGTTCATATGCAGGTAGTAGAACTTTATGTACTGTACACTGGTGACCTTGTCCATACTGAGCCGGATGTTTGCACAGATAGGCATTATGGTACCTTTGGTTACTAAAAGTCATGCTTATTATACAATAATCTATGTGAAAAGACGGCATTTATATCATAAAAGAAAATTTTTCTAAATAATAATAAAACATTTGTGTGATCTATTGTGGATCTTAATATGAAGAAAATAGAAAATCTCTTACTTTCCATTGAGAGCAGTGACTCCGACAGTGCTCCGAGGAGTGGACATACTAGCTACATAATTCCACTGTTTGGCCTGGGGGTCCCACCTTTCCACTGTGTTCAGATAGCTCCATCCATCATGGCCTCCCACTGCATACATAGGCCCTTCCAGAACAGCAATCCCTTCTCAAATGAAAGATAAAAGATCATATGCCTTTGTTCCTCTTCATAATGTGTATCCTTTAGAGCTGCCTTTTATCCAAATGCAATTCCAATTTATTATAAGCAGAGCTGCAAAAATGTCAACATTTAAATGATACTGCCTTTGCATTAATTACGATGGAAATCAAAAGGTCTGCCCTTAAACCAAGCACTAGGGACTGAAGAGATTTCACACTGCCTGGGCCCTTAGGCACTAACATTAAGTATTCATGCAGCATCCTCCTCTGCAGAAAAGGTCTCTCATGCTTCTGTAATAAATCTGAGGTTGTTGCTTTTTGGCTGTCCACATATAAACTGACCCTTGACCCACATTTTAAATTGGTTCTGATATTACACTGTAGAGAAGACCTCATGGGGAGCCATGTTTATGATGCCACCATAAATTACTCGAACCAAGCAGTGAATTATCTTTATACCTGGTTCCAAATTGGCTGGCATGTCTAGCATTTACTTGTTCGGTTCTTACTGTGTTGGCATCAATTGATTGATTGTGTTGCATTATTCTGTTTACCCACAGAGCGTGATTGCATGGCCACCAGATTATTTACACATACCAGCTTATGGATTGGTCTTAATCATGTACCATTTGGTTTTAGTTCCATCACTGAAATAGATGTGAGCCGTTCATAAGGTTGCCTCTCTTATGTAGTGTTATTCACTCTGCTCATGGTTAGCCTGAACCTTACCATTAATCCTTACCATCCTAAATCCTTACCATCCTACCATTAAACCTTACCATCATATTGTATTTTATTGCATAGGGTAAACATTTTAGGGTTAGCCTTAGGTCGGTAATGCCAGTGTGGGTCTGGATACTTCATCAGACAAGTCAGACCACAAGCTACACAGGACAGGCAACAGAAGGAGACATAAATGCAAGTTTGGGACCTGAGGAGGTGATGCAGTTAAGGTACTGGACTATGAACTTGAAGGACAAGGGTTCAAATCCTACCTCTGCCAAGCTACCACTGCTGGGTCTGTGACCAAGGCCCTTAAATCACAATTAGGTTGTAAGATGTATGCTAAATGATTAGTGTATTTGTTTTTTATTAGCGCAGTATGACATGGTGATACAAAACAGAAAGATAAGCACAAACTAAGTCAGTCACTCAACGTCACAAACAAGCAATACACACACAGGAAGCTAAGCCGAACATAACAAACAGATTACACAACTAACATGGCATGTGAATAAATAAACACGTAGACATTAGAGTGAAACAGGAAATGAGTGGACATAAAAAGAGCATGATTGAAGACAGACACGAGTGCAGCAGCAATCAAAGAACTGGAACACAGGGAACTGGCACATCGAAGGAGACACATGAAGACGAGAACAAGCAAGGAACAGAAAAGAGGCCCTAGGAACACAAAATAAAGCCCTAAACCAGCTACAGAGAGTGCTATTAGACAAACTGCAGAGGGAAACCATGTGGGACATGTAGGTGATTCTGACGCCATTGTGTCTAGGATCACTAGTGAATAAGCGTTAGTATTGCGTTTGTCTTTAATTTACCGTAGTCCAGCGTTTTTCATAACAAATTAAATAATCAGTGTTAACAATTTGAGTGAAAGTTGAATCTTCTGGGAAAGAAAGAAACTTTTGATTAATTTATTAGTATTTGGTATGTTCCCCTTTTGTTGTAATGATGATGTGCATTCAGTAAGGACTCCACAGCTTTAACCTGATAACCCATGTTATCCTAACATGATTTCACAATCATGTCTTGCCTTAAAGTGCCCCCATAATGCTCAATGGGCTTTTGGTCATGTGACTATAAAGGAAAGTCTATGGCGGCCAGCATTTCGATGTACTTTAAGTCTTCAAGTTCTTTAAGTGGCAGAGCTTTGAGGTGTGTTCTGGGTCATTATAAATTATGCGATATTAATCGAAAGCACTTTCACTAGTGGTCTCAGTTATTTATTCCAATATCAGTTCTTCATGTTCATTTCCTTACTACTTACTACCACTGTTTTTGTTGTGTCTTTGATAGAAATTATAGCTTTGTTAATAAAAATAAACTATAATCAGTTACAGTGGTACTTGGTTCTCAACCACCTCGGAACTAGTCAAATTCGATTCTCGACCCATTTTGAGTAGAAAAAGTTGTCTCTGTTCTTGATGTTTGCTCGGTACTCGGCGCACTTCTTTAAACTTATATGAGTTGAGCTGAGCGACTTGTTTCAGCTGAAACTTGATTCACGATTCAGTACACAGTGATTCAGGTTCACAACAGTCTTCAGAGAAGATCTCCGCTATTTTTATCATGGTTTTCTTTATTTGTACATCTAGAGTACTGTATTCCTAGTGCTTTAAGTCTCCATGGATTCTAAAAAGGTTAGTTTACCGAAAGGAAACCGAAAGCAAAACAGGAATGGAATGCTCCAGAACATATGTTGCAGTTAGCTTTGCAGCTATGTTAGCTCTCGGAGAACATTAATAAAGTAAGTGTTGCTTTAACTTTTCAGTTTCAATCCATTACTCACTAAATTACATGAGTTTTTTCAACACTTTATTATAAGACAAGCTTTGTGTTAAAAGATGTTGGCCAACTGTAGATTAATGTAAGTGTTTTAATCATAGATTTACTTATTACTTATCATAATATCCTTTCCATATCTCCGCTGTGATACAGTATAGTCTGCTCTACAAAACACTCGTTAAACTCTAGTTCATGATACATTTAACTTTTGAAGGTTTTGTCCTAACATATCTCCTTCGTAAATCAGGGAGCACCTATACAATACGACTCTATTAATGCATATTAATGCATTGTGGATTTTGTGGGGGTCCGGAACAGATTTTAACTGAAGTTATATTCTTCGTCAGCCTTCTGGAACTAATTAACGATGAGAACCGAGGTACCACTGTACAAATCTTTGCTCTATTCTGCTCTATTCCATTCTAGATTTCTCATGAAGTATCTTCGTCTGTCATGTTTTGATATGCAATTGGTTATTATGAATATTATTCGACCTTCATGCTTGTCTCATATTTAATTTTTGGTGTATCATATCACTTTTGTTCTATTTGCTTCATAAGAATATAGCAGAGCCGAACAACAGCTACATGAAAGGATGAATACACACAACAGATAATTCAAAGCTACACCACCAGGGTTTGAGTTCTAAAAGGAGTCTGATATCAGTACTAAAGAGGACCAGAAATAAAATCAAGTCCTCTTTAAAGTAAAAATAAAGAGCTGATATCAATTGCAGTTGGTTCACTTTCATGTTCCCTTTAAAAGAACTGAGTTAGGTTAACTGACAAAGAGCTGTATGTGAAAGCACCCATAGTGGCTCTTTCTGATTCAGCCTGATGCTTTCCTGTTATCTGCAGATTGGGAAGGGCTTCAATTCTAATGCGAGCATGGTGTAGGCAGAGGTAGGAAGTCATTCAGAATGTCATCTACTACTGTTGTTTTTACAGTTGGCAATAGCAGGATTACAGTTAAGAAAGTGGGTTAAGGGAGAAAATGAATATGGCAATAAAATCACACATGGCAGGAGTTAGCATAAGCAGTGTTTTGGATGGGTGTGACTGTATTACATTAAATGGTGCAAATAAATATGGTTTTGTTTTAAAAATATAATTTTAATGTAAATGTAATAATTTGCATCAGTCCAAGAACGGATTTCTCTCATATGTTCAGTGTGAAATTAACAAGTTTTTCCTAACCCTTTTACAAAAGGATTCCAATAATTCTGGAGATGATTTTACATGTTGTCTACTATTGGGTGTTTATTGTTATTGGAATGTTCTAGATATTCTTATCTTATAACACTATTTCTATAGGATTTTTTGTTTGTTTGTATTTTTTTTGTTAAGCAAACTATGGGGCTAACCATGGTTAGAGATTTCAAACTACTACATATATATATACACATTATAATTATTCATTTCTCAAATAAACATGGCTTGGAATCATATTTCCTGTTATACAGCTTATGGAGTACATATCAATTTTTCATCAAATGCTACAGCATGGAGTAGAATCGAATACGTACCTAGTCCATGTCTGTGGGTAGACATAGGAGGCATTGTGGACCACACTTTAGTCATTGGGTCATAGCACTCCACCATATTGGATGTCTTGAGGCCATCCCTTCCCCCTACCACATAGAGCTTGTTATCTATGACTGCAACGCCAAACTGGAGCCTCCGGCCATTCATGATGCCAACCTGGATCCATGTGTTAGTACGAAGATCATACTTCTCTATGGTTGTAGAACCTAAAAGAATATTTATTTTTTAAATGATTACAAAATTTACTATATACTGTGCTCCCAAATTTGTGCTAAAATGACGCAGGAACTATTCAGCTCAAAATAACTCAGAAATGTATACAGAAGGTTGAGCTTGTATCTATAATAGTACTAACTGCCAACATTTGCCAAGTCTCCCAGCTAGAAAGATTGATGCAGAAATCAGAAGAGACTCTTACATGCAATTACATTATCATTACGAGTAATTAAAACCTTGAAGGTAATAACTTGTCAATTGATTTTCTGCCATGGGTAGGATATTCAATTTTGTCTACTAGCTTGAGATACACATAAATTAAGGGCATTACATAATTAGTTAGCCCTTTCAAATGTGGACAAACACACTCGCATAAACAATGGAACTTTTTATTTAGGCACTGATTTATTATTCACAGCCCTGTTCATTCATCAGTAATAATGTACTGAAATGAATGCTGAACAAACAAGTGTGGACAAACTCTACACCGCATTTCTTTCAAAATACTACACCAGTATTTCTTTCATAAGCAGGTCTCTCATGCCCCTCACCTCAGTTGGTCCAGTTAGGTGACTTCACAAGGGCAAGTGGAGCACAGCCCCACTGAAATATTCATCCTCTTCAAAGTATAGTTCCATATCATAAATCACTTTTATTGACTTACTGATTGTTTTTTTATTAATTAAATGTTTATTTGAAAATTGTGAAAGAAAATACATGTATTTCTAATCTATGGTAAAATCTATAAATGACATCTCAGTCTTGACAGCACAGTAGTATACTGTGTCAGGTTGTCTCACTTTCCTATAGCACCTTGCAAGTTTCTGTAGGAAATCTGTCAACTGTGGTACTGCAAGATGCCATGTGTAAATGCAGCCCAGAGAGGCAGAAGTAAGTCTGTCCCTCAGGCCCCAGACAGTATCTTACACATTACAAATACATTATTCCAAAAGTTTACGTTCACTTGAAAATATGGCAGCCAGTGTGTGAACCATATCACTCTTTTTACTAAACACTTTTAAACAACTTCTAGATAACTTGTGGCATTACTGATTTTAACATTACTGCAACTGATAGATTTGATGGAAATATGATAGACTATCATGGAAATATCTTCAGTAAAGCCTACTGTATATGACCTCTAAACAATGTGTATAATGAATAGGTAATATGTGCAGTCCCCGTGTTTGTTAATAGTGGCTTTTTTGTAATATTACATAAAGTAAGGTTTAATAAATTCTGTTTACTTTTAAAGACTGTAAAAATTAGCTTTAAGTAATGCATAGACATTTATATAGACTACAAATGAGACCTATTTGATTCTAAATTTGAGTTACCCCAATTGAAGATTATAGTTTAAGTAGACCTGCAGGCTGTGAAAATTATGGCCTTCCATCTGGTTAGTGTGTTGATTAAAGTAGCCTTCCTGGTAAGAAGATAGGAAGATACATTTATTGTCTAACACATATTCATTATTGCGAAAATAAACTGGGTTGATAATATGGTTCAAGAGTCTGTGGCTGCCCCACTTAAGAGCCACTACTGATTGGGTCTGGGTTCTGTCTTGGTCATTCCAATTTTAAGCAGACAAATTTTCTTTTTTTGTTTATTAATTATGCTTTTTGAGGTCACTGAAATGTTGCATCAAGACACTTAAGCTGTCAAGAACCAGGCTTCTAATGAGTATGATAATGATAGTAACATAAGATATTTTATACTGCTTCCTCAATGATTGGAAGCTGACCAGGCACAGAGGCAGACAAGCACCCCAAAACAATATCTTGTAAGGTGCCTTTTTAAGATATGTGAATGTGTTATAATGTTAAAAAGTCAAAAAATATCAACTTTTGTCTAATCCACTAAATGCTCACTCTACCATTTCTTCCATTTGTAGATTACCGAACACCCAGGTGTTAAGAGCAGTGATCGAAAGCAGTCAGAATGTGCCTTTTTTATCAGGTAGGACACCTTTATCACCTACAATGCCAGCCTCATCTCAGCAACTGGATGTAGAAAGATTCACATTTTTTATACCTACTAATTGATGTTCAATATATAATTATACATTTACAAAATAAGTACAAATACAAAATACATTTTAATTATGAAGGAAAAGAGTGGTTATCTATTGTTTACGACATTGTATGATTAGTTTAATGAAGGGATCCAGGAAACTGTAGAGGGTTTGCAAAGCTCGTACTACAGCTGTACACGTAGTATATATGGATAGAATGGGATTAACCTTATTCTTTAACTTGGGGTAACATGAATGTAAAATTTTGATATGTGATTTAATCAGAATAGAGTTAATGTAATGTTTGTTCTCATAGCTAAACCTTAAATATGTTTAGAGCATGTTGTTAAATCTTTCAGACAATTGAAGGTAATGTATGCCGTTTATCATTATACACCAGATAAAGATAAAAGAGAAATAGAAATTCAATGGGTGAGGCAAAGAAAAAAATTTTTATGTCAATTGTTTGATATGTGAAGGTCTGGCACAGGCAGCATTAGCAATTTATAAATAAACAAGTCAGACCCACCTTTTGAGGCATCCATGCCTCCTACTGCATACAGTGCCCCGACTGTGGACTTGCGTGGTTTGGTCCTTGGGCTCTGAAGCATTGGGCGACGCTCTGGCAACAGGTGGTACTTCATGGCCTCCATCAGTAGCTTTTGGCATTCCAGATCTTCAGAGAACATCTTATTGTTCTCCAGGTCAGCCAGAAGCTGGAACATAACAAGTATTTACATCACTCAAAAGCAAATCTCCCAGTAATTACAGAATATGTTCAGGTAGGCAAATAACAGTTCTCTTTCTCCATTTAACACAGTATAATTTCATCATTTAAGAATATTTAAAAAGAACACACTTACAAGGACAAAACCCAAACCACTTAAATCACCGTGTGTACCAAAAAGTAGGGTTGGTAGCAGAGACTATATATATATATATATATATATATATATATATATATATATATATATATATATATACATATCACAGATAGTATTACCTTTGAAAAGGTTGCAAAGTGAAATGTATATTATATGGCCACACCAGCCACCACTGGTTTCCACCATCACAACAAAACAGTTCATCAGGCCTGCTCTTCTTGAACAAAGTCTATAAAGAAATGGTTTCTTAACTTTAATGGAGAGCTTAACTCCATCAGACATCTTTGAGATGAATTGGAATGCCAGTGAGCCAGGATTTATTGTCCAACTTTACTGCTGGACCTCACAGTCATGTTCCAAAATGCAATGCAAAGCCTTCTCAGAAGCATGTAGACTGATGTAGTAGCAAAGGGTAACTTTCCAGGGGTGGACAGTAACAAAATACATTTACTTTAGTACTGTACTTAAGTATGCTTTTTGAGTATCAAATCTTTACCAAAGTATTATATTTTTGCAAATTTATGACTTTAATAACTTCAATACATTTTAAAGACAGATATTGTACTTTTCACTCCACTACATTTCTATCAAGGTCCTCATTACTTGTTACTTTGAAAAAGCATTGAAAGTCAGTACATTATTTTTTTTCTTTTGTAAAACATGATTGTTTTTTTCAAACGTGACACTGACAAAGACAGCCTATTAAGAATCAGTATAATAGGAACACATTTAGTTAATCAGCCTGGTCCTTTTTTTTCCGCGTCTGTATCATGGTCCGTAAGCCGTAGGAGTTCCCGTCTCACACCTTTGCGGACTCCGTTCAGGTATCAATGCTCTGCGCAAGTGCAGACCCGTTGCGGCGTTAAGCACCATAGGCGCAGCTCAGCCTGGGTGCGCTGAGCACTCGTGGCATTTCTTTTGTTTGGGTTTTTGCTTCTTTTTTCTCAGTGGTTGAGTGGTGCGTTCGGTTTACACAGCGGTAACCAATGCTTTTGCCTAGGTTTTGATCCTCAGCCACTGCTTTTGTTTTCTTTTTGTTGTTTTATTTATTTTATTTTATTTATTTATATTTTGGTTCACCATTTCCATCTGGAGCTAACTGAAATTGGGTCCTAAAACCCTTTTTACTTTTGTTTTTCACAGTTTGCCTGCTTTTTACTATGGCGAATCGTATCAGAAGGATGCGACCACTTACAGGACCCACCGTGAGCTCCTGGACCTCCAGTATGGAGGTCCCCTGTTGTCGCAAGTAGCCTCAGCATCTAACCGGGTCCCAGCTATCTCTTGGGGGTCCATCCATTAACTTTGGCCAAGTTATGGACCCTGTGTGGCATCCCGACCCCAAAGAGCTGACCATTCCCCGCCGCCGTAAGCGCTTGTCAAGCTGGGGTTTTTGGTTCCCCCTAACCCTGAGCGACCAACTTTTAACCCCCCTGTATGTTCCAAGTTGGAGGGTTTTCAACACCTTGGGTGTCAGAAAACCGCCAGCTCCCCGTGGGGGATTCTCTTGCCCTCTGGTGAGCTCAAGTTCTACCCAGCCAGATTCCCATGCCTTGGTGGAATTTGCTGACAACCATAACTGGGTCATTTGTACCGCTTAGTTTCGTACCTGAGCTGTTGGCGTTGCTTAGCTCCATACCTGAGCACGCTGCGCCTCTTAGCTCTGTACCTGAGACATTAGCACCACCTTGCTCTGTACCTGAGCAGGCTGAGCCTGTTATCTCCTTACCTGAACCATTAGCTCCGCCTAGCTACGTATCTGAGTATGCCGCACCTCTTAGCTCCCTACCAGAGCGCACCTGCCAACCCCGACGCCACAATCTCTACCGGCGACCCCTGTGCCACAGTCATTTGCACCGACCGTTGCATCACTGTCATCTGCGCCAACCCCCAAGCCATGGTCCCTTGCGCCGACCCCTGCGCTATGGTCATTTGCACCGACCCCTGTGCCACGGTTGCTACGGTTGTGCCGCGGTAATTTGCGTCAACAATTGCGCCACAGTCATCTGCGCCAACCCCCAAGCCACGGTTGCTTGCGCCAACCCCTGCACCACAGTCATTTTTGCCAACCCCTGCGCCACGGTCATTGCGCTGACCCTGTGCCACGGTTGCTATTGCCGACACCTGTGCCGTGGTAATGTGAGCCGACAATTGCACCGCGGTCATTTGCGCCGACCCCTGCGCCATGGTCATTGCCAACTGTCCTGTTCTGGACTCGAGTTGGCCCACCCTCCTATTTAGCCCTCATCTTAAAGTAAGGGCTTAGACGATAGTGTAGGGAAAGTACCCGCTAATCGCTGCCCACACTGTTCTCCGTGGACCCACCATTTCCACAGCGGCTTTGGCTCGCTCGCTGATGTGACTTCAGCCCCTACCTTCTCCCTCACTCACCTACAGCCTTGTTTGGGCTTTAACTCTCCCCTCCTCTTTACGATTACTGGAAGTAGCGCTCCCTTGAACTTGAAAAGGATGCTGTGCTGCCGACTCAGCCTCATCCTTTTCTTTTCCACGTCTAAGTCCCTTGATTCGCCTTCGCGACGCTCCGCTTAGGTCCTGTCGCTCTGCACAGGCACGGACCCCCTTATGCCGTAGGCGTAGAGGAACCACGTCGTAAGTGTAGCTCAGCTGAGGAGCACCGAGGGCTTATGCCATTTGTTTTTGTTGAGGTTTTTGTTTCATGTTCTTTGTGGTTTTAAATCAAACCAAAAATGATACCACAAAAATCAACCCAATTGTGTGTGTTGTTTAGTGTGTACGCTAATCATACCTGAGGTGGTAGTAGGGGTAGCCGGATGTAAGCGAGTAGCAGTCCCAGGTCTTGCTGCCGGTGCTGAACATCATATCGCACCCACATCATCAGCGCCTGAAAAATGGTCTCTTCGTCTGGAACATTGATATCATCACTGGACAGGAGTTTGATTATTTCCATGGTTGGAAGTAAAAGAAACTCCTGATTCTGGATGACCTCTAGAAAGTGTTCCTGAAAGATTAATTTGGTCAAAATGAATTCATATGTATGCTTACAAGTAATGATTTTTCCTTATCTAGTTCCATTACGTACTGCATAGTGCCCTATTTTTAACAGATGTTTTACTTCTGAAAAAGTTCTGAAAAAAATCCCCTTTCAATCTTTTTTAGATCTATCAAACAGTACTTAGAATGTTTCTTTTTAAGCAATAATGCTGGCATGTAATGCTTTTCTTGATTTAGAATGCCCTTGTGTACCACAAACTTTTTATGACAGTCCATATATAGATCCTTTTTATTTAATTATGAATAAGTATGTATACATAATTAAATCAAATGAGATTTAAATAGTGGACTTCAAGCACTTAGTCAATTGAAATAAGACTCATGGATTGATTTTTGGCCACTCCTTAATAGAGATTTTAGTCATATCTTCCTTATGACTGACATAGACACAGATTCCTTGTAGTTTCTTGAACAGGGACACATAAGGACAAATATTTTATAGCATTACGTAATGTCTAATGTTATACATAATGGTATGTAACATTGCTATAAAAAGTAAATGAATATGGAGTAAATATGGAATGAATGAAAATCACCAGGAAGCCATCAAGTAAAAAAAAAATGACATAGAGGTGTTGATTATATTTTGTTAATTAAGTCTTTATTTAAGTTCTATTATCAGTATGTGGCCACAATTTCAGGATGTGCACAACACACATGCTGACATTTTCAAACAAAGCCCTATTTTGACACTCCAAAATGACAGTGACATTTCTAATTCGAACATGGAGAGGCATAGTGCAAAGCTCCTGGCTCACAAAGAAACAGGATGTCAGGATTGCACACTGAAAGAGACAAAAACAAGCTTATCAAAATAGAACTTTACGATCAGGACAAAAGGATGGTGGAGCAGGAAGCAGCCCTATGTCCATTAGCCAAGTGATTGAAAAGGAAGTTTTCCTGCTTGCGCTCTCTGATTAGATTAACCTCACTGATCTGGGAAGCCCTGTGTAAACAGCCTGCGCAGATGTCCTTCAGGAGATAACAGTCATCTTCCAAAGCTGTTTCCGCACTTTGGTTATTCCACAAATGTGTGTAATGGATCCTAAAGCTCAGGAGAATAGTAAATGCATTGCCTGTGTTTGGCCAAAGTTGCTTTTTCTGAAATTCTCACACGTCTTCATGCACATATCAAACTCACATGTTTGGAAACAAAACAAGGGTTCACATATTCAGTGCATTCAAGTGTATTAGTCTTGAAGTTCTATTTTGTATAACTGTTTTTTCTAAGTGTAGAAATCATATGGCCAACACCACTGGGCTTATGTAACTTTTGACACTTTTCATGACAAAACCTCTTTCACCGTTTTCAAAATGAATCTGGCAGCTTCAATACTTTTCAAAAACAGAAATAAGCCTACCATGGTGTAGTTGTGAGCTACATTCAGGAGATCCATGCACCCTTGTGCATCAGCAAATGAGCGGATCCCCAGGCAGTTGGATGGATGTAGCTGTTTCATGAGAAAGTTACAGCAGACCTCAATAACTTGTGAGAGCTGGAGAAGACATGCTGCTGCTAACAGGCTCTCAATCGTCTCTTCCTTCAGCTCAAGGACACCTTTGAAGTTGAATAAAAATGAACACTCTTAGCAGACTCACAAGGATGGTGTTGGCTCAAAACTGTATTTTTCCACCAAACACAAAAGTAGTAAGGCATAAAATTTAGCAATAAAGTTGGACAAAAATTCTTAAATGAGTTCTAAATGGGAGGTCAACTAATTGTTCACTGTTACATTAATGATAACATCCAAGGAAGTGTCCTGTTACAAGAACACAAAAGAAATGGACAGGGAAAAATACAAACAAGTGGATCAGAGTGTTGATTCATCCTTCAAGTTAGGCAATTTCTTATAACTGAACTATTTATTTATTAATTTATTTATTTAAATATTAGCACATAACAAAAGATGGAAAAGTGAAAATATCAGAAGACTTTCCCAATTCATTGTATGCGGTATCCACTTATACAACTGATGTCACTGAGTTCTTGTTGCTTTTTCCATGCATTGTGAATAATATGTTAAAGCATTATCCTTAGCCTGTGAATTAAAGCATAGGGGAAAAGGCTATATTAGACATTAGGAATGTGTAAGGGTATGGTGAGAAGTCCACCTTCATTTCTTTTCTAAAAGAATCTCTTTAAGTGTATTTGTTGCCTATTATGCTGACCATTCTTTGCTTTTACAATCTTCTTGTGTTATATAAAATTCACTTTCCCTGCCTTTTGTCTATTGTTCTCTGGGTTCCTCAGCAATTCTTCAGTAGTTTTGTGCTCTCCAAAGTAATGAATGGTTTCGTCTTTTTAATCAAGGCATTTGGCCATTTGATTCCAACCTCCAAGGGAATGAATGCACATCTTAATTTTAAAATATTTAAGCTCATTAAACTCCCACAGCACTCTTCTGCAATTCACAGTTCATATTATAATTATTACAGAAAGCATATTATGCTTGTATAGGTGTATAGTTACTAGAGTGGGAAATTAGGCCTGCCAGTGTGTACTGAGGATTTTATAGGGTACAGTTACAAGGCTTAATAAGAATACAATCCCAATGCAATGCCCAATACTTAACATGCTAAAAATATTAAGATTTTCTTTGTAGGGAGGTAAATACTAACCAGTGTATGCAAAATTAACTAATGATCTCAGTGCCTCTGGATCAACGCCTTCCATTTTGATCTCATCTTGTTTTGCCTCTCGTACATTGTTGGTGAACATGGCAGCAAAGTAGTCTGACACTGCACTTAACACAAGTCTGTCAAAAGAAAATACAACAACATTTTACTATACATCCAAATTGTTTCTCTACAGCTGCTCTAATTCTCTGTAGCTCCTGGGTAAACAAGGCATTAATCAAAATCTACCAGACGAAGCTGTATTTATTTTCGACAGGTTAAGCCATGAAGAGCTGCTGAGAACTTGATTGAAATCATTGCTACATTCAGTCACTCACTGAGACTTAAGAGCGCTCTCCTACAGAGTTACAGGAGCTAAGTGTAAATGTGGAAAAAAAAAACACAAGCAAATTAAACTGATGCACAGTCTGAGAAACATTATATGCATTACATCAGCAGTAGCTGATGAAGACCAGATGTAAAGAATTTCTATGAATATGTAATTAAATGCTTACATGGGTTAAGTAATGTGTGTTGTTTATATAAGTTTCATTTCAAAAGGTTTGGAAGTGGAAGTGTGATTTCCCTCTATGGATACAACCTGTGAGCAGGGATTTTGTGATCGCCAGCTATCAAAAGCACATCACACAGCTGCTTGTGTTGCAGGTAGGTCTCCATCTTACGGAAGGTCTGTTCTGCATGGTTTGTGGCCTGAAAGAACTCATCCGAGCAGTTGGAGCTCATCCTAGAGTAACTGCTCAACGTCAGCCTGTGAAGACACAGAACATAGGAATTCGGCATCAGTGCATTAGAAGGCACTCACTGAACCTAACCATGATCCACAGTGCTATTGGATATTTAGGATGGCTCAGTGAGAACTGAGCTTAACGCAGTGTTTTGAATGTCTGTTATGGGATGCATTAACAAATTATGGCTGAAATAACTGTGAACATTTTTGTACTGAGTGTTAATACTTACTCCAATTAAGCCATTAAATTACTGAACGTACAATTGTTTGGACACCCTTATTGGCCAAACCTTTTACTAATAGCTACATAATATCAAACATAGAGTCACAGTATCTGGAGAAAAACACTGGCTGTAGAATGGAACATACTTTAGTTCAGTGATTTTCCACCGGATGCCAAGTCAGCCCAAATTCTGCCCTGAGAGAGCTGCCCTACTTAAATGTTGTTGGGAAAGGGGAAACATCACCAGCAGTAGGCTTCACAAGGTCAGGACCACTGAGTGTTTTAGCATGTACTACATAAAAACAATCTGTCCTCAATTGTAACAGTTATGCCAACAGCAACTAAATGAAATGTCCAGTAGAAGAACACTTTGAACTATTGGCTTCCATGGCCCAATCACCAGTCTTAATGCCATGCACTGACTGAAACAATATTAATCCCACCACTATTGGATGGAGCAATGCATCAAGCAGTTTGACAGACATATCTGAGTGCTGCTGGCAGTATGTAATTAATAATGTGCTTATACCTTTGGGGCAAATATTTTTCATTTACATTTATGTCATTTAGCAGATGCCCTTTTCCAGAGCAACTTACATGTGATACAGTCTTACAATCCAAGCAATTGTGGGTTAAGGGTCTTGCTCAAGGACCCAACAGTGGCAGCCTGGCAGAGGTGGGATTTGAACCCTGGTCCATAGTCCAGCACCTTAACCGCTAGGCCACCACAGTCCCATTGTCCTTTCCTGGAAATGCATGGCATTAGCATGGCAGTACTCAACCACAAACTGAGCTACATAAAAATGGATTTCTCTGTTTGGTGTGGATAAACTTGACTGGCCTCCATGAGTCCTGACCTTAAAACTACCCACAATTTTGGGATGAATTAGAAATGCTGACTGCAAGTCAGCCCTTAGCCTTCATAATGTCACAAAATCATAAAATGCTCTTACGGATGAATGAAACCAAATCCCTGCACTCACGTTCCAAAATCTAAGGAAGACTGGAGGCTGAAGACTGGACACTGCTGTTGATGTGGATTGATTTGTTTAGCAAGTGATGTCTCAGTGGTTAAAAGTCTAATCGAATGGTTGTGAATTCAAATCCTCTTCCTCCTAAGCTGCCGCTGTTGGGCTCTTGAGAAAGGCCCTTATTCCTCCACAGCTCAGCTTAGCTGTTAGACACTCTGGATAAGGGCGTCTGCTAAATGCTGTAAATGTCACAAGTATGTACAGATGTGATGTCTGGGTGTCCACACACTTTCAAGAATATACTTACTTTCCCTACACCACAGTTTTAAAATGAAGAGTTGCGTAAGAGTAGTGCCAAGGCATTGCAGGTAAAAGCTGCAATAGCTTGGCACACCCCAGCTGAAAATGTATGACACCCTGTATCTCGTTTCTTCACACTTGTCAAGCTCAAATTAAAACCATTAGGGCTGAACTCCATAAATAAATGGATTGAGAAGCAGAGTATACCGAAGGGACGGCTTACCATTTTTTCTTACAAACTTTCCTCTTTTTGATATTCACAAACTTCGCATGGTGCCGGGCTCCTTTCCAGCACTCTGATAATGTTAATTCTGAGCTACCCTCCCTGAGGACCGGTAGATTACATGCTATTGTGGAGCATCTCAGTAATCCCTCAAACCCATGACAAACAATCCAAAACTGCTATTTCGATGCCCTTCAAGGCTCAAATCTACCACTGGCATTGAACTATTCTAAAGGATGGCCTCATTTCTAAAAAGTAACGTTGTCTGGAGAAAGTTTACTATTATTAACTAATTGCATAAAAAAGGCAAACTGTTTCATCCATAATAACTGTTGCAATTGTAAAGATGTTGTACAAAATCGAATGCCTGTTGTTAAACCCGATATTATCAGGTTATTTTAATTCATTCCACATTGAAAGTATTATTATTAGCAACTATAACTGCTACACAATCCAAACAGAAATATGATCCACCCAGTAACACATAAGAACACTACCGGTACTACAGATGTAATGATATAGTAAATCTCACTGAAAGCTGAAAGGAATCAATGGCTATATAAACTATGACTCCATTGAAAGAAGAGCATGTGTACTATAAAGGGCATAAACATACCGCTATCATTATCCAGCTCTCCTTTCTCAAGCATACTACAGCTCATATTAGATTCACTCCAGAGTTCACACCCTGTTTATATTTTGCTGAGAATTATTCCCTGGGATCTAGTCTCCTCATAGTGTAAATGAAAAGAAGCTGCCATTTGAGTTCAGAAAGGTGGTGATCAACATGCATAACACATCTTTGTAGACAGCTGTTGGTATCATGAAGTGGAGGTATTGCATGTTTTTGACTTTTATTAAGGTTAACATGTATAGTCTGTGTACTTATGAAGGAACATATCAGCATTGGTTTAATCAAATGCCACAAGTTCCCTAAGTAATAAATATTTGGCTAATGTTTGTCAATTGGCAATTTGAGGTTTGTAACACAATTGCATTTGTGTCAATTTATTGAAGTATGCTATATTTTCTGTCCTAAATAGTAGTGTGTCCCTCGATGGTTCTGTGGATCTAGCCGACTCTAAAATTTGATTGTTTAGCTTGTAATGTTTGCCTTGTTTACTCTTGGAACAGACTACACTGGGATGTTTTCTGTTAAATAAATAGATAGGTAATTTATTGTCCTGCGCTTTTCTGGTCGGTGGAATACTGCTGGTTGTGCTGAATAAGACATGTGGTTCTTAAAGGTGGCTGTAAAAATGAAAGATGCATTACTTCTGTGTCAGCATCAAAGAATGTAAAACAAACAGTGGTTTATGCCTTCCAGTATCTGTATGAGCCATATTGCTTTTGTATTATTCTCTCAAACTCATGAAATTTTCTGAAGGTGTTTACTTTCTTACTGGGAAATGGGCTCTATTTTATAAAGGCACATTGTGCAATTGAAAAATACTTCACTTTTTATAGTGATTTTTAATTTCCAGACAAATTATACATCCAAAAATGCACTAAGAAGGGAATTGAAATATACATTTTTGAAGAATGAAAACCATGTATGCACTGCTGAATATGGATGTTCTAAACAGCTAGTTTCCTAAATGAAATGAAGTAAACACCGCAACACCTCTAGCAAAAAAAGCCTGTTTATTTGCTGAAATTAGCACATTGGAAAGAAAGGAACATACAACTTGAACTTAGCTTAAGTGTGTCAGCTAACATTTCTAACACCCTGTTCGGCAGAAATCACAGCCACCAAACGTTTTCTGTAGCAGATATTTTTCCTCAACCTTCCTTGCAAGCATGTCTAGATTAGAAATATTCATAGACAGTCTTGCGTTGACAGCATGTTTAAGATTTACCCACAGATCCATGCAGGTCCTTGGCTGTAGTGTCATTGTTTCACTTTGCATTTTTTACTTTGTATATAAGCAATTTTATTGTTAATTTTTTTCATATATGGATTAAGTGAAGTCTTGGAATAAATTGAAATGTCAATGGTGTTCCACCATTAACAACTTTATTGGTTTTGGATTGTAAATACAGTAATCTTTTGAAAATACTCTTTTACAGTTTTAACCCTTCTCCTGGTCCTATGATCAGAGCCATGCATTTAGCACCCTTATCCAAAGCAACTTGCAATCTACAAGGTGCAGCAGTTATGCATTATGGACCTTGCATTAGAGGTAGCTTGGCAATGTGGCAATTGGAGCTCACAAGCTTCTGGTCAGTAGTCCAGTAGTTTAACTGCTATCAGTTTCCGTAAAACCACCTTCACTGTTAATTTAGAGGTTTTCAGTAGTTCATAGTTTCTTGACATGTCATTTTTTGGGGCTTTTTTTTTTTACTCTTGTGTTTTCCAGTTGGTATGCATACTGTATACATACGTTATAATCACATATTTCTTTATTTAAATAAATGTCTCAGATAATAGTTATTCGAGACTCGGATACTGAAATCATGCAGTTATCAGTTAGTCTTAGTCTGCACTGTAAGCAGACTTTGTTGATGAAAATAAGGCTAGATCCTAAACTGCTTTATATACTACATAGTGTCAAAAATTAATAACATCACATATTAGTGTATCATTGTTAGGGTTTAGGCCATTTCTCTGGACAAATTATAATGTATTATGCTAAAACTGAATGTTAATGGGTAATTTAATATTCTGTTTATAGTTTCATAATACTTCATATTACAAAAATGCACTCTAAACCTGTGATACTGGTAGTGGAATGCAAAATAGCCTTATATGTTGCTCATTTTATGTCCATATCAAAGTGATGACGGTATGGTATATGTTTATAGATGCACTGTGTCATTAACTTTAATAAGGGGATGTTATTTATTTATATTATTTAATTACATTATTTCTCAAGTAATATTACATTCATAACACGTGCACTCTCTAGTGTCACATATAAAGTTGATGGTTATTGCTGCGCCAAATAGATGCGAAAGCTATATTGTGGCAGCTTTCAAACGGGCGTGTTGTGTGATTCAAGGCTCTTAAATTACAATTTGACTCAGGCTCACTCCACAAATCCACTGCTCTGAGCATAGACATGTCTGACCTTTTAAAAAAATTCCCACTGGCAAGTTGCAATTCCATGCTGATGTAGCCCCGAGCTGTTCTATTTCACAGGATTTTATTTCTTGTAGAATCAACAACAAAACTCTGACTCCCTGCTCTTTCAAGCTTCTCACTTTAGAAGAAACACACCAAAGGTAACTTACAGTCAGTGTTTTAAAATGCTTTGGTTTTAGAGGTCCACGGTTTTACAGGTCAATACAATTGAGTAGTCCCTGTCATTAAATACTGTTTAATGCAATTTGATTAAACATGAAGAGACAAATTGAGAATGAGAAAATAGTATGATTGTTATGCAAAAGGAGGGCTCTAAGAAACCTTGGACAAATTCAAAGTAAGAAAACACAAAACTTTAAAGACGATGAATGTAGTGTAGTTATAAAAGAGGATTAGAGCTATCAGCTGTCCCTTCCAGCAATGTGTTGCTAAAAACCTTTATCACTCACATAGCTTAACCGAGAACATATTCCTCCAGATCATTTTCCTGCTGTCCTTTTAAGTCCGATCTTTTGAGTACAGAAGGGCTTAAGATCCCTTTTATACTGAAAATGTATTTGTGTAATCCCTGGGATTTGTGCTCACACTTATTTTCATTCATTTCAGTTGCTCAGTCTGTTTTCATAGATAATTCTTGTCATCAACATTCAGAGGAAGCTCTGTATTCCAACAGTGGTGCTGGAAAGTTTGTGAACCCTTTAGTACTTTCTAGATTTCTGCATATGACCTAAAACATAATCATGTTTCCATACAAGTCCTGAAATTAGTTCAAGGGAACCCAATTAAACAAGTCAGACAAAATATTATACTTGCAATTTAATTACTGATGGAAATGGTCCAAAATTAGATTTCTGTAAGTGGCAAAAGTATGTGAACCTATCGGATAAGCAGTTAATATGAAGGTGAGATTAGAGTCAGGTGTTTTCAATCAATGGGATGGCAATCAGGTGTGAGTGGGCACCCTGTTGTATTTAAAGAAATCCACCAACATCCCAGAGTAAAGGAAGGGGAAATGGCACTAAGGTATGGCAAAAATGGGCTAAAATTGCTCCAAGCCGACGGTTAATAGAAAAAGTTTAGTTTTAGTTACTGCTGCACAAGTGGGGGCACACCAAATACTGAAATTGAAGGTTCATAATCTCTTTCCACTCACAGATATCTACAACCACAATTCAGAAAAAAGGTGGAACGGTATGGTAAATGCAAATATAAAAAATGCAGGGCTCCTTAAATGTACTTTGACTTTTATATCATTGCAGACAGTATGGAACCAGGATATTTCATGTTTTGTCTGATCAGCTTCATTTTATTTATTAATAAATATCCAATCCTGCATTGCAGGCCTGCAACACATTCCCAAAAAACTTGGGACAGGGCAATATATGGCTAGTAATGGGGTAAAAAAAACAAATTTTATGATGTGGTTTCAAACAAGTGATGTCAACAGGTGATTCTAATCATGATTTTTTACAAAAGCAGTATCCACGAAAGGATGAGCCTTAGAGGATTAAAGGTGGGCAGATGATCTCTAGTTTATCAACAAATGTGTATGAAAATGATTAAAATGTTTAAAAACAATGTTCCTCAAAGAAAGACTGGAAGGGATTTCCATATTTCAGTCCTAAATTTTTTGGATTTGGCTTGTTTTGTATTGTCTTGTTGATAAAATTCATGGACATCCCTGGAAACCGACCTAACTTTTTCTGATTTTTGGTTGTATTATTTGATCATTTCCCTCAATAAATAAATGACCAAGCATAATATTTTGTCTCCTCTGTTTAATTGGGTTCTCTTTATCTAATTTTAGAACTTATGTGAAAAACTGATAATGTTTTTGGTTTATATTTATTAAAAAATCCAGGAAGTTCTAAGGGGTTCACCAACTTTCAAGCATCACAGAAGGTGTTTATCATGTCAGAATGTAAGGTAATTTTAATATTAGCCTACTTCTCAAAAATATAAAAAAAATTACTGACCCAGAGTCTGATCTTATGATAGATTTGTAGTTGATGACGTGACATGATCTAAACTCAAACAGACGCGGTGCACATGTTCTGGTTAACTTTAGATAAGATGATACACAGTTTTGCTTTATTTAGAACAATGACTGTGATGTTAGGAACTGATTTTGGACAAAAACGCCTGGCTTAGTTTTGGCATTCCAACTCATTTAATAGTTGTCTAAGGAAGCTAAGGTTAGGGCTCTATGCATGCCGGACACGTTCTCTTTTTAAACCATGTATGGGATTTATTTTAGTAGGGAAGGGAAGAAAGTTGCTGAAATTAGTTGTGGGGAGGTGAAAGTGGCATATTGAGAGTCACTGATGTGTTCAGTAAAACCCATTCTACTGCCAATGTTTTTCTATAATGAGTCCATGTATGGAATATCTAAGAAATGCATCAGAAATGACAGAGATCACTAACTAAAAGTGGTGTCCATATACTTTCGGCTATATAGTGTAGTATCTAGTTGTATGAATCCATGTAGCAGGTATTGTGTTCCACAGAATTGCTAATGCTGGAGTAATGAAAATAATGTATTGCCGCAAGATGCCTACCTAGCTATTTATGAACCCCCACTGGTCATAAAAGTAAAGGAATGTAACCACATTTTCTTTCTTGGCTTTAATAGCTTGAGGGTATCTCTATACTAAAGTTAATTCGTTCTAGATCTAAGACACAGCAGGTGAATCCTTAGTGCAGCTTTGTATCACATTTTGTAGAAAAGCTTTGTATAAGGAGATTAAACTGCAAATCAGTCAATGAAGAAATGCTCAGGGTCTGCATCTTCCCTGTCAGCGTCCTCAGCAGTGCTCTGTGTCTGTATGTACCTCCAGAGGAATCAAGAAACTGAAATTACACTGAGCTTCTAGCACTGTGGTGCTATATCACTGTGCTGATACTGCTGTTTTTGCAAAAAAGCTTTTTTTTGTAATGGTGGTGGATGTGAAGGTGTCTTGTCTAAAATGCATAGTCCAATTTTACAGTCCTGAGAACAACCTCTGCAGGTGCAGAACTGGTAAGTGGGCAAATATTTTTCATGAGTGAAGGTCAAATTAAACAGGAACACCAACATTAAAAAACAGTACAGTACATGGCTGATACAGGCCTGGTGCACGAATTAAAAATTGAATAGGGCATCCGAAAACCACAGGGGGCAGCATATTTATGCAGCTGAAGATGATGGACACTATATACCAGTAATATAGACAGTGGTGCTTGGCAGTTTGTGAAGACTTTAGAATATTCTAAATTTTCTGTTTAAAAAATGACCTAAAGCATAATCAGATCTTCACGCAAGTCCTAAATGCAGGAAAAAGTGAAATTAGAGTTAGGTGTTTTCAATAAATGGGATGACAATCAGTTGTGAGTGGGTGCCCTGTTGTATTTAAAGAAAAGGAATCTAACAGTGTAAGATATTCACAACACATTTGTAGAAGTGTATCATGGCCTTTCTGAGAAAGCTGAGAGATTTTGAGAATATCATGAAGTTTGAGAAATTTTTGAGACGTTGTCAGGCTGGAAAAAACATCTCTAAACAGCCTGGACATAACAATATGTAACAATGTAATAACAGCCTGGTGTATAACTCATTTATAAATAAGTAATATGCACTAATTGTAAAATTTAATTGTCTTGTCACTTAAAAACTATACCTAATATGACTACATTTAAAAAGTACTATAAGGTCCACCTACATAATATTAAACATTTTATATATATATATATATATATATATATATATATATTAAAGGCACACCTTCCAAGTACAGGTTTAAACATTTACATTTACAGCATTTAGCAGACGCCCTTATCCAGAGCAACTTACAATTGATACAGTCTTACAATCCAAGCAATTGTGGGTTAAGGGTCTTGCTCAAGGACCCAACAGTGGGATTTGAACCCTGGACCTTGTGGTCCATAGTCCAGTACCTTACCCAGTAGGCTACCACAGTCCCACAGTCCCACAGATCTGCCTTAATTCTTCATGATATAGATTCAACAATATGCTTGGTCCATATTGATATGATAGCATGGCGCAGTTGCTGCAGATTTGTCAGCTGTAAAGTCCATGATGCAAATCTCCCATTCCACCACATCCAGAACCAGTCTGGCCATTCTATATCTACATATATATATATATATATATATATATATATATATACATATATATATATATATATATATATATGTAGATATATAGAATATATATATATATGAAAGAAGTAAGTCCAAACAACAACAAGTATACATTAAATCAGCTTATACATAGATGCATAAAAAAAACACAAATCTATTTTCAAATTTACACACAAGCTTAAATGACTGGATATTCATTTCACCTTTTAAAGCAAGAAAATGTACAAAGCATTTATTCAGTCCTTCCATCTTTGTATCCTTCAGTTTATTGACTGCATGCATAAAATATGTTTGCCTGTTAGGGATACTGGTTTGCTATTTTGAATTTCATTTGAATGCTTTAAAATCTTGCCAAAATTCCTGATTAGTCATCAGTAAGCCACAAAACTGACACATTGGAAGCTGAAAACTATTCTCTCATTGCAGTCCTTCTTTAGAAAATGTCTTTAGAAGCTTTTTTTTTTTTTCATTCTAAAAAAATGTCCTGCTGCGAGTTTTCTGTGTTTGTTTGTAAATTCACTCAGCAGTCAGGCTGTCATATTACATCACACACTAGGATTTCACAAATGCAGGAAGGTTTCCCCAATTAACCTGAAGCGGGTTAAAGCTTTCACATACATACTGTAGCAGGCCTTATTTCTTAAGGAACAGCCTGTCTTTTTCGCAATATAGTTATATTCATTGTACATATATTGTGTTACAGTCAAACCCCACCATGCAAACAGCCTAACAAATTCTTCTTATATAATACCCATGAATTTTAACTAACCTTGTCTAACTCACTGTCTGAACCACTAAGCTGGTATGATGTATGACAATGAAAATAACAGAAGTAGATGGCTTTTGACCTGTGTCTGCACCCTCCACTTTCATTCTGTTTAGTGAGTCATTATGAGGTTGTTTAATATTGTAGCATTTAGTGCTAAAAATAGGATGAATAAGGAGTCCCTGCTTGTTAGAGACTTGATCTGTAGTTACAACGCAGGCAGGTAAACCCAATTAAAAAGTCTCCTACAGCACTATGTTACACTGACATCATAGAAAGTAGACAGGAATTTTAGATACAGGATACAGGAACCAGGAAGGGGTCTTCTCATAGGAATTAATGAGTATTGGCTCCTGTTGGTTATATGGACCTGATATAAACCTGATATAAACCATAATCTGGGACTGTGGTAGCCTAGCGGGTAAGGTACTGGACTATGGACCAGAAGGTCCAGGGTTCAAATCCCACCTCTGCCAAGCTGCCACTGTTGGGTCCTTGAGCAAGACCCTTAACCCACAATTGCTTGGATTGTAAGATTGTGTCAGTTGTAAGTCGCTCTGGATAAGGGCGTCTGCTATAAATGTAAATGTAAATAACCTGATATAACTATTTTCTGTAACAAGGTACATTCAGATAAGGTTTGACTGTGTTTGCTACATAACCAATAACCTCTCTGTCAAAAATCTGCAAAACTATACTTCTCTCCTATCGTAATTAATTCCGCTCAACCTACACCATGTTGTCAACACTTTCTATGATGAATCTATACTTATAATAAGACTCCACACATGACTTAGTGCTCCTGCTTAGCAAAGATAGTGTCATTATTTTCCAAGGCAATTGAGGGGGAACTGAGATATCTTTCACATTCAGCACCTGCTGACTCGAACTTCACCGGTTCCTCATAAAAGGGTCACGGCCAAAATTCCTTACACATAGGAATCCATCAAAACCATAGCAAGAGCTTTTGCGAGGACACATTGAGTATATAGGATACACTGAGTGTATCCTATACACCAAAACAGGTTTCACCCTATAGGACCAAAACTGCCATAGTTGAGCCCTTGAGGAAGGCGGTTAACCACAATTGCTTGGAGTGTAGTAAGGTTGTATGAGCTATAAGTGAATGTGAATGTACATACTGGTAGTAGACAAGGTGTCCAAAATAGGTACAAGGATGAAAGGGCATTTTAGGAGTCCATCTACTGAGTCCTGTCTGTCACTCATGCAGCTCATTTTCTCTTTCAGCTGGGAAGCTGCAGTGACTTTCCTGACTTTTAGTAGCCTTATGGAAAATAGAAATATTATTCATATGACCGTACACTCTCCACTTCACACACGTAACCAATATGGGTCACCTAACTATTTCTTTTAGGAGAAGAGTCACAGCCAAAAACAATCTCAGGTATGATTTCTTCAACAAAATGATAAAGCAAGTGTTATATCATGAACTTTGGACAAAACTTTGCAGCTGAAAAATTATTTATTCAGTTTTAGTAAATGTTCATACACAACACTGCTTTAGTCAAACACAGAATCCTTGTACAAAATTTGGGATAAGGGCCCAAATTCTGAGGCCGGTACAGAAAATGCGTTTACTACAATGTTTTTCATTGTAAATCATGTAGTCAGCATAGCAATGTGAGTGAAAAGTTGAACCTGATGATCCATGTTATCCCAGAATGATTTCACAATATTCCAAAGAGCATCTAGTGATGTTACTGAATGCTTGGCTTTCCCTGTATTCAAGTGTCCCCATACATGCTCGATGCAGTTTAAATGAGGTGACCATGACAGTCAGCACTCCTACACATCCTCAGTATGAATCCTTCTCCACAAAGACCCAAAGAAGGATTCTCACAAGTAGCCTCAGACATTTAGCCCACACTGCATGGTAGATATGTGTTATATTATCCAAATCTCTTAATGAAGACAATATGAATATTTTCCATGAACCTTAACTGAACACTTATCATGTTGTATTACTTCTTAAACACCGCTATCTAGATCCTGCAGTTCCTGTGGCTCAGATATAAGAGCAAACTGCTGGAATCAGCAGTGTCTCAGGACAGGGCTTGAACTTTAGGCTATTCGTGAAGGTCAGGTGGTGCGATGCGATTACTGACCGATCCGATGGACTGACATCCCCATCCAGGAAGCATTTTGCCTGTGCCCAATGAATGGGATAGATTTTGAACCTGCCATCGCAATGCAGGTCAGGACAAGGGGGAACTTATTGCTTATGTAGCTATTTAGCATGTATTTAAAGAACAAATGTGTTTACGTCATTACATATGATATTCACAATTTATTATCTATCTATTAAACATAATACAAACTGATGATTAAAACAATTTTACTAGTACAGTAACTGGCATGTAATTGCACTTTTCTACTCTACACTGCAGTTTATGGTAAGTATGAAGCACTTCAGACATGTCAGGGAGATTGATGTTGTATTTGACTGCACTGTTGTTTTCTAAGCAAGCTCAAGATGGCATTCTGTTTGCACAGTGCCATATGCTATTCTCTGTAGTTCTAGACCTGTTGCAAGCCAGCCTGCTGTCACCCTGACAGTCCACTGAAACAAATGACAAAGCCTGCAAAAGCTATGAACCTCATCTACCTACAGGCAAACAACTTTTGGCAAGCTTATTCATTTACTGGTCATGAATTTGATATGATCTGAGTTTCACATTTCACTGAAGATATCCCTTGACATTACCAGTGTGTCAGTATCTCAGATTATGAAAATCATGTATGTGGGGTAGTTGTGTAACTGAATAATCCAGCTGTAATATACATAAAGCCATATGCAGAAGTATTAATAGTAATATTAATTTAGGAATGTGAAGACCCAGTCTGTTTTAAAAATATTCTCTGACTTTTTGACAACAGTTCACACTCCTAAACCAATGCCCATGCACAAAAGAGCAATGCTTCATGTGACCTCTTCGTCCAGAGGTAAACATTCAAATTGGAGTCACCAGTAACAGGCACTATAGTGGTCATGTTAAAAAGAACATGTTATTCAGCCAAGGCCACTTCTTTGGTTTCTTTACACTCAAAGATGAAATCTTTTTATTGTCTTTTGACACTGCACACATTTCCTCCTGTGGCCATGTTCAGCCATTTCTTTAGAGATTTCCTTAAACATGGAGGAGCTGCGATATGTGCCATCACCCCTCATATTTATGAGTGCTGTTACTTCACTATCCTGCCACTGAAAATCTCCCTCACTGCTGTCATCCATTTTCCCTTCCCCTCAGTGCGCATTTAATAACAGATGACAAGTTGGAATGATATAAAAATGCATTCCTTTTACCTGCTGTGTAAACGTAGCCTAAAAAATTTAGAAACGTTAACAAAAATGAAAGCAAGTATTACTTAAATTAAATAAGATTTGTGGATTTTAGTGGAGGGTTTTACTGTGTACAGTTGAGTAGTAGTAGTTACTAATTTGATAATAATCAGTACTGAATATTTAAATCAGCCAGTTGTATGTTTGTTGTACCTGCTGTTGAAACATATAGTGTTTATCCTTGAAGATGGAGTTATATTTAACTCTGTTATAAGACAAGCAATGAAATATACAAAGACCATAAATAACAACTAGAAAGAACATGGCAATAGATCTTTGCAATGTGGGTCAAGGTTCCCAGCTTATCTTTCTTTAGTGGATTATAGACTTGTTTTTACTTTTTGTTTGACAACATAATTCAAATGCATTTGTAAAAAACTTGATCTCTTTGTATATAAATGTCACAAATGACAAAGCTTTTGGTACCTTGCGTTTTTGGCTGATCTTCTCAGAGCACTGACCACTTCACTGGAAATACATGGTCAGCAAAAATGTAAGCAACATTTTCTAATACACTGGTCAACTGCCAGGTTCTCTTAAATAATCCAGGTGCTTTTAGATCCAAGTTCAGGTCAAGATAAAACTGAGTAAAAAATAATGTAAGCACATAAAACATATAAAAAGATGGCCAGATATCAGTGATACGGTCCATAGGCCTTCGCAAGATGCATGTTGGACTACAATAAACTTCATATAAACACATGATTTTGCTCATCTTTAAAGAACTTCTATAGGAAAAAAGGCTTTGTGTTCACTTAGTGCCCACTACCTGGTTTCATGAAGCAGTTGTGTCATCCCTGAAGATTAGTCCCATTGTAACCTGCCACATCTAAATGTTTGAACTCACTGGTGAAACCATTATGGATTATTATAAAGGAAAAAAAGAAAAGAAAAAATCCTTCTGTCCTATCTTGTGGAATCCAGCCATTGACATCATAATCAGCTGTAATGGCATCCTCATCTCTGTGCTAATTCCTCTCTGCTCTTTTAAGCAGTGCTTTTAGAAAGGTGCACACTCAGGGTACTACAAGGCCATTCTGAATGAGAGATGCTTCCATCAGCATAGCTAGAGAACAAAATTTGTCATGTCTCCTGCAGATACTGGTGCATGGAATTAAAACAAATTATGGATCTCCAGTTTATGATGTGAAATTTAATGGAAAAACTCAGCTTGCACAATGAATTAGTGTGACTGGGTTGAGACGACATCTGCTCAGCTCCCATGAAACAGGAATTCCAGATTCATCATGAGCCACTGCTCTGAACTCTTTACAAGTCATTCAGGATAACTAAAACTGATTGTGTGTCTCATAAACCTCTTTAAGAGTCATTTCATTACAGACCAGTTGAAGTCATATTAGCCTCATGAATAAAAAAATTCAGTGTTTTTCAGTCAATCTGTAACAAGACTGAATCTCATTAAGTCAAATCCAACACAATGACCCCGTGATCAGGATTTATTATTTAGGCATCTACTTCATCTCCAGTATTTTTCCCCTTGGCTGATTGACAGGATACATTGCATTCAACCTTCTCCCTCTGTTTATTTACTCTTACAAAGCACTTTATTAGGACTATCTGTACACCTACCGATTCATGCAATTATTCAATCAGAAAATCATGTGGCTGCAGTGCAATGCTTAAAACCATATAGATATGGGTCAGCAGCTTCAGGTTACAGTGGTACTTGAAAGTTTGTGAACCCTTTAGAATTTTCTATATTTCTGCATAAATGTGATCTAAAACATCATCAGATTTTCACACAAGTCCT
Organism: Ancistrus triradiatus; assembly: GCA_025084515.1. Taxonomy (NCBI): domain Eukaryota; kingdom Metazoa; phylum Chordata; class Actinopteri; order Siluriformes; family Loricariidae; genus Ancistrus; species Ancistrus triradiatus. Next base: position 203,479 of record JAJAGP010000382.1, read on the forward strand.
AAAAGTAGATAAAGAGAACCCAGTTAAGCAAATGAGACAAAAATATTATAGTCATTTATTTAGTCATTTATTTATTTAGGAAAGTGATCCAATATTACATATTAGTGAGTGGCAAAATTATTTGAACCTCGAGGATTAGCAGTTAATTTGAAGGTGAAATTAGAGTCAGGTGTTAGTGGGCACCCTGTTTTATTTAAAGAACAGGTATCTATCAAAGTCTGCTCTTCACAACACATGTATGTGGAAGTGTATCATGGCATGAACTAAGGAGGTTTCTGAGGACCTCAGAAAAAGAGTTGTTGATGTTCATCAGGCTGGAAAAGGTTACAAAACCATCTCTAAAGTGTTTGGACTCCACCAATCCACAGTCAGACTGATTGTGTTCAAATGGAGGAAATTCAAGACCATTGTTACCCTCCCCAGGAGTGGTCGACCAACAAAGATCACTCCAAGAGCAAGGCGTGTAATAGTTGGCGAGGTCACAAAGGACCCCATGGTAACTTCTAAGCAACTGAAGGCCTCTCTCACATTGGCTAATGGTAATGTTCATGAGTCCACCATCAGAGGAACACTGAACACCAATGTAGTGCATGGCAGGGTTGCCACTGCTCTCCAAAAACAACATTGCTGCTCGTCTGCAGTTTGCTAAAGATCACATGGACAAGCCAGAAGGCTATTGGAACAATGTCTCGTGGACGGATGAGACCAAAATAGAACGTTTTGGTTTAAAAGAAAAGCGTTACGTTTGGAGAAAGGAAAACACTGCATTCCAGTATAAGAACCTTATCCCATCTGTGAAACATGGTGGTGGTAGTATCATTATTGGGCCTGTTTTGCTGCATCTGGGCCAGGACGGCTTGCCATCATTGTTGGAACAGTGAATTTTGAAATATATCAGAGAATTCTAAAGGAAAATGTCAGGACATCTGTCCATGAACTGAATCTCAAGAGAAGGTGGGTCATGCAGCAAGACAACGACCCTAAGCACACAAGTCGTTCTACCAAAGAATGGTTAAAGAAGAATAAAGTTCATGTTTTGGAATGGCCAAGTCAAAGTCCTGACCTTAATCCAATTGAAATGTTGTTGAAGAACCTGAAGCGAGAAGTTAATGTGAGGAAACCCACCAACATCCCAGAGTTGAAGCTGTTCTGTTCGGAGGAATGGGCTAAAATTCCTCCAAGCCGGTGTGCAGGACTGATCAACAGTTACAGGAAACGTTTAGTTGCAGTTATTGCTGCACAGGGGGGTGACACCAGATACTGAAAGCAAAGATTACTTACTTTTGCCCTTCACTACTATGTAATATTGGATCATTTTCCTCAATAATTAAATGACCAAGTTTAATATTTTTATCTCATTTATTAAACTGGGTTCTACTTTTAAGACTTGTGTGAAAATCTGATGATGTTTTAGGTCATATTTATGTAGAAATATAGAAAATTCTAAAGGGTTCACAAACTTTCAAGCACCACTGTATGTTTACATCAATCATCGTAATTATGCAATAAAAAAAAACAACATCCATTGAGCGGCAGAAGTTTTGACAGTGGAAGACAGAGATTAATGAAGGATTGCCGAATTGGTTTGAAAGTGACAAAAAGGTTATGATAACTCAGATAACTACTTGGTGCTTTACTATGTACAATTTTGGTGAGCAGAAAAGCATCTTAGAATGCCCAACACATCAACGTTTTGGTGGATAGGCTACAACAGCAATGACAGATTCCCATACAAATAACAGAAATTTGAGGCTGCATTGAGCATAGGCTCATAAAACTGGACAGTGGAAGACTGGAAAAACATAGCTTGGTCTGATTTAATCACGATTTCTTCTGAGGCACACATATTTTAGGGTCAGAATTTGACACCACCAGAGTGACTCCATGGATCCAACCTGCCTTGTGTCAACAGTTCTGGCTGGTGGAGGTTTGTAATGCTGTGGGTAATCATCACTTGAATGCCACAGCCTATTTGATTATTTTTGCATTGTTGTTGACCTTCATGACTACAATTTACCCATCTTGTAATGGCTACATCCAGCAAGATAATGCACCTTGTCACAAAGCAAAATTAATATCGAACTGGTTTTATGAGCAAGACAATCCAATAGAACACCTTTGGGATGTTGTATAACGGCCAATTTGCAGCTGCACAGTACACCCATCTGCAGGAACTGTATGATGCAGTCATGTCAACATGCAGCAAAATCTCAAAGTAACGTTTCCAACATTTTATGGTATACATGCCACTAAGCATTGGGGCTGGTTTGAGAGCTAAGGGAGGCCCTACCCAATATAATGTTCCTAGTAAAGTGGTCAGTGAGTATACATTGTATATTTAGTTATAAAGAATCATAGCTGAACAGTGCAGCTAAGTATCACTGTAAAATCATTAGAGCATTTTATAGCACATATCTTGTAGGTGTTTCACAGTATATCTCAAAAATTGCACACAGAGCAATACGCTTCTCCCTCTGTCTTTCTGTTTAAGCAATGTTGTAAAATTCATGAGAACAAGGTCTCAAACCTGCCTGGACTCAACCCAGTGTTCTGCATCTTTTATAAATGACTACCAGATGTGATTGAATTATGATTTCCAATCAATTTTATCAATTCTAGATAACATAGCTATTTCAAAACAGGTTTTGAAAGGGAAATTCATTTAGTGTGTTAAGCAGGTGGAATCTCTTCAGGTTCCATCCTGGAAGACAATCTGTAAGTCTGAAGGCAAAGACAAAGAGGAAATACTACTACCATCTAAATCACTCAAAGGTACTAACATCTATGTCAATGACGGCCGACTCGGTCTTTTAGTTTTTCATGTCTACAGTCCTTCCCATGTCGTCTGCTTTTTATGACCACACTGCAGTTTCACTGTTTTACCCTGTTTAATCTGGTGTGTCTTAGTTCATTTTCTACCATAGACAGTGATACTGATTTCTCAGGTATGTGTAATAATAATGTAATTAAAAATTGTACATATTAGACTGAAAAATCTTTTAGAACCTGTGTGCAGAAAATAAGTATGCAGAAATCTTTTTCCCTCTTCCACTATGATTCTTTGCTACATTACATTTATTGAATAGTCATGTTTGTACTGCTAATGTACAGAAAATATGCTACATTCAATGCTGTCATTCTAACATACCAAATTATAATACAACTAACTTTCTGTATTTTGGGGATTGTTTTTGTCTGGCTTTTTTTGTTTGTTTGTTTTGTTGTTATTTTTTTTAATTCAATTTATATATGTGAAAACATTCTCTCTCTTTTTATGTTGTTGTTATTCTGTTATTCTGTTTTTATATTTTGTTACTGTACCTAATTGTGCAAAAAAATAATAACATAATGGTAGGGATTTATATATAAGTAATGTGATGTGTAACAAAAAACTAGCTGGTAATAACACAACCACTGTCTAGACTATTAGTAAACATGTCAAGTGTGTGTCATCTTACAATTGCAATAATTTTACCAATGCCAAAGTCTCACTATCGTTTGACATATTCCAGAAGAATGTATCAGCCTTTTTTAAGCTTTCATTCAGATGTAAGCAACTTGTGACTTGAGAGAATAAGAAAATTCATTTCACAGCTTGCTTTTTTCAGCAACTGGATGGATTATTTTCAGCCTGTGTGAAACCTGATGGCTATGCATAAATTACACATCACCACCCTCAGCTGCAAAGCTATATCTGTATGCTGGACACAGATTAAATACTCTTTGTGGACAATTTTTGTTCTTTGTTGTATAGTACAGTTTAATGCATTACAATTTATTGCATAATTAATAAATAAGTAAATTGGGTGCAAAATGTCTGAGACCACTAGTGGGTCCATTGAAGTTGAAGTGAACAGTTGAATCTTTCTGTTATATATATCACTATTTGTAATGACCCCTTTTTGCTGTCAGATCTGTAATGTTCACTAAAGACCTTTGCGCTAAAGTAGTGATGCCTTAAGCATGCCTGTTTTGATAAAAAGTGATGTAATGGCGTTTTCTGTGGTGAGACCAGAATCAATCATCAGTCAAGTCCATTAACACTATGTAGTCTTTTAGACCAGTGAGAAAGTACCCTGGGCTTTTAAAAGGTCAAGTCATGGTAGTTATATACACCATTCTGGTAAATATAACCAACAAGGTGCATCATTCATTTTTTTTGTCAGCTTGTAAATTTCCTACTTTAATTGATTACGTTTCACTCCAAGTTCCTCTTAGCCTGTTAAGCCCTATCAACAGAAACGCAGGTATAAAATTTATGTGACAGGCATACTGTTGAGTTGCCATATTTCAAGCACTACACTCATGTGAATAAGCTGTTAATGGTCAGAGAGAAGGATTTAGTCTATGATGGTCACAACATCTAATAAACTGAAGTTTGTTTAACGTACACCTGACCTCAACGATATTGTTTTAAAGGGCTGCTGAGTGCATTTAGATACACAGGCATACCAAGTATTTCCAAAAGACAACAAGGGATTGTCTTTCATCTTAGTGTGAGTGACTCTATCTAAGCTCTACAACTATTAGCCTTGACATTAGATTTTACCTAGAAAATGAAGGGATCCCTGAAAACTCAAGGGCTTTCTCTGTGTAAACAGTGAAAGTTAGGCTAATTAGCTGGCCTGTTAGCTATAAAATTACTAGAGATATACTAATAAATCATATTATCTACATGATCATGTTGATAATATGAGTTATTTGTATATAATCATGCTAATCAAGACTGAAATCCTACTTGTTTGTACCCATTACTAGTGTTAATTTTGTTGACAAAGACTAGGAAAATGTTCAAACCTTTAGTGACAAAAGTCTAAAATGCATTTAATGTGATCTATATTTTTATTTCTTTGTAATGCAATCTCCAGAGTAACTAGAAACATTATAGAAATTGACTCTGACTCTGAAATTCTGCCTGATTGCAGCAGTAATGATTTCTTGAGTTTCTTTAGTGATAAGATAATTAGCCTGAAAATATCCAGCCTTAAAGTCAATGCTATGCAGCTATCCAGCAACCAATTAGATGCAGCACGAGTATAGAGGTCTGGGCAACACTATACTGTAAGGCATTAATTAGAAAATAGCATTAATTCATGCAGCATTTCATGAGTGAGTAAATTAATTCATACATTTAATACATCACGAGTCATCGGGAATATACACAAAGTGAGCGTGTCCCATGCATGCCTTCATATCATTTCATGAAGTAATTAAGATAGAACATGAATGTTAAGCATTACTAAAGCATTATTTCATCATGAGTTTATGATGTTTGTGGCCCTCAAAGTAAATGTCATTGAGGTCTGTTCAATTAAAGTTTTAATAGTAAATCATGACTAGAATATTTTACCCCAAATCCTAATCAACTCGTCTAAGTCATCATGGTTTTCCCTTGATACAATTCCTAAAGGCTTACTTAAAGAATTAATTTTCTCAAGATTTTAGAAAAGCAGTTTACCATCCACAGTATAGTTACCTCCACAGAAACAATATTTATGAAACATTTCAGTCAGGATTTAGGTTCCATTATAGTAGAGAAACAGTACTAAATAGGGTACTTAAGGTCCTATTATGGCCTAATGTCCTCAGACAATGGATGTATCTCTTTTCTTGTTCTATTACATTTAAGTACAGCATTTGATACTATAGATCATGATGTTTTACTGAATAAGTTAGAAAATACCATAGGTTTTAAGTAAGTTTTGAAGCTTTCTTGGTTTACTGTACGTGAATGACCATGACTAGTTTGTTTATGTAAATAATTTATGCTCTGAGCTCCGAGTGAAGTACAGTATCCCACAGGGGTCAGTGTTAGCCCACTATTATTTTTCACTTTACATGCTACTGCTAGACTCAGTTATTCATAAATATGGTATTAGTTTCCACTGCTATGCAGTTGACAAACAGTTGTATATATCAGCCACACAAAATGACATCCTTACCATCAGTAAGACTGAGAATTGTGTAAAGGAAATATAGATTAGATGCCACTTAATTTTCTTTTACCATGTTATTTGGACATAAGGCCACAACAGACAGGTTGCCTAGATCTATGTTAAATCTTGATAACTGTTCTATGTTTCAGTCCATTTGTAAAAAACTTGGTGTAATACCTGATTCAGACCTTTCCTATGATGCAGGTATTGTTAACATTACTAGAATTGCTTTCATTTAACTACATGATGTTGGTAACTTAAAAATGTATAAATACTATATTTTCATATGACAAATTATATTTTATTACTTACAAACATATGCTGAAAATTGGTTCATGCATTTACAACATCCATGTCTGATCACTCAGGTTTGTTAGTTGCTGGAAAGAGGTGGGTTGGTGAAGTGGCATTTGATCCCTCTTGGCTGTGTTACCTCCCTTGTTAGCTATGATGTTATAGATAGTACTGCCCAGGTCTCAAGCTACACTTGGCACAGTTGTGTTCTGTTTATAGACTCTCTGTTCTTAACACTCCTAAGAACTTATTCTGTTTTCTTTTCCAGCTGTTCTTCCAGCACAAGTTCCGGCCCACAAACCGACCACAAACTGAAACCTGCCAGCTAACATGAGTGACTGCATATACTCTCAAAAGCCACTTTATTAAGTACAATTCCTTGTTTCTACACTCGGTGTCACTGAAGTGCTGAGAATCATCCACCACCCAATATTACCTGATCTGTGATGGTCCTGTGCAGGTCTTGACCATTAGAAAACAGAGATGGACTACAGTTTGTAATTGTAGAACTAGAAAGTGTGTTTATATGGTAAGTGGAACTGATAAAATGAACAATAAGTGTATAAACAAGGAGATGTACTTACGGTAATAAAGTGGCTGGTGAATGTATACTAGGCTACTTAATGTCAAGAGACTTTGCTAATATGATCTTCTATGTTTTCATATTTTATATATTTAGTGTTTGTCTTTTTATAATATTTATTCTTATAAATTGATTTTTTTTCTTTTTATTTTTTGTAATATCTAGACGGGCCAAAAAGGTAGGGTTCCTTTTTGAGTCTTGGTCCTCCCATGGTTCTTCCTCATCATTAAGGGAGTTTTTCCTTCTGGCTTTCTCATTTGGGGCTGTGGGCCTAGATATCTGTAAAGCTGCATTGAGACAAAGCTCTATTTTAAAAAGCCCTATATAAATAAATCTCATGTCTCAAATTGATAAGGTTATTATAAAATATTATGTAATATTTAGCTACTATAAAAACATTGGAATTGCACTTGTAACTATGCTTACTACATACTACATTGTGTGTCAGAATGCTAGTAAAATTGCTAATGCACTGTTACTATAGAGTAAACCTCTGTGGACATTAAAATGAACATTCAGAGTTAGATACCAAAATCTGACTTGTTTGTATAGGTGTCTCAAATGTGAGGAAATGCAGCTAGTAGCATTAGCTAATCAGGCTGCTATATGGGATATATGGGGTATATTCTAAAGAGGGAAATGCTAATGTAGTAATTAATATACTACATAGCTACTTTTGATTGTTTTAAATTACCTGTTCAGATGCATTTTAAAGAAGACTGACTGTAACAGATGTGACAGTCTATCAAAATGTATCATTTTAAATATTGGTGGTAATTGCAGTTGGAATGGCGCCTTGCTGTTTGTCTGCATGTTGATACAGGTAATCTATTGTTGAGCTGACTGTTGCAACTGTCACTGTAGTTTCATGAATGCTAATTTTAATCTGGTTTAAATAAAAAAAATGTACCTCACTGAAAGGATGAGCCAGGTTTTAATTAATAAAGCCATGTCTTTATTCAAGAAAGTAAAACATCAGTGAGTGTTATGCTAGCTTCACCGTGTCTGTGTTGTCTTTCGGTCCTGACTGAAGTTTCACTAGTGAGCCACAGTTATCCTCAGCATTTCATGTGATTTTAACTATAGCAGCTGTCTTGGTTTGAACCAAACAATAGTATTGTGAGTGCAGCTTGGAATCAAGCATGGCTTGCACTTATTGCATATACACTATATACAGTTCTTCATTTTAAGGGCTTAATGTCTATGCATGTTTTGCCAAGGTTGTAAATGTATGATTTTAAAGCATTCAGCATGAGCTATGTCCTGTATCTGACTTGAGATACACCTTGCTATTCTCTTAGAAGAAGAAAAATCCATTAAGTATATGTAATGCCCCTCTCCCTGCTTTATCACACTATCCCCATCAAAGTGCAGCATTAAAAACTCGAACGCATGAACGCATTAGCATGCACTGATAAATTCAAACCTATAAAAATGCAGGAGGGCAAAGCGCTGGGCGAATATTGCTGTATCTTTCAATATGCGCTATATGTGTGATAAAAGCACAAGCCAGGGTTGCCTCAGCTGTTGCCAGCAAGATGTCTGCCTAATGAATAATTTATCTGCTGCTATTTCATAGATCTATGTTTCTGCGCCCTGTGTGCAATGTGAATGAACTATCCCCAGGTGAGCAGCGGTGGCAGCTGTGTGGTGGAGCTGATTGGAAAATGATATCCTCAGAGGACAATATCAGTGTATTAGCAATGCCGTGGAGTAGTAAACACAGAAAATGAGAATCAAACTAACTCTGTCACTACAGAGCACATGTGACTTGCATAATTGACTCCAATGCAATGTCTTTTAAACAATACTAAGTAATACTTGTTATAACAGTAATGCTGGGCTTAGTGTAAATCCTTCAACACACGTAGTGCCATGCTAGTAGTTCTGCCATTCAACTTTGCCGGTACACTGAGTAATTCATTAGACTCTGCAATAAACATTGGCTTTTCTGGAGGAAACGTCTGTTATATGCCATAAGGTGTTGCATAACAGGATCATCTGACTTGTTACTCTACATTTATAGGCACATCTTCACATGCATGACTCTCAGCTGCTATTTCTGCTCCCAGCTATTTTTTACCTGTCTGTATCTTCCTCTTCAGGATGCTCCTCTGGGTTGCTCTTCACATGATCCAGGCTGATCTTGCCATTCTCTTTCCTGGCACTGGCAGGAGAGCTGTTTTTAGGAGAGTCCTCATTGGCTTGAAGGTGCTGGATGATGTTCTGCTGGGGCCATGATTGATTGCCTGGCCTGACATAGATAGGTGTGGGGCCAGAAGTAGGAGGCAGAATGCTGTGCACTGGGCTGTTGCTCTTGCGAAGTACTCCTCTGTCCCGGGAGTGACTCTTCAGACGGCTCTGGACTGACATGCCCCCATGGTCGAACCCCTCTTGCTGGATATACCCTCCGTTTCCTGCTGATGACTGGGAGGAATGACTGAACCAGCGCCAGCGAAGCCTGAGGATCTGCTTTACATCAAACTCCTTCTTCCCTGACACAGACATCCTATTTGCCCTCAGTGTGATGCCTGTGGCTCATGGAATCCTGACAGTGAGGAGGCAAAGAGAAGGAATTGGTTCCTACTTAGGTTCAGTAGCTTCTCCTTTTTCTTTTGTCTTTGCTGCTGATCGTGGTCGGTGACCAAACTGTGTCTGCAGCTTTTGTCTGAGCTCCCCCCCACCTTCTAACTCTGTCTGCTGCTCCTGCTGTTCAGTTACAGCACATGCATGATAGATTCTCTCTCTATCGCCTTCTTTCCCTCTCCTCAGCTGCTCTGAGGCTCTCTGCATACACCCATGAACATACATAGATGAAATAAACCAAAATGAGGAGCACTTCCACAAGCCCAGCCCAGTATCCCAAATGATACAATGAAGAGGTCAATCCTAGTGAAGTAAATCATGTAGCACAGGAAGGAAAGGCAGCGCCAGCGCTATCACCCTTCACAAGCAGCATCCTCTTTTCCTCTAGGTTAGACTCTGCCTTTCCCTTTTATGTTCCCACACATGCACACATACATTAGCACTCCCTCTCTCTCTCTCTCTCTCTCTCTCTCTCTCTCTCTCTCTCTCTCACTCTCACTCTCACTCTCTCACTCACTTACTGTCGCTCATGCACATGCACACAGACGTACACATGTGCCGCACAGTCTTTTCATCTGCTAAGGTCCCATGAGACACAAGCTCAATGTCAATGCAGGAAACCATGCAGAAAAAAGATGCTCATCCTATCAACCTCACATTTCAGTGACAAAATTTAGATGCAAAATGATATTTTTAACAGTGCTGCATTAATTAAATGGGGGTACATACAGCCATCCTTAACACAATAAGTAAAATGCAATGCAACATACAACCCTAAGCAAAAGCAAATTATATCAAGTGTTATATGCTATTTTTTATTCTTATGTTATTTGTTTAAGCTTCTAAAAATATTATTAGCTGACCTATACTCATTTGTCACAAGTGACTTAGTAGGGACTGTGGTGGTGTAGTGGTTAAGATGTAGACCAGAAGGTCCAGAGTTCAAATCCCACCTCCACAAAGCTGCTCCAGTTGGGCCCTTGAGCAAGGCCAGTGACTAACAAGTGCTTGGAGTGCAAGACTGTAACATCGTAAGCCATTCTGGATAAGGGCACCTGTTAAATGTAAAATTCAGATTTTACCCTCTAACAGTCTGCGAGGACTGTGATTAATAAATACAACAACATAACAACCTTCAAATGGGAAATATGAGGAGAAAAACCTTACCTCACATTGTAACTGTACTAAGAACATTTTTTATCCTTGTTCACTATTGCACTGCACTTTAAGTGTTATGATGTGTTGCCTTATTTAAAAAAAGCAGTTTTTGCATGCATTCATCAGTAGCAAATAACAGAAAATATGGTGAAGCTTTGTCTATATTCTCTAGTTACATGGTGGAGATGTAAACCCTTGGTTAAATTGAATGTCATATTTTATAGCAAAATGTCATTCCATAATATTTCTGAAGGACTTATTTTATTTTATTTTTTAAGGATTACAAACCATTACATTAATTAACAAGGGTTATACTTTGCATTGAGTTGCATTTAGGACCATGATTAAGGATCAATGAATATATAGAAAGAATGTTTGAGCTTGGTAAGAGATACACTGTGTATTTCTTATCTCTTATTGTCTACACATTATGTAAAGTGAATTTAAAACAGAAACAACAGGTAGTAAAGACTGTATATAGCAGAATGATACATTTTCTCTAATCTGGTAATCTCTTATTTCTAAGCAATGACTGAAGGCTTGGTTCATTTGTTCCCCCATTTTATATTGTAAGTGTTCACCAGGAAAGAGGCAGGACAACCAGGAATGTTACTCATTTAGAGCCTTTATTAGCAATTACATCACAACAGGAGGCCTGTATGAATGCTGTGGGTAGGATGGTGCTAGGTTAGGCTTAGCTCTACCCTAATGGAGGAGGAGGCCACACTAAATAAAACAGCATTCACTTAGAAGCTAGGTAAAATAACTAACAATTATTAACATTGAGTCTGTATAAACTATATGCAGTGAGAAATCAGTGTTGAACTCTTGAACATTCTTACCTGTGTCTCGTGGAATGCGCACAGAGCCATCAGGATCAGCCAGGCCACCTCACATCCTGAAACGTCACTACTCATGCCACACAGCCTCCACGAATCAGCCATCCCAGTGACTCTCCACAAGAATCGGTAGCTGATCATATACACCTACAGGTACATCCAACACATTAGTCCATGTCCAGTCACTGCAATAGTCCACGTGTCGGAAAACTCACCACGCAAATCAAATAGAAGGTGCCCTCATCTATAGCAATCTTCTTTGTCGTCATGACCGTAGAACAGGGTGAGCCAACCACAGAGCAACAAAAAGACCACATTGGAAATCCCCGTTTGCATGAATCCATTTCCAGTCACTGTAGACATCAGAGAACTAAAATTTCATTCACAAAAATGCAAAATATATGGTGAGACACTTCCCCGAGCTGGCGCCATCGCATCAAGTTGCACGCACTCCCTGCCACCTCAGTTCCTCCCATGAGCCACCATCGCTGCCGTGTGTAGAACACATCAACCCAAGACTGTTGGCGAGCGGCATCATCCATCCACAGTGCTGGCCCAGGTCTGCTGCCAAAGGTTGGTGATGCTGAGAAGTAGATGTTACACAACACTGTCCTAACTGCATCAAACATGGCTCATCCTGTCCCATGCCGGCTGGCATCCAGCGATGTTTTGCCACAGGTTGCTGCCAGAGTGCTGAGAATGTCCATCGCTGGTGGACTGCTGTCAATCTCTGCCATGCTACCGAAGACCACTGCTGAGGAGCCACTACCCTGAGCCATCCTTGTGCTTGAGTTGAGCCCTGTTGTCATCAGGTTGTCATCTCATTCTATTTCAGTGACACTGACGAGCTCCCATCTTGCGACATAGTCACTGCTGTCTCTCCATAGCCTGCCATCCGGGTACCGCTGCTTGAGCCACCATCACAGCACACACACAACATGCTGTATGAAGCTGGTCTGAAGTTGGATGTCACCATTGTCATCACTCCAGAGCTGGGAGCCTTGCTCGGTGACCAACCTTGTTTCATTGTAACTGGCAGCTGCCATCAGCTGGAGGTGGAGCTGGCTAGCTTCATCAGACACAGCCAGGCAGGCAAATATCTTAGTACCGACTCCTGATAAACTTCATTGCAAATGTAGCTTCAGCATAACTTAGCCTAGCTTACAGTTGAAATGACTTAAATTTGATTATCATGCTTCAAAAAACAAATGAGGCTCTGTAATATGCTGTTGCCACTTCATTTTCCATTTCATGTGTTGAACAAAGAGGATACTGATTCATTAAGAAGCTATTAACAAATTTTATTATAATGAGTGCTTATAAGTCAACTGATAATAGAAGCTTATCTGATAAGCGCTTGAAAATTAGTTATTCTTATGAAATGAAGACTTTCCTTTCTATTGTTTCTAGTCTACAGTTGAGCCTACATCATTTACCATTAAAATGCAGCAAAACAATAGCTTCACTCACTTCAGATTTTCTAAGCATAGTCAACATCAAACTCAACATTTATTCACTATGTCTCCTGTTGGAAATCAATTATCAACATGACAAATGTTGGCAAAATCACTAACTGAATGATTGGCGACCATTTAGTACTCCTAGTAATACATTTACATTGACATTTAGTCGTTTTGTTATCTACAGCAACTTACATCTGAGGCAATCTTACAAAGTACAATCCAAATACAGTGGGGCAAAAAAGTATTTAGTCAGCCACTGATTGTGCAAGTTCTCCTACTTAGAAAGATGAGAGAGGTCTGTCATTTTCATCATAGCTACACTTCAACTACGAGACACAAAATGAGTAAAAAAAAATCAGGAAATCACATTGTAGGATTTTTAAATAATTTAATTGTAAATTATGGTGGAAAATAAGTATTTGGTCAACAACAAAAGTTCAACTCAATACTTTGTAACATAACCTTTGTTGGCAATGACAGTGGTCAAGTAAGTCTTCACCAGAATTGCACACACTGTGTATTTAGCTGGTATTTTGGCCCATTCCTCCATGCAGATTTCCTCTAGAGCAGTGATGTTTTGGGGCAACACGGACTTTCAACTGCCTCCACAAATTTTCTATGGGGTTGAGGTCTGGAGACTGGCTAGGCCACTCCAGGACCTTGAAATGCTTTTTACAGAGACATCTCCTTCGTTGCCTGAGCGGTGTGTTTGTGATCATTGTCATGCTGGAAGACCCAGCCACGTTCCATCTTCAAGGCTCTCACTGATGGAGGGAGGTTTTGGCTTAAAATCTCACGATACATGTCCCCATTCATTCTTCCCTTAACATGGATCAGTTGTCCTGTCCCCTCTGCAGAAAAACAGCCCCAAAGCATGATGTTTCCACCCCCATGCTTCACAGTAGATATGGTGTTCTTGGGATGTAACTCAGCATTCTTCTTCCTGTAAAACATGAAGAGTTGAGTTTTTACCAAAAAGTTCTATTTTGGTTTCATCTGACCACGTGATATTCTCCCAATCCTTCTCTGGATCATCCATATGCTTTCTGGCACACTTCACACAGGCCTGGACATGTACTGGCTTAAGCAGGGGGACACGCCTGGCACTGCAGGATTTGAGTCTCTCTTGGCGTAGTGTGTTACTGAGGGTAGCCTTGTTACGTTGGTCCCAGCTCTCTGCAAGTCATTCATCAGTTTCCTCCGTGTAGTTCTGGGATTTTTGCTTATTGTTCTCATGATCATTTTGACCCCACTGAATGAGATATTGCGTGGGGCCCCAGATCAAGGGAGATTATCAATGGTCTTGTATGTCTTCCATTTTCTTACAATTGCTCCCACAGTTGATTTATTGACACTAACCTGCTTGCCTATTGTAGATTCACTCTTCCCAGCTTGGTGCAGGTCTACAATTTTCTTCCTGGTGTCCTTCAACAGCTCTTTGGTCTTGGCCATGGTTGAGTTTGGAATCTGACTGTTTGAGGCTGTGGACAGGTGTCTTTTATACAGATAACGAGGTCAAACAGGTGCCATTAATACAGGTAACGAGTGGAGGACAGAAGAGCTTCTTAAAGAAGTTGTTACAGGCCTGTGAAAGCCGGAAATCTTGCTTGTTTGTGGGTGACCAAATACTTATTTTCCACCATGATTTACAATTTAATTCTTTAAAAATCCTACAATGTGATTTTCTGGATTTTTTTTTTCTCATTTTGTCTCTCATAGTTGAAGTGTACCTATGATGAAAATTACAGACCTCTCTCATCTTTCTAAGTAGAAGAACTTGCACAATCAGTGGCTGACTAAATACTTTTTTGCCCCACTGTAACTGTGGGTTAAGTACCTTATTCAACAGCTGCAGATTGGCAACCCTGGGGTTTGAACCCTGGAGATTCTGCTACTTTGTGCATCGTTCTTTTGCCAGTATATAGTACTAGTCTATAATTCTTGATGAAATTATATAAACACAGGAAATTAGATCATCATTTAAAATCTCCTGGTACTTCTCGAAGTCCATGATACAATGTATCTTAACAAATGTATATTTCCCAAAGGTTTTAAGGATAACCAGACAGACAATAGAATAGATTTATTCTGTATGAACACACAAAAATCTGCTATGAGTATTTGCTGCCAAAATGCTCTATTTTTTATCTCGACTGAATACAGAATACAAGTTTCAAAAATACTGGCACTTATGTTTGTGCTTAAGTAAAATAATAGGCTCTCTTGTTGCACACCCACCAAATAGTTTGTTGATTCCAAAATACTTCTGCAAATCTTCAACGTCAGTCTAATCATCATCAGTACTATGTGTGGGTGCAAAATTTATGTCCTCCTCCAAAAATGTTAATTACAACTACCATTTTTTAAATCTTCCTGATTATTGCCCTAACAGTTTATATGGGCACTTCCAGACACTTTTGTGTTCTGTCAGTTGTGTATTGTTTAATCTTCCCAATGTTGATGAATTACTAAGCAAAGGCCTCTCAGCATGATGCTGCAATGCTTAGCATACACATCTCCAGAGATCCCTGTTTCGATTTGTAGCCCAAACACCGCCTTTCTGGAGTTTGCCTGTTCTTCCTGTGTCTGTGGGGGTTTCCTCTGGGTACTCCAGTTTCCTCCCACATTCCAAAGACATGCTCGTTGAATGCTGCTTGCACTGCCCTTGTCTTGTTGATGTATCTGCCACAGTCCCCTTCATCTCAGGTCCGGCACACAGAATGCAAGCATTGAATTGTATATGTCTAGGTGGACCTGGCACCAGGAATTCTTATTTACTGACTCTTTTAGGAAGCCAACAGACTCTGGACATTTGCCCTAGGCAGCCCCCAGGCGCATTGCCTGGAAGTCCTGTTTTCCTACTGTGTCGCCTTGGTTCACGTCTTTCCTGCAATTGTTGCATCAGCAAGCCCTTTCTCCCCTCACGCACACACACGCACACAAACAAACACACATACAGACTCTTTACATCTATCTCTGTGTCTTCCCTGAGTGTAAGAGTAACAAGTCCTAAACACATGATTACATTTTGTTCATAATCATGACACCTGAATTTATTAAATATAATGTTTTAATCTAGATGATGTTTAATTATATAAGACTAAACTTCTTTTCAGTATAAGATTAAGTGCATTAACCTCAAAGACAAGGTCCAGACTCAAGACTTTTTCGATGTCTGGGAACTATCTAGGTCTCAGACATTGGGTCTCCTGCTATTCTGGTTCGGTCTTGTTTGAAACATGCTATGCTTTTGTCTTTTGTTTATTTATTTAGCTACTTATTTCATTCAGAAGGCAGCACGCTGGTGCAAGCAGATAGCATGTACAGCTCCAGAGATACCAGGTTCAATCCCAAGTTCGGAATCCACCTGTGAGGAGATTGCATATCCTAACAGCTAACTGGCTGCTCTGAATTTCCCTGGTGTGAATGTGTGTACTAGT
The DNA here is from genome assembly GCA_025084515.1 of Ancistrus triradiatus. Taxonomy (NCBI): domain Eukaryota; kingdom Metazoa; phylum Chordata; class Actinopteri; order Siluriformes; family Loricariidae; genus Ancistrus; species Ancistrus triradiatus. The sequence goes on from JAJAGP010000382.1 coordinate 219,778, forward strand.
ATCTTTATAGCATTGCTCCTATACAGCTAATGCAGAAGAGAGTCATTTTGCTTTACAACTGGTTCAACTTTGTTTGAGTCTCAAAACAAGTACTAGTGTACCAAGTAGTGTGTAAAAACAGTTCCAGACTATGGGGCATAATAATGTGACATTACGTGAGCCAATGCTGCCATTTGCGCTACATTAGTAGTAGATAAAAAAAAATCCAAGCAGATTTATCATACTTTTAAACATTGTCATACTTTTAAATTGTCAGAAAACAGAAACTGATGTGGAGAGTAACATTATGGGCAGAATGATAGTGTGTACCTAGATTACGCCAGTCATCGGGACATAGTGAGTGTTATAATTAAGGATTAATAATAATACACCAGAGGGAGTGCTAAAACACACTATTCTGCCAACAGAAGAAAATTTGAGTGAGATCCCAGTGTTAATGAAAGTCTTGGATCCCGTTATAATCTCCATTACTTTATTTACTGATTATACATTTGGAGGATGAAGCTATTAATGATAATATTATCAGTCAGAACTGTAAGGGGAGAGTTATACAGCATCAGCAGCTTCGCTGGGTTAAGAGCTGGTTTTAACAGGAACATAAATCAACCTCCAATCAGCCGCAGATGATATTTAATGAAAGATGCAGAGTTTACACCAGCAAACATCTTCTGACTGTGATTAGAAAAATTACTTAAAAGTATGATAGTAGAAGTGATTATTACTGAGTAATGTACAAATATTTTTATTAAAAAGCACAACTACTTCTTTGAATTAATTGTACTTCTCAACATAATTATAGATCTCTTAAAATGACGTGCTATGCACCTACATATGGCCAACTCCTTGCAATACAGGCACTTGTGGAGCTTCAGAGCTAGCTAATATAGATTTTGGAGATGTGACCACAGTAATAATCGAGTTCTTCCTAGCTATTTTACACACTGTTTACCCTACCTTATTTACTGAGGCAATATATGTGAGTAGATGACTAAGGATGAAATGGATGTGTTTCATCTGCTCACATGGCTACAAAGGGAATATGTATTAGTATTGGCTTTAACTTTTTCTGGCTACCTCAAATCATCAGCCTTACCTTTGGGTCATCATCTTCAAACAATAGGTTTTTGGCATATAACATTCATTTTTAGCCTTATACAGTGACCCCTCCTCTAAGTCATATATGTTTATATAATTTCCTGTACCCAGCTGCTACATATGGTGTAAGTATAGCTTAGTAGCCTCTACTGTAACTTGGTCTTATGTACACTGTAATATAGGCTGCATGGGCTGTAAACTGAAGTGTAGCTTAGTACCCTCTAATTTCATGTAACTAATTGCTAAATATGGTGTAAGTATAGCTTAGTACACTGTAGTTATAGGAATGTAGGAAGGTAATAAGCTAATAATGATTTCATCATTATTCAGCTACGTATGTATCGTGCCTCAATACGTAGGGTAAACAGTGTGTAAAATATCTAGGAATAACTGAAATTACTGTGGTCAGTCACATCTCCAGAATCTGTGATTACATTAAGAAGTGCAATTAATTCAAAATAGTATTTGTGTTCCTTACTGTATTTATGAAAAGATGTGCACATTACTCAATAATAATCACTTCTGCTCTCAAACTTTTAATTCATTTTTGTAATCTACAATTATATTTAGAAGTACAATGGATTCAGGACCATTGTTATGTGTCTAATTTGTAAAATGTTTGTGAGATACACGGTAATAACTGTATACGTCTATAATACTATTTACTTTTATTTTTTCTTATGCTTTACTTTGCAGGTAATTACACTGTACTTACTCTGTAATTAGTGTAAATTTATGTAAATTGTGTGATTAACACATTTAAAAATTTTAACTGATTGACAGCATGTACAAAACCCATGTTAAAATGACCGGAAAGCCTGAGACCACTTAAAAATGTTTCTGTTTTGCATGATTCTCCAAATGAATACAGTAAAATTAACATAACAATTTGAGTGAAAAGCTGAAAAATGCATATATTTCGGTATCGATGAGTGTTTGGTATGTTGATACCATGACAGGATGCACTTAAGCATGGATTCTATATGTTTGTGCAAATCTGATGATCAATAAAAAATACAAAAAAAAGAGCATCTTCAAATTTTTGTCTCCAATTTATTGCTATATTCAAAATATTTTTATAATGGTTTTTCTTCTTTTTCTTTCAGCTGACTTAAAGGTTAGATTTTGTCATATTTGAGTAGACTATTATTAGTTTAACAATGGTGAAAATCATTATGGAACACAGTACAGTGCTTAGAGAAATGATCATGCCTCTATGAAATATGAAACTTTTTTATCTTACTGTTATGATATTGTCATCACATACACAAACCAACCAATCTGAGCCATTAAGACTGACCAGGTTTTCCAAAGCAGTTTCTCTGCTCAATTCCCTCCTGGCATCTTAAAAAAGCTCTGAACACTACTCATAGGGTTAGTTAAATCCTCTGAAATATTTTGCATTCTAATGTGCATTTCCCTAAAATTACACATTTTGTGATTTTATCTAATGTATTGAAAACCATTTGTTCAGTAAGTGTTAAGCTTTCATCTAATCAGCAAGTACACATACAAGCAATAGACACGAGATGCACGAGCTTCAGTGAGTGTCTGTTAGCTCTTTGAGGCTTCTAAGGAGAGTTTACAGTTACTCTAAACAGGCTGATCACTTATCCAAGCAAAGTATTTTAGTAATTCAAATTTACCAATTGGTCAGAAGTTTGAATGTTATTTTTATTACGTTTCGTAAAGTTGCTGTTAGAAACAATTACAAACAAAGTCACAAATTGCTATAAGAAACCTTGTTGTAGATAGTGATTCCATTGCAGACTGGAATTATCCTTGTATTTCCAGAGAGATACAACAGAAGGAAAATGATCAGTGTGTAGCTCTGTTGTTAATAATATTTATTATTTGTATGAAAAGATATATACTGAACAAAATACATATTGGTTGAATGAGTTTCTGTGTGAAATATGATTAATTAACACCGCTGGCCATTAGTCGCTACTTGGTATATTGTCTAGTTTGATCTGGTGTGCTACCAGTTAATCATATTAATAACAAATGGCACAACTGGTGTGATGGAATCAGAACGAAATTACAATTAAAGTTGCAAAACAAGTGACATTCCTTTAGTGTAATTAGGTAGCAAACAATAATGTAGCAACATAAACAGCATGTATACAGGTGCTCACTGACTGTAAGGGTCTTAATTATACTATTCTTGTACAAATACAAGAAAGTAAATGTTAATAATAGCAATCTGCATTATTATTGCAGGAAAGAGGATGCTTTATTAGTTGATTTACCTCCCACAGTAGTCTTGAGCACCACAGATTTTTGAATATAATTTGGTCTCTGATCCTTGTTTTTATCATCAGCATTGATATCTCTATTTAAAAAAGCAAATGCTAGATTCGCCAGTAGTCATTTTAAACATTTAAAATTAATATCAATGTTAAAAAGAATGTCTGTTTTTATAAGTACATTAAGCGACCACTTATAAACAAGAAAAACTGTCTAGACTGTGAACCTTATTTCATTATTTCTGAAGGCACAATACTGTATATACTAATTGTAAAATGTCTTTGACTGTTCTTGCAGGTCCGAAAGAGCATAGCTACAAAATCCATAATGAGTAAATGGAAAATATTTCTTTTGCACATGAAGCCATGCATTTTATATCAGCACTGTAATGACTACTTGATGCGCTAAATTTTATTCAAAGACAATATAATTAGGCTTACCTTTTAAATGTTACAAGGAAAGTCAGTACGCCCCTCTCCTGATAGTGCTGAATATGTCTAACTGAACTTTTCTCAGCTCTGTGGGAATGCAAGCAAGTTTCCCCTCTTTGTTCTACATATCCCTGTGCTAATGACAAACACTAGAAAGAACTTCCCCAATACATTCTTTCCTCAACACCAGTGCCATTACTTGACATTTCCTGTTTTCCTGACTCTTGGCTTATAATGTAACATTTAAAAGGTAACTGATGTTTGCTTATTTTTTCCCACAATAAATCAATACATATGACAGTGATTGATTTAAAAATGACTCTGTATATATTTTTATATTATGAATAGCTATGCAGATTTCAATTGCTGTATTATGGTTATGTACACACAAATGAATGAATTACACACACTCAGTTATAATTAAACACTTTATTTGCTTTGTTTTGCAGCTGACAGAGGAAACAATATTAAGTAACAACTTAAAAACATAAATTCCAGCACAGCCTTTCACTGAGAAGGAGAGAGAGCTTTGTTCAGAAAACGAGAGCAAACTGAAACAGTAAAAAAGTGTCTGTGAGTTTGGTTTTAAATCCAAAAGAGATTATTATGAACTACTTGTCCAAGTTGAGTGTGTAAATGGGAGATAAACATTTTTCGAGATCACATCATGATGAGGTTTTGGTGTTCACGTTACTTGGGAATAAGAGGATGTCTCCTCCACATTTCCTTAATTTATTTACATTTGTACACAGGAAATATATTCAATGTCACATTTAGTTTTATTTTTAAGTATTATACAGCAATGGTTACTTGACTGTCAAAATTAAAAAATTTTATTTGAAACATTTTTTCTTGTTTTTTTTTTCACTCTTTGCAAGTAGCAACAAGGCATTATTTATGACAGACTATTGCTAAACCATGTCCCCTAATGTTTAATAAGTACAAAAATATAACAATCATATCACAAAAAGTGTTAAACCTAGATGCAGATATTTCACAACTTTGTGAATTGTGGGTATAAAATGTGAAAGTACACACATTTTTTTCCTATTTACAAATGATATTGAAACTTACAATACAGATTTCTCTTATTTACAGTTAATAGACATAACATGTACCCCAATAAATTGAAAAGAACATTATTTGGAATGCTAAAGAAAGAAGAAACAATGTCTAAATCTTTGACAGTGCACTGCAGTTAGCTGAGGCTTGTAAAGTAGCTGTCCAATTTAAAAAATTGAAGTGTATATCAGATAGAATGGTTAGAACACACATTTATTGTATTGCTATCACAATGCTTTATTTCTTTGGTGAAACAGCAAGTTCAACCCGTGGGAATCGAAAACCACCCTTTGAACCACTATCACTGCTAGAGGTGGATGACACTCTGGACTTCTTTGAAGAAAGAACAACTCCCCCAGAACCTTCAATCCCTGTCTCACTATCGTCTCCAAGAGTCACTTCATATGAACCCTTGGATTTTGACCCAAAGCCACCAAATGTGCCAAACTTCAGCATTCCTTTTTTGCCTTTCACCTTAGCCCCTCCAGTTTCCATTGAAATGTCACCACCCTCTGCTTGTAAGCGACCTTCAAGAGAGGCAGGAGACGTGATTTCACCTTCATCACTGAGTGACGAGGAACGATGCCTTGATTTCTTATAAAGATCAAGTGATGCAGATTTACTCTTAGGTGAAATCTTTAAACTAGAATCACCTCCAACCATTTTTCCCCCCATCAGTTCACCAGAACTCAGACTCAATTCTTTTGACACTTTAGTGCCCCCTTCATTTGTAACTTCAATTCCAGGTCCCTGAAAGCTAAGTTCAGCAGCGCTTCCACCCTTTGCTTTAGACTTGCCAAAAAATTTTGTCTTTTTGACTTTTCCACCACTACTTTTCACATCTGGACACTGAATCTCCAAACCTGAGCTAACATCACCACTAGCAGTTAAGTCTCCTGACCCTACATCTACTCCCAGCTCCCTTCCCTCTGCCTGAGGCAAAGCAATTCCAAACTTTGGCACTTTAATCTTAGGAAATGTGACATGTCCCTGTGCACCATCTGTATTTACTCCAATTTCTCCTACTTTCTCACCTGAAGAACTCATATGGGGTACTTTGACCTTTACACTTGGCGCATCCAGTTCTACATCCTGAATTCCTCCTCCTGTTTTAATGCTTCCTGCATCAATCGTCTGACCTTTTACTTGACCTGCAAGGCTCCCTGTTATGTCAGGGTCATTCAACCCTCCCTTAACCTTAATTCCTTTGCCAGTTGAGCTCACACCTGACAGACCCACATTCATGCTCATTTCTGTTGATTGTAATGTTGGAACATTGACGTCAATGTCAGGGGATTTTATCTTGGACCCTGACATGCTGAATTTTGGCATTTTGATTTTTGATTTTTTTGCCTTAACATCAGGACCCTCCAAACTAACAGTCTGTGGCTGAACATCAACACTTGGTAGATCTGCCTTGATACTTGCAGGTGAAGAATCAACTTCAGCTAATTTGAAACCACGACTTTTGGCCTTTGGAGATTTGATATCAAGTTCCACATCAGGAAAATTCAACTTTCCAAATAGTGGCTTCTTTACCTTAGAACCTCTGACATGAAGATCAGATAAATCTGCAGAAACTTCAGGACTCTTAATTTTAGCATCAACATTAATGTCAGATTTCATCTTGCCCTTAGCTTTTGGCAGTTTTACTTCACCCTTCTTTCCTTTCAAACTAATATCCACATTAGGGCCTGCAAGACTTGAATCAATGTTGGGGCTCTTTGTTTTGATATCAAGGACTGGTCCTCTCAAACCAGCCTCAGCTTTTGGAACACTGATGTCTAAATCAGTACCTTCAACTACTGGGCCCTTAATTCCGAATGACGGTATCTTAATTTTGGGAATTTTGAAACCTCCTTCTACTCCTTCTACATTTAGATCTGGACCTTCATTCTCCATGTTAATGTCACCTTCAATCTTGGGACCTGAGACATCCACATCACCCTTTAATTTAGGGCCTTTAACATTTAGGTTGACATCGGGCATTGACAACTTTGGACCAGATATCGTTGGCATTTTGAACTTAGGTCCTTTGATATTCCCATCTGGTCCTTCAATATTCATGTCTGGGATGTTGACATTAACCTCTGGGCCTTTGACATCAAGATCTCCTTTTGGAAAATTTACATCAAACTCTGGTCCCTCCACTTTTCGTCCTTTCAATCCAAATGATGGGAATTTGATTTTGGGCCTTTTCAGACCGCCTTCGGGTCCCTCGATATCAACATCTGGACCTTCAATCTCAATTTTAGGTGCTTTGAGATCACCTTCAACTTTGGGAATTGAGACATCAACGTCACCCTTTAATTTAGGGCCTTTAACATTTAGGTTGACATCAGGCATTGACAGGCTCGGACCAGATATGGTTGGCATTTTAAATTTAGGTCCTTTGATTTTCCCTTCTCGTCCCTCAATGTCAAAGTCTGGGCTTTTAATATCAACTTTAGGGCCCTTGATGTCAAGATCTCCTTTGGGCAGATTTACATCAACCTCTGCACCCTCCACTTTTGGACCTTTCAATCCAAGTGATGGCATTTTGATTTTAGGCATCTTGAAACCACCCTCTGGGCCCTCAAAATCAACATCTGGACCTTCAATCTCTACTTTCGGTGCTTTAATATCTCCTTCAATCTTGGGAACTGAAACATCGACATCACCCTTTAATTTAGGTCCTTTCAGATTAAAGTCCACATCAGGCATAGAAATCTTCGGACCAGATATGGTTGGCATTTTGAATTTAGGTCCTTTGATTTTGCCTTCTGGTCCCTCAAGGTCAATGTCAGGGCTTTTAATATCAACTTTAGGGCCCTTGATGTCAAGATCTCCTTTAGGCAGATTTACATCAACCTCTGGACCCTTCACTTTTGGCCCTTTCATTCCAAATGATGGCATTTTGACTTTAGGCATCTTGAAACCACCCTCTGGTCCCTCAAAATCGACATCTGGACCTTCAATCTCTAATTTTGGTGCTTTAATATCACCTTCAATCTTGGGAACTGAGACATCCACATCACCCTTCAATTTAGGACCTTTCAAGTTGAAATCCATATCAGGCATGGAAATCTTTGGACCAGATATGGTTGGCATTTTGAATTTGGGTCCTTTGATTTTCCCGTCTGGTCCCTCAATGTCAATGTCTGGGGTTTTAATATCAACTTTAGGGCACTTGATGTCAAGATCTCCTTTGGGCAGATTTACGTCAACATCTGGACCCTCCACTTTTGGGCCCTTCATTCCAAATGATGGCATTTTGATTTTAGGCATCTTGAAACCACCCTCTGGTCCCTCAATGTCCACATCTGGACCTTCAATCTCTACTTTTGGAGCTTTAATATCACCTTCAATCTTGGGAACTGAGACATCCACATCACCCTTCCATTTAGGACCTTTCAGGTTGAAGTCCATATCAGGCATGGAAATCTTTGGACCAGATATGGTTGGCATTTTGAATTTGGGTCCTTTGATTTTCCCGTCTGGTCCTTCAATGTCAATGTCTGGACTTTTAATATCAACTTTAGGGCCCTTGATGTCAAGATCTCCTTTGGGCAGATTTAAATCAACATCTGGGCCCTCCACTTTTGGCCCCTTAAATCCAAATGATGGCATTTTGATTTTTGGCATCTTGAATCCACCCTCTGGTCCCTCATATCAACATCTGGACCTTCGTCTCTACTTGGGTGCTTTTATATCACTTCATCTTGGAACTGAGACCATCCACATCACCCTTCCATTTAGGACCTTTCAGTTGAAGTCCATATCAGGCAATGGAAATCTTTGGACCAGATATGGTTGGCATTTTTGATTTGGGGTCCTTTGATTTCCCGTCTGGTCCTTCAATGTCAATGTCGGACTTTTATATCAACCTTGAGGCCCTTGATGTCAAGATCTCCTTTGGGCAGATTTAACATAAACATCTGGGCCTCCACTTTTGGCCCCTTAAATCCAATGATTGCATTTTGATTTTTGGGCATCTTTGATCCACCCTCTGGGCCTCCAATATCAACATCTGACCTCGATCTCTACTTGGTGCTTTAATATCAGCTTCAATCTGGGAACTGAGACATCCACATCACCCTTCAATTTAGGACTTTCATGTTGAAATCCATATCAGGCATGGAAATCCTTTGGACCAGATATTGTTGGCATTTTGAATTTGGGTCCTTTGATTTTTCCCGTCTGGTCCCGTCAATGTCATGTCTGGGCTTTTTTTTTAATATCAACTTAGGCCCTTGACGTCCAAGAATCTCCTTTTGGGGCAAGTTTTTACATCAAACATCTGGGCCCTCCATTTTTGGCCCCTTAAACAAATGAATGGCATTTTGTTTTTGGCATCTTGAATCCACCCTCTGGGCCCCCAATATCAACATCTGGACCTTCGATCTCTACGTTGGTGCTTTAAGATCACCTTCAATTTGGGGAACTGAGACCATCCACATCACCCTTTAATTAGTAGGGCCTTTCAGGTTGAAGTCCATATCAGGCATGGAAATCTTTGGACCAGATATGTTGGCATTTTGAATTTGGGTCCTTTGATTTTCCCATCTGGTCCTTCAATGTCAATGTCCCTGGGGGCTTTACTGTCAACTTTAGGCCCTTGATGTCAAGATCTCCTTTGGGCAGATTTACGTCAACCTCTGGCCCTCCAATTTTGGCCCTTCAAGCCAAATGATGGCATGTTTTTGATTTTCGGCATCTGGAAACCACCCTCTGGTCCCACAATATCCACATCTGGACCTTCAATCCTAATTTTGGTGCCTTTAATATCACCTTCACTCTGGGACTGAATACATCCACGTCACCCTTCATTTAGGACCTTTCAGGTTGAAGTCCATATCATGCCAGGAAACTTTGGACCAGACATGGTTTGGCATTTTGAATTTGGGTCCTTTGTTTTCCCGTCTGGTCCCTCAAGTCAATGGCGGGCTTTTAATATCAACTTTAGGCCCTTTATTCAAGAGCTCCTTTGGCCAATTTACTCAACATCTGGGCCCTCCAGTTGTGGCCCCTGAACCCAAAGATGGCAAATTTGATTTTAGGCATCTGGATCCACCCTCGGTCCCTCAATTCCCATCTGGTCCCTTCAATCTCTTACTTGGTGGCTTTTTTAAAAATATCACCTTCAATCGTGGGAACTGGACACCACATCAACCCTTGTAATTTAGGCCTTTAAGATTGAAGTCATGTCAGGCATAGAATCTTTGGACCAGATAGGTAGGCAGTTTTGAATTTGGGCCCTTTTATTTTTCCACTGGTCCCTCAATGTCAATGTCCTGGGCTTTTTATATCAACTTTAGGGCCCTTATGTCAGATCTCCTTTGGGCAGATTTACGTCACCTCTGCCCCTCCAAATTTTGGCCCCTTCAATCCAAATGATGGCATTTTGATTTTTGGCATCTTTGAATCCACCTTTCTTTTCCTCTGGTCCCTCAATATCAACATCTGGTCCTTCAATCTCTACTTTTGGTGCTTAATATCACCTTCAATCTGGGGACTGGAGTACCATCCACATCACCCTTTAATTTAGGGCCTTTAAGATTGAAGTCCATGTCAGGCATAGAATCTTTGGACCAAATTGGTAGGCATTTTGAATTTGGGTCCTTTGATTTTCCCTTCTGGTCCCTCAACATCAATGTTGGGATGTAATATCAACTTTGGGCCCTTGATGTCAAGACTCCCTGGCAGATTACATCAACTCTGGACCCTCCCTTTTGGACCTTTCAATCCAATGTTTGTCATTTTGATTTTTTGGCATTTTCAATCCACCCTCTGGTCCCTCAATATCAACATCTGGTCCTTCAATCTCTACTTTTGGTGCTTTAATATCACCTTCAATCTTGGGAACAGAGACATCCACATCACCCTTTAGTTTAGGACCTTTGAGATTGAAGTCAACATCAGGCATCGAAATCTTAGGTCCAGATATGGTTGGCATTTTGAATTTGGGTCCTTTTATTTTCCCGTCTGGACCCTCAATGTCAATGTCTGGGCTTTTAATATCAACTTTAGGGCCCTTGATGTCAAGATCTCCTTTGGGCAGATTTACATCAATATCTGGGCCCTCCACTTTTGGCCCTTTCAATCCAAATGATGGCATTTTAATTTTAGGCATCTTGAAACCTGGCCCTGTCCCTTGTACATCCAGATCTGTTCCTTCAATGTTTACTTTTGGGGATTTCAGGTCTCCTTCAATCTTTGGAGGCGATAGATTTAAATCTCCTTCAACTTTTGGTCCTTTAATTTTTATGTCCACATCAGGTGAAGTGATATTTGGCCCTGAGACAGATGGCACCTTGATGTTCGGTCCTTTAATCTTCCCTCCTGCTCCCTCAATATCAAGAGATGGGCCTTTGAGATTAACATCTGATACTTCCACACTTGGCATATCCACTTTCGGGGACTTGAATCCCAGTTTAGGCATTTTGAATTTTGGCATTTTAAACTTTGATTTTTTCACTCCTATTTCAGGTACATCCAGGTCTACTTTGGGGCTTTCAAATTCAACTTTAGGGACTGTCATGTCTTCAATCTCTACTTTTGGTGCTTTAATATCACCTTCAATCTTGGGAACTGAGACATCCACATCACCCTTTAATTTAGGACCTTTCAGATTGAAGTCCATATCAGGCATAGAAATCTTTGGACCAGATATGGTTGGCATTTTGAATTTGGGTCCTTTGATTTTCCCTTCTGGTCCTTCAATGGCAATGTCTGGACTATTAAAATCAACTGTAGGGCCCTTGACATCAAGATCTCCCTTGGGCAGTTTTACGTCAACCTCAGGGCCCTCCACTTTTGGCCCTTTCAATCCAAATGTTGGCATTTTGATTTTAGGCATCTTGAAACCACCCTCAGGTCCCTCGATATCAACATCTGGACCTTCAATTTCAACTTTTGGTGCTTTAATATCACCTTCAATCTTGGGAACTGAGACATCCACATCACCCTTTAATTTAGGACCTTTCAGATTGAAGTCCATGTCAGGCATAGAAATCTTTGGACCAGAAATGGTTGGCATTTTAAATTTGGGTCCTTTGAATTTGGCATCTGGCCCCTCAATGTCAATGTCTGGGATTTCAATATCAACTTTAGGGCCCTTGACATCAAGATCTCCTTTGGGCAGTTTTACGTCAACCTCTGGGCCCTCCACTTTTGGCCCCTTGAATCCAAATGTTGGCATTTTGATTTTAGGCATCTTGAATCCACCCTCTGGTCCCTCATATCAACCTCTGACCTTCATCTCTACTTTTGGTGCTTTATATCACCTCAATCGTGGAACTGAGACTCCACGTCACCCTTAATTTAGGGCCTTTCAGGTTGAAGTCAACATCATGCATCGAAATCTTCCTTTGACCAGATATGGTGCATTTTGAATTTGGTCCTGTTGATTTTGCCCTTCTGGACCCTCAACATCAATGTCCTGGGCTTTTAAATATAACTTTAGGGCCTGATGTCAATATCTCCCTTGGGCAGATTTACATCAACCTCTGGACCCTCCACTTTTGGCCCCCTTAAATCCAAATGACGGCATTTTGAATTTTTGGGCATCTTGGCAGCCACCCTCTGGTCCCTCAATATCAACTCTGGACCTTCCAATCTCTACTTTGGGTGCTTTAAATCAATCACCTTCAATCTTGGGAACTGGAGACCTCACATCACCCTTTAATTTCGGGCCTTTAAGATTGAAGTCCATGTCAGGCAAGAAATCTTTTGGACCATGATATGGTAGCATTTTGGAATTTGGGTCCTTGATTTTCCTTCTGGTCCCTCAAGGTCAATGTCAGGGCGTGTCATTTCCACTTTAGGGCCCTTGATTTCAGATCGCCTTTGGGCAGTTTTACATCAAACATCTGGCCCTCCAGTTTAGGGCCCCTAAATCCAAATGACGGCATTTTGTTTTTGGCATCTTGAAGCCACCCTCTGGTCCCAACTCAATATCAAACACATCTGGACCTTCGATCCCTCTACTTTTGGTGCTTTAAATATCCCTTTCAATCTTTGGGAACTGAGACATCCAACATCACCCTTTATTTAGGCCTTTCATGTTGAAATCCACATCAGGCATGGAAATCTTTGACCATATATGGTTGGCATTGGATTTGGGTCCTTTGATTTTCCCTTCTGTCCCTCAAGGTCAAGTTCAGGCTTGTCATGTCCCACTTTAGCCCTTTGAGGTCAAGATCTCCTTTGGGCAGGTTTACATCACTTCTGGGCCCTCCACTTTTGGGCCCCTTAAATTCCAATGAATGGCATTTTGATTTTTGGCATCTTGAACCCACGCCTCAGGTCCCTCAATATCAACATCTGGACCTTCGATCTCTACTTTTGTGCTTTAATATCACCTTCATCTTGGGAACTGAAATATCGACATCACCCTTTAAATTTAGGGCCTTTCAGGTTGAAGTCACATCAGGCATCGAAATCTTGGACTCAGATATGGTTGGCATTTTGAATTTGGGTCCTTTGATTTTGCCTTTGGTCCCCTCAACGTCAATGTCCTGGGCTTTTAATATCAACTTTATGGCCCGTGATGTCAGATCTCCTTTGGCCAGATTTATGTCAATTCTGGACCCTCCCTTGTTGGCCCCTCATTCCAAATGATGGCATTTTGATTGTAGGCTCTTTGAAACCACCCCTGGTCCCTCAATATAACATCTGGACCTCAAGCTGTAATTTGGTGCTTTAATATCACCTCCAATCTTGGTACTGCACATCCACGTCACCCTTGTAATTAGGGCCTTTTCAAGGTTGAAGTCCACATCAGGCATCGAATCTTGGACCAGATATGGTTGGCCTTGTGTAAATTTTGGGTCCCCTTTGATTTCCCGTCTGGTCTCCTCAATGTCAATGTCCTGGGGTTGAAAATTCAACTTTAGGGCCCTTATGTCCCAAGATCACCTTGGGACCCCCCCCCCCCCCCCCCCCCCCCCCCCCCCCCCCCCCCCCCCCCCCCCCCCCCCCCCCCCCCCCCCCCCCCCCCCCCCCCCCCCCCCCCCCCCCCCCCCCCCCCCCCCCCCCCACCCCCCCCCCCCACCCCCCCCACCCCCCCCCCCCCCCCCCCCCCCCCCCCCCCCCCCCCCCCCCCCCCCCCCCCCCCCCCACCCCCCCCACCCCCACCCCCCACCCCCCCCCCCCCCCCCCCCCCCCCCCCCCCCCCCCCCCCCCCCCCCCCCCCCCCCTCCCCCCCCCCACCCCCCCCACCCCCCACCCCCACCCCCCCCCCCCCCCCCCCCCCCCCCCCCCCCCCCCCCCCCCCCCCCCCCCCCCCCCCCCCCCCCCACCCCCCCCCCCACCCCCCCCCCCCCCCCCCCCCCCCCCCCCCCCCCCCCCCCCCCCCCCCCCCCCCCCCCCCCCCCCCCCCCACCCCCCCCCCCCCGCCCCCACCCCCCCCCCCCCCCCCCCCCCCCCCCCCCCCCCACCCCCCCCCCCCCCCCCCACCCCCCCCCCCCCCCCCCCACCCCCCCCCCCCCTCCCCCCCCCCCCCCCCGCCCCGCCCCCCCCCCCCCCCCCCCCCCCCCCCCCCCCCCCCCCCACCCCCCACGCCCCCCCCCCCCCCCCCCCCCCCCCCCCCCCCCCCCCCCCCCCCCCCCCCCCCCCCCACCCCCCCCCCCCCCCCACCCCCCCCTCGCCCCCCCCCCCCCACCCCCCCCCCCCCCCCCGCCCCCCCCCCACCCCCCACCACGCCCCCCCCCCCCCCCCCCCCCCCCCCCCCACCCCCGCCCCCCCCCCCCCCCCGCCCCCCCGCCCCCCACCTCCCCCCCCCCCCCCCCCCCCCCCCACCCCCCCCCCCCCCCCCCCCCCCCCCCCCCCCCCCCCCCCCCCCCTCCCCCCCCCCCCCCCCCCCCCCCCCCCCCCCCCCCCCCCCCCTCCCCAAATTTTGGACAAGAAAACAAACAAAAGACAAATAATTTTTTTTGTTTTTTTTTTTTTTTTTTTTTGTGTTGGTTTGTTTGTTTGTTTGGGTTTTGGTTTTTTTTTTTCTTTAACAACAACAAAAAAACAACCAAGCACAACGCAACCGACACAACCAACACCCAACCCCCGAACACCCAAACAAACACACAAAAATCACCACAAACCCGATCAAACCACAAGCCACGAAACAAATAAAAAACCCCCCAACCCCACCAACACAACCAATCGTTTTTTTTTTTTTTGTTGTTGTTTTTTTTTGTTTTTTTTTGTTTTGTTTGGTTTTGTTTTGTTTTTTTTTTTTTTTTGTTTTTTTTGTTGTGATAAGGAACGGGGTTTTTTTTTGGTTTTTTTTTTTTTTTTTTTTTCCCCCCCCCCCCCCCACCCCCCCCCCCCCCCCCACCCTCCCCCCCTCCCCCACCCCCCTCCCCCCCCCCCCCCCCCCCCCCACCCCACCCACCCCCACCGCTCCCCTCGCCCCCCCCCACCCCCCCCCCCCCCCCCGACCACCCCCCCCCCCCCCCCCCCCCCCCCCTCCCAACCCCCCCCCCCCCCCCCCCCCCACCCCCCCCCCCCCCCCCCCCCTAACCCCCCCGCCCCCCCCCCCACTCCCACACCACCAATACCAAAAAAAAAAAAAAACCACAAAAAAAAAAAAAAAAAAACAAAAAAAACCACCCCCACACCCCCCTCCGCTCCCCCTTTTTTTTTTTTTGGGTTTTAAGATTCCTTTCCCCTTCCCCTTTTTTACCTTTCATTCCAAATGTGGGCATTTTTGATTTTTGGCATCTTGAAACCACCTTCCGTCCCTCAATATCAACTCTTGACCTTTCAATCCCCTACTTTTTGGTGCTTTAATATCACCTTCAATCTTTGGACCGAAACTATCGACATCACCCTTCAATTAGGGCCTTTCAGGTTGAAGTCAACATCAGCCTCTAAATCTTTGGACGGAGATAATGGTTGGCATTTTGAATTTTGGGTCCTTTGATTTGCCTTCTGGTCCTCACCATCAATGTCAGGCTTTAATATCAACTTAGGGCCCTTGATGTCAAGATCTCCTTTGGGGCAGATTTAGTCACGTCTGGACCCCTCCACTTTTGGCCCCTTACATCAAATATGGCAAATTTTGGGATTTTAGGCATCTTGAATCCACCCTCTTGTCCCTCAATATCAACATCTGACCTTCAATCCTACTTTTTGGTGCTTTAATATCACCTCAATCTTGGGAAACTGAAATATCGACATCACCCTTCAATTTAGGGCCTTTCAGGTTGAAGTCCAACATCAGCTAGAAATCTTTGGCCAGATATGGTTGCATTTTGAATTTGGGTCCTTGATTTTTCCCGTCTGGTCCCTCATGTCATGTCCTGGCTTGTAATATCACAACTTTAGGGCCCTTGATGTCAAGATCTCCTTTGGGCAGATTATTCCACATCGGACCTCTCACTTTGACTTCATTCCGAAATGATGGCATTTTTGATTTTTGGCATCTTGAACCACCCTCTTGGTCCCTCAATATCAACATCTGTACCTTCATCTCTACTTTTGTTGCTTTAATATCACCTTCATCTTTTGGGAACTGAGACCTCCACATCACCGGCATTTTAAGCCTTTCAGTTGAAATCCACACCAGGCAATTAGAAAAATCTTTGGACCAGATATGGTTGGCATTTTGAATTTGGGTCCTTGATTTTCCCTTCTGGTCCCTCAGTCAATGTCAGGGCTTTGTCATGTCCACTTAGGGCCCTTGATGTAAGATCTCCTTTGGCAGTTTTACATCAACATCCGTGCCCTCCAATTTTGGCCCCTTAACTCCAAATGATGGCATTTTGATTTTTGCATCTTGAAACCACCCTCAGGTCCCTCAATATCCATCTGGACCTCGCTCTCACTTTTGGTGCCTTAATACACCCTTCAATCTTGGGAACGAAATAATCGACATCCACCCTTTAATTTAGGGCCTTTCAGTTTAAAGTCAACAATCAGGCATCGAAATCTTTGGACCCAGATTGGTTGGCATTTGAATTTGGGTCCTTTTGATTTTGCCTTCCTGGTCCCTCAACATCAATGGTCAGGCTTTTAATATCAACTTAGGGCCCTTGATTGTCAAGATCTCCTTTTGGGTAGAGTTATGTCAACGGTGGACCCCTCCACTTTTGGCCCCCTTAAATCCAAATGATTGCAATTTTTTTGATTTTAGGCATCTGAAACACCCGCTGGTCCCTCAATACAAACATCTGGACCTTCAATCTCTACTTTCGTGCTTTAATATCCCTTCAATCTTGGTACTGAGACATCCACTCACCCTTTAATTTGGGCCTTTCAGGTTTGAATCAACTCAGCATATAATCTTGGACCTCAGATATGGTGGCATTTTTGATTTGGGGTCCGTTGATTTTGCCGCTGGCCCTCAATGTCAATGTCCTGGGCTTGTAATAGCAACTTTATGGGCCCTTGATGTCAAGATCTCCTTTGGGCAGATTTTACATCAAATCTGGACCCTTTACTTTTATGGACCTTTCATTCCAAATGATTGCATTTTTGATTTTGGCAATCTTGAAACCACCTCTGGTCCCTCACTCTCACTCTGGACATTAATCTCTACTTTGGTGCTTTCATATCACCTTCAATTGGGAACTGAGACATCCACAGCACCCTTATTTTTTGGCCTTTCAGGTTGAAGTCCCATCAGCATCGATCTTTGGACCAGATATGGTTGGCATTTTGATTTTTGGTCCTTGGTGATTTTCCCCTCGGGTCCTTCAGTCAATGTCTGGGCTTTTAATATCATTGTAAGGGCCCTTGATTCAATACCTCCTTTGGAAGATTTAGTCAACGCTGGACCCTCCACTTTGGCCCCTTTCCATTCCAAATGATGGCATTTTGATTTTTGGGCATCTTGAAACCACCCTCTGGGTCCCTCAATATCAACATCTGGACCTTCATCTCTACTTTCGGTGCTTGAATATCCCCTTCAATCTTGGGAACTGAGACAGCCACATCACCCTTTATTTAGGGCCTTTCAGGTTTGAATGTCAACATCAGCATAGAATCTTTGGACGAACAGATATGTTTTGGGCATTTCGAATTTTGGTCCTTTGGATTTTCCCATCGGGGCCTTCAATGTCCAATGTGCTGGGCTGTAATAGCAACTTTAGGGCCCTTGATGTTCAAGATCTCCCTTTGGCAATTGACATCAACCTCGGGACCCGTTCACTTTTGGACTCTTCATTCAAATGATGCATTTTTGATTTTAGGCATCTTGAAACCACCCTCTGGTCCCTCAATATCACATCTGGACCTACAGCTGTACGTTTCGGTTCTTTAATGTCACCTTCAAATCCTGGGAACTGAGACATCCACGTACCTTTAATTTAAGCGGCTTTCGGTTGAAGTCAACCATCAGGCATAGAAATCTTTGGGGACCGATAGGTTTGGCATTTTGAATTTTGGTCCTTTGATTTTCCGTCTGGACCCTCAACGTCATTGTCCCTGGGCTTTTAATATCAACTTTAGGGCCCTTGAAGTCAAGATCTCCTTTGGGCAGATTTATGTCAATGTCCTGGTACCCTCCACTTTTTGGCCCCCTTCATTCCAAATGATGGCATTTTTATTTTAGGCATCTTTAAACCACCCTCTGTTCCCTCAATTAACAGCTGGACGCTTCAAGCTGTACTTTCGGTGCTTTAATGTCACCTCAATCGTGGGAACTGAGCATCCACGTCACCCTTTAATTTAGGGCTTTCAAGGTTGAAGTCAACATCAGGCATCGAAATCTTTGGACCAGAAATGTTGGCATTTTGAATTTTGGTCCTTTGATTTTCCCGTCTGGGGGACCTCAACTTCAATGGTCTGGGCTTTTAATATCAACTTTATGGGCCCTTGATGTCAAGTCTCCTTTGGGCAGATTTATGGTCAATGTCTTGACCCTCCACTTTTGGCCTTTCACTCCAATGATGGCATTTGAGTTAGGCATCTGAACGCACCCTCTGGTCCCTCACTATCAACATCTGGACCTTCAAGCTGTACCTTTGGGTGCTTTAATATCACCGTCAATCTTGGGACTGATACATCCACGTCACCCTTTAATTTAGGGCCCTTTCGGTTGAAGTCAACATCAGGCATAGAAATCTTTGGACCCGTGAAATATGGTTTTGGCATTTTGAATTTGGTCCCTTTGATTTGCTCCGCTGGACCCTCAACGTCAATGTCCTGGGCTTTTAATACACTTTAGGGTCCCTTGATGTCAAGATCTCCTTTGGGCAGATTTACTCAACCTCTGGTCCCTTCACTTTTGGGACTCTTCATTCCAAATGATGGCAATTTTGATTTTTGGCATCTTGAAACCACCCTCTGGTCCTCATTCAACATCTGGACCTTCAATCCCTACTTGGTGCTTTAATATCACCTTCAATCTTGGGACCTTAAATATCACATCACCTCAATTTAGGTCCTTTTCATGTTTGCAGTCACATCAGGCCATGAATCTTTGGACCAGATTGGTGGCCATTTTTGAATTTGGTCCTTTGAATTTCCCGTCTGGACCATCAACGTCATTCTGGGCTTTTAATATCAACTTTAGGGCCCTTGATGTCAAGATCTCCTTTGGGGCCATTTATGTCAATGTCTGGACCCTCCACTTTTGGCCCCTTCAATTCCAAATGATGGCATTTGATTTTAGGCATCTTTGAAACCACCCTCTGTCCCTCAATATCAACATCTGGACCTTCCAGCTGGTACTTTCGGTGCTTTAAATGTACCTTCAATCTGGGAACTGAGACCTCCACGTCAACCTTTAATGTTAGGCCTTTCAGGTTTGAAGTCAACATCAGGCATAGAACTCTTTGGACCAGATATGGTTGGCATTTTTGAATTGGGTCCTTTGATTTTCCCGTCTGGACCCTCACATCAATGTCTGGGCCTTTTAAATCACTTTAGGCCCTTTATGGTCAAGATCTCCTTTGGCAGAATTTTTATGTCAATTTCTGACCCTCCACTTTTGGCCCTTTCACTCCAAAGATGGCATTTTGATCTTAGGCTCTGAAACCACCCCTGTCCCTCATGATCAACATCTGGAACTCAATCCCTACTTTTGGTGCTTTAATATCCCTTCAATCTTGGGAACTGAGACTCCACGTCACCCTTTAATTTAGGGCCTTTCAGGTTGAAGTCAACATCAAGGCATAGAAAATCTTTGGACCAGATTATGGTTGGCAGTTTGATTTTGGGTCCTTTGATTTTCCCGTCTTGGTCCCTCAGTCAATGTCTGGGCTTTGTCATATCAACTTTAGGGCCCTTGAGTCGAGATCTCCTTTGGGCAGATTTACATCAACCTCTTGTCCCTTCACTTTTGACTCTTCATTCCAAATGATGGCTTTTATTTTTGTCATCTTGAAACACCCTCTGGTCCCCTCAATATCACATCTGGACTTCATCCCTACTTTTTGGTGCTTTAATATCACCTTCATCCTTGGGAACTGAAATAAATCGACATCACCCTTCATTTAGGTCCTTTCAGGTTGAAGTCAACATCAGGCATAGGACTTTGGGACCAGATATGGTTGGCATTTTGAATTTTGGTCCTTTGATTTTCCCGTCGGACCCTCACGCAATGTCGGGCTTTAATATCACTTTGGGCCTTGATGTCCAAGTCTTTCCTTTGGGCAGATTTATGTCCAATGTCTGTACCCTCCAACTTTTGGCCCCTTCATTCCAAATGATGGCATTTTGATTTTAGTCATCTTGAAACCACCCTCCTGGTCCCCTCATATCAACCTCTGGGACTTTTCAATCCCTACTTTCGTGGCTTTAATATCACCTTCAATCGGGGAACTGAGACATCCACGTCCCCCGTTAATTTAGGGCCTTTCAGTTGAAGTCCACATCAGGCATAGAAACTTGGACAGAAAGGTTGGCATTTTTTTGAATGTGGGTCCTGTTTTCCCGTCTGGTCCCTCAATGTCAATGTCTGGGCTTGTAATACAACTTCGGGCCCTTGATGTCAAGATCTCCTTTGGGCAATTTACATCAACCTCTGGTCCCTTCACTTTTGGACTCTTCATTCCAAATGATGGCATTTTTGATTTTTGCATCTGAACCACCCTCCTTGTCCCTCAATATCAACATCTGGACCGCCATCCCTACTTTTTGGTGCTTTAATTCACCCTTTCAATCTTTGAACTGAAATATCGACCCATCACCCTTCAATTTAGGTTCCTTTCGGTTGAAGTCACATCAGGCATAGAGATCTTTGACCAGATATGGTTGGCATTTTGAATTTGGTCCCTTTGATTTTTCCGTCTGGACCTCAACGTCAATGTCTGAGCTTTTTAATATCAACTTTTAGGGCCTTGATGGTCAATATCTCCTTTGGCAGATTTATGTCAATGTCCTGGACCCTCCCACTTTTGGCCCCTTCATTCCAAATTAATGGCATTTTGATTTTTGGCATCTGGCAACCACCCCTGGTCCCCTCAATATCAACATCTGGACCTCCAAGCTGTACTTTTGGTGCTTTAATATCACCTTCAATCTTGGGAACTGAGACATCCACGTCCCCTTAATTAGGGCCTTTCAGGTTGAAGTCAACATCTGGCATAGAAATCTTTGGACCAGATATGGTTTGGCATTTTTTGAATTTGGGTCCTTTGATTTTCCGTCTGGTCCCTCAACGTCATGTCTGGGCTTTAATAATCACTTTAGGGCCCTTGATGTAAGATCTCCTTTGGGCAGATTTATGTCAATGTCTGGACCCTCCACTTGGCCCCTTCAGTCAAATGATGGCTTTTTGATTTTAGGCATCTTGAACCACCTTCTGGTCCTCTCAACATCAATACTGGACCTTCAAGCTTGTTACTTTTGGGTGCTTTAATTCACCTCAATCTTGAACTGAGACTCCACGTCACCCTTTAAGTTAGGGGGCCTTTCAGGTTGAAGTCAACATCTGGCATAGACATCTTTGGACCAGAATGGTTTGGGGGGGGGCATTTGGAAATTTGGGTCCTTTGATTTCCCGTCTGGTCCCTCAATGTAATGTCTGGCTTGTAATATCAACTTTAGGCCCTTAATGTCAAGATCTTCCTTTGGGCAGATTACATACCTCTGGACCCGTCACTTTTGGCCTTTCATTCCAAATGATGGCATTTTGATTTTGGCATCTTAAACCTCCCTCTGGTCCTCAATATCAACATCTGGACCTTCAATCCCTACTTTTTGGTGCTTTAAATTCACCTTCAATCTGGGAACTGCGACATCCACGTCACCCTTTAATTTGGGCCTTTCAGGTTGAAGCCAACATCAGGCATAGAAATCTTTTGGGACCAGATATGGTTGCATTTTGAATTTGGGTCCTTTGGATTTTGCCCTTCTGGTCCCTCAACGTCATGTCTGGGCCTTTTATATCAACTTTAGGGCCCTTGAATGTCAAGATCTCCTTTGGGCAGATTTAATGTCAATGTCTGGGGCCCTCCACTTTGGCCCTTTCATTCCAATGATGCATTTTGATTTTAGCATCTTGAAACCACCCTCTGGCCCTCAATATCACATCTGACCTTCAATCTTCTACCTTCGGTGCTTTAATTCACTTAATCTTGGAACTGAGACACCATGTCACCCTTTAATATTTAGGGCCTTTCAGGTTGAAGTCAACATCAGCATAGAAACGTTGGACCAGACTGGTTGGCCATTTTGAATTTAGGGTCCTTTTGATTTTCCCTTCTGGACCTCAACTTCAATGTCTGGGCTTTTAATATCAACTTTAGGGCCCCTTATGTCAAGACCTCCTTTGGGCAGATTTAATGTCAATGTCCTGGCCTCCACTTTTGGCCCCTTCATTCCAAATGATGGCATTTTGATTTTTTTGGCATATTGAACCACCTCTGGCCCTCAACATCAACAGCTGGACCTTCACTCTCTACTTTGGGTGCTTTAATATCACCTTCAATTCTTGGGAACGGAGACATCCCACATCACCCTTTAATTTAGGGCCTTTCAGTTTAAGTCAACCTCAGGCATTGAAATCTTTTGACCGATAGGTTTGCATTTTGGACTTTGGGTCTTTGATTTTCCCGTCTGGTCGCTCTCATGTCAATGTCGGGCTTTTAATTCAACTTTATGTCCCTTGATTCAGATCTCCTTTGGGCAATTTACGTCACCTCTGGACCCTTCACTTTGGACCTTTCCTTCCAAAGATGGCATTTTATTTTGGCATCTGAAACCACCCTGCTGGTCCCCGCAATATCACATCTGGACCTTCAATCCCTACTTTTGGTGCTTTCCATATCACCTTCAATCTTGGGAACTGAGACATCCACGTCACCCTTTAATTAGGGCTTTCAGTTGAAGTCAACATCAGGCATCGAAATCTTGATCCAGATATGGTTGGCATTTTGAATTGGTCCTTTGATTTCCCGCTGGGCCCTCACCTTCAATTCTGGGCTTGTAATACAACTTTAGGGCCCTTGATTCAAGATCTCTTTTGGGCAGATTATGTCAACTTCTGGACCTCCCCTTTTGCCCCTTCATTCCAATGATGGCATTTTTGAATTTTAGGCATCTTGAAACCACTCCTCTGGTTCCCTCAATATCACACATCTGGACCTTCCATCTCTACTTGGGTGCTTTTAATATCACCTTCATCTTGGGTAACTGAGACATCCACGTCACCCCTTTAATTTCGGGCCCTTTTCAGGTTGAAGTCAACATCATGCATAGAATCTTTGAACAGATATGTTTGGCATTGATTTGGGTCCTTTGATTTTCCCCGTCTGGTTCGCCTCAATGTCATTGTCTGCGCTTGTAATATCAACTGTAGGCACTTGATGTCAAGATCTCCTTTGGCCAATTTACATCAACATCTGCACCCTTCACTTTTGACCCTTCATTCCAAATGATGGCATTTTGATTTTAGGCATCTTGAAACCACCCTCTGTCCCTCAATATCAACATCTAACCTTCACTCTACTTTTGGTGCTTTAATATCACCTTCAATCTTGGGACCTGGAAACATCCACAATCACCCTTCAATTTTAGGGCCTTTCAGGTTTAAAAAATGAAGTCCCTGTCAGGCATCGAAATCCTTGGACCCAGATCTGGTTGGCAGCTGATTTTGGTCCTTGATTTTTTGCCTTCTGGTCCCTCACGTCAAGGTCTGGGCTTTTAATATCAACTTTAGGGCCCTTGATGTCAAGATCTCCTTTGGGCAGATTTAAATCAACATCTGGACCCTCCACTTTTGGCCCCTTCATTCCAAATGATGGTATTTTGATTTTTGGCATCTTGAAACCACCCTCTGGTCCCTCAACAGCAACATCTGGACCTTCAATCTCTACTTTGGGTGCTTTAATATCACCTTCAATCTTGGGAACTGAGACATCCACGTCACCCTTTAATTTAGGACCTTTCAGGTTGAAGTCAACATCAGGCATAGAAATCTTTGGACCAGATATGGTTGGCATCTTGAGTTTAGGTGCTTTGATTTTGCCGTCTGGTCCCTCAATGTCAATGTCTGAGCTTGTAATATCAACTTTAGGGCCCTTGATGTCAAGATCTCTTTTGTGCAGATCTATATCAACCTCTGGACCCTTCACTTTTGGCCCTTTCATTCCAAATGATGGCATTTTGATTTTTGGCATCTTGAAACCACCCTCTGGTCCCTCAATATCAACATCTGGACCTTCAATCTCTACTTTGGGTGCTTTAATATCACCTTCAGTCTTGGGAACTGAGATATCCACGTCACCCTTTAATTTAGGGCCTTTCAGGTTAAAGTCAACATCAGGCATAGAAATCTTTGGACCAGATATGGTTGGCATTTTGAATTTGGGTCCTTTGATTTTCCCGTCTGGTCCCTCAATGTCAATGTCTGAGCTTGTAATATCAACTTTAGGGCCCTTGATGTCAAGATCTCCTTTGGGCAGATTTACATCAACCTCTGGGCCCTCCACTTTTGGCCCCTTCATTCCAAATGATGGCATTTTGATTTTTGGCATCTTGAATCCACCCTCTGGTCCCTCAACAGTAACATCTCGACCTTCAATCTCTACTTTCGGTGCTTTAATATCTCCTTCAATCTTGGGAACTGAGACATCCATGTCACCCTTCAATTTAGGGCCTTTCAGGTTGAAGTCCACATCAGGCATGGAAATCTTTGGACCAGATATGGTTGGCATTTTGATTTTGGGTGCTTTTATTTTCCCGTCTGGTCCCTCAATGTCAAGGTCTGGGCTTTTAATATCAACTTTAGGGCCCTTGATGTCAAGATCTCCTTTTGACAGATTTACATCAACCTCTGTACCCTTCACTTTTGGACTCTTCATTCCAAATGATGGCATTTTGATTTTAGGCACCTTGAAACCACCCTCTGGTCCCTCAATATCAACATCTGGACCTTCAATCTCTACTTTCGGTGCTTTCATATCACCTTCAATCTTGGGAACTGATACATCCACATCACCCTTCAATTTAGGGCCTTTCAGGTTAAAGTCAACATTAGGCATAGAAATCTTTGGACCAGATATGGTTGGCAGCGTGATTTTAGGTCCTTTCATTTTGCCTTCTGGTCCCTCAACGTGAATGTCTGGGCTTGTAATATCAACTTTAGGGCCCATGATGTCAAGATCTCCTTTGGGTAGATTTACATCAACCCCTGGACCCTTCACTTTTGACCCTTTCATTCCAAATGATGGCATTTCGATTTTTGGCATCTTGAAACCACCCTCTGGTCCCTCAACAGCAACATCTGGACCTTCAATCTCTACTTTGGGTGCTTTAATATCACCTTCAATTTTGGGAACTGAGACATCCACGTCACCCTTCAATTTAGGGCCTTTCAGGTTAAAGTCAACATCAGGCATAGAGATCTTTGGACCAGATATGGTTGGCATCTTGATTTTAGGTCCTTTCATTTTGCCTTCTGGTCCCTCAACGTCAAAGCCTGGGCCTTTAATATCAACTTTGGGGCCCTTGATGTCAAGATCTCCTTTAGGCAGATTTACATCAACCTCAGGACCCTCCACTTTTGGCCCCTTCATTCCAAATGATGGCATTTTGATTTTAGGCATCTTGAAACCACCTTCTGTTCCCTCAATGGCAACATCTGGACCTTCAATCTCTACTTTGGGTGCTTTAATATCACCTTCAGTTTTGGAAACTGAGACATCAATGTCACCCTTTACTTTAGGGCCTTTCAGGTTGAAGTCCACATCAGGCATGGAAATCTTTGGACCAGATATGGTTGGCATTTTTAATTTGGGTCCTTTGATTTTGCCTTCTGGTCCCTCAATGTCAATCTTAGCGCCCTTGATGTCAAGATCTCCTTTGGGTAGATTAACATCAACCACAATGTCAGTTTCTGGTGCAGTGGTATCTAAAGTGGGGCCTTTTATGTCAACTTCAGTTTTGGGAACACTTGCAACTACATCAGGACCCTCAATCTTTGGACCCGTAAGCCCGAATGAAGGCATTTTGATCTTTGGCATTTTAAATCCACCATCTGGGCCTTTTATTCCAATTTCTGGGCCCTCAGTGTCAACTTTTGGTGCTTTTATGTCCCCTTCAACCTTTGGAACTGAAATATCTACATCCCCTTTGACTTTACGGCCTTTGAGGTTGACATCAACATCAGACATTGAAATATTTGGACCAGAGATGGAGGGTATCTTGAATTTGGAACTCTTCATTTTTCCTTCTGGTCCCTCAATGTCAATATTTGGAACCTTGATATCTAATGCTGGTTCATTCATTTTAACTTCTCCTTTGGGTAGACTTACAGCTACATCAGCACCCTCAACATCTGGAGCTTTAATGCCAAATGATAGCATTTTGATTTTTGGCAGTTTGAATCCAACATCAGGTCCCTCAATATCAACCTTTGGGCCTTCAATCTCTCCTTTTGGAGCTTTAATATCACCTTCAATCTTGGAAACTGGGACATCCCCATGACCCTTTAATTTAGGGCCTGTAACATTGAAGTCAACATCAGGCATAGAGAACTTTGGACCAGATATGGATGGTATCTTGACTTTTGGACCTTCACTGTCAACCTCTGATGCACTGATATATGAAGTGGGCCCTTTTATATCTTCACCTTTGGCAAGACTTAAATCTACATCAAGACCCTCAGCCTTTGGACCCTTCCGTCCAAATGTTGGCATTTTGATTTCTGCCGTTTTGAGTCCACCATCTGGGCCTTTGATCTTAACCCCTGGGCCTCCAACGTGTACTACTGATGTATTATTTACATCTGATGCCTTGATTTCCATTGTTGCTGCTTTTATGTTAACATCACCTTTGGGAAGCCTTACATTTACATCAGGTACCTCAACTTTTGACTCCTCAATTCCAAATTTTATTTTTGACATCTTAAATCTGCCTTCTGGACCTTCACTGTCAGTTTCTGGACCTGTAATGTCTACTTTAGGTGTTCTGATATCACCCTCCGTGTTTAATGCTGTAATATTTACCTCACCTTTCGTTTTCAGTACCTTTATCTGTCCACCAGTCACAGAGGCTTCTGGACCAGAGACAGATGTTTTCTTGCAATCTGCACCCTGGACTGTTCCCTCTGGTCCCTCAATGTGAAACTCTCTGATATCATCTGTCAGTTTTGGCCCTCTTATACTCACAATACCTGGAACCATTTCTGTGACTACTTTAACATTTGAACCTATCATACTAGTTTCATTACTTGGCTTAGTAATAACAATTTCACGTTTCCCACTACTCTCATGTTGAATCCACCCAGAATGTACCAATTCTCCTTGTGCTGTTGCTCCTGACAGTCCAGTGTCAGACACATTAAATCTCAAATCTTTCCCACTTCCCTCAGTCCCTTTTGATATAATAGATGTTTTGACATGTGCTGAACTCCAGTGCTTCTCAGAGGAGCCAGTGTCCTCTGATTCAGTTAGTCTACCTTCCAAATCTAAACCCTCGTGTGCACCAGTTCTACTTACAAGGCTTCCATGAGGCAACCTGATCTGAGAACTTCCCTCTGAAACATTCATTTTAAACTCAGGGCTTGAAATATCTATCTTTTGTTGACCATGTCCCCCTGGTATGTCCACAGTGTAGGTAGTTATACGTCGAGTAATAGTTGTAATGGTGCTGCCATCACTGCTGGTGCTGCTGTGGCGTTCTGTACGTACATCAACTCCCTCAGCAAGGTCTTCAGACTTCAGTCTTGGCTTAATTTTCTTAGTGTAGATCCTTCTGTATTCATCATCGTCCCCACTCTGAAAGAGAAATCTGAGATAAATGCTTGGCTGTAACATTTTTATTAACCACAAAAAAAAGATTTGAAGATATTGCCTTCAACAGCTTACAAAACATTCAAACTCATAAGTTGTAGCTGCAGGCAGACAGAGATCACTGGAAATAAAAATATTTATATTCACACCTTAATCTGAGTAGAACAATTACACTGAGGTCAATCTAACTTAGATTTCTATCTCATTGAATGAGGTGGAAGATCAATGTAATAATTCTTTATTAACAATACTTATTGTACTTACAAAAAAAACCTTTTAAATACATTTAAACACTTTGACAATACAAATATATGGAGTTTGTTCTGTGCATGTCTTTTTAATTGAAAAAAGAAACCAAGATGAAAGCAGATGGGGCCATATTACCTACATTTTGAAAAGGAAAAATGATTATACAGGATTCTTATCACATTACTTTTTTAGTTTACTGTTTTCTTTAATATGGCTCTTTGGGGGATGTTTTGCTGCTAATACCATCAACCATGTCTCATTAAAAGCACCAGTAAGTTAACATGCAATTCTTTTTTACCATAGCAATCTTTGCTTCTGACACATTGACATTGTTATTTTTAAGGTTTAAGCAGCTTTAACAGACAGTTTAGTCAGAATGTGTGATAAGAATTGATTAACCAAATCTTTTAAGGTACTATTCAGTTACCCCACACGGGATCACTGTTCAACGTTTGTTTACTTTATATTACTGAATATTTAGGGCTGTCATTAAGCAACATTACTACTATTAACCTTAACATGTTTATTAAATATGAATGAAACTCAGGGTAATTGTAAAGAGAGAACCGGGCCAATGATGCCAGTTATTCCAGTGTCAGGGGAGAGGAATTCAAACCCAAAGTATAAACTAGATCCACTTATCAGTGCAAAAGCAAACTGGAAAATGGTACAGTATATTATAGCATCTATGAAGAATCTGTATAGTTACTGTAAAACTACTGCAAAATGCCATATATTTAAACCTGAACAATTGATCACAAGAGTATATGACTGCGAGACCCTGTATTTTCAACTATCTGATGACATCTATACTGAAAGTCAGATACAATTAACTGGTCACTATGATGACATCATAATTCAACTATAACCTTTTTGTGAAGCACAAGTAACCAAAGATTGTCTCACCAGGATGATGTCTGGACTAGAGCCTACCAAGTCACTATGCGCTTCCCATGACATTGTGCCCAAGGGAGAACGACAAGGTGACTTGTCTCCTGTCTTATGTTGTTGTAATTTCAGTCCAACCTTGTGTCGGTTAAGAGTCTTCAATAATTCAGCTGTCTCTTCTGAGCTCATATTGTCAAAGTAAATGGTGGCACCAACGATTTGATCACCTGTGAAAACATCATGTACGTTACGTACATTAGTCATTGGCTGCATAAAGTTACAGTAGACAGCATTGTGTAGTGAGGGCATACTCTACCTTCAAACACCCTCCCAGTGTGTGCAGCTGGTGATTCATCTTTCACTTCTTTGACAAAAATTTCTCCATGCTCCTTCTGCTCTATTGTAAGCCCATGTTTATCAGGGCCCATCCACTGTGGGAAGAGCACTTCCCTTGTTTCGTCTTCATCAGCCATCTTGAAAAGGAGGAAAGAACTTAAAAGTTTTGTAACACGATCACAATGTCAATGAATTTTAAAGCTTTTTAAATGGTATACACTTTACAGCACTGTTGAAAATTTCCTAATCAGCGTTATTATTATAAAGTCTTTCACACCATCCTTTAAAACGCAGTCAAAAGAAGCCAAAAGGTTCCTTGCCATGACTTTACAGGCTTGCATAAGGATTAGTATCAACCTACTCTTTTAAAACTCGATATCAGTTGCAGCTCTGTACTGACATCTGGTGGTGACCACGTGTACCGCGTCAATATACTTTATAATTCATTTGATTTGAGGCAGTGTCTCTGTTACACTAGCCAGCATTTATCACTGTATTGCTCGATCCACTGTTCATGACCACATGCATAGCAGCACGTCTGCAACAGTGCAAAGTCATCCATTAATTACTGAAGTCTTCAGTTACTCCGTAAACATGCTTACTTTAGGTGTTTTTTCTCCTTGAGCTCTCCACTGGAGTGGATTGGATCAGCCCCGTATCCCTCCCTGAAAATACACAATGAAAAGTATTGTGAACAGCCTGCAAGCATTTACAACACTGCTTTTTTATAATACAAGTAATCTGGAATGGAATAAGTAATGCATTGTTTAGCACTGATGTGGTCTTAGCATGGGGCGTAGATCTGTAAAGACCATCCCAAGTTTGTTTTATGAACAGAAATGGGTACAACCACTAGAACTTCAGCTATAACTAGCATTAGTTACTCAGGGAGGATCCTTTACACCACTCTTCAGTTTGTTTTTTAAGAGAATTAAAACTAAGTCAAGCTAATGCTTATTTAAGCAAGCATCATATTATGACATTGTTGTGTGTGAATGTGCAGTTAGCCTCTTTTGGCAGATGCGATTTTGCATTATTACATTTAACCACTGTTTATTTTAGTTTTACATATAGAACAATGATCATTCAGGGCTTAAATTGAAGTAAACACTTGGGCCAACATATCTATTCACCTCCAGGCTTCTATTTTTCATCATTTAGGTTACATTTGGGAAGCTGAAACACAAGAAATCAAAAAACGCCTTTGATTTTTTTTGAGTTATATATGTGTGTGTGGATGCTGGTAATTGATAATTTTCCATGCTGTACATTTTCTGTTTCATCAGGGACCTTGTAAAGCTAAATCAAAATTACAACAAACCTGTCAAGAGTTATACAGGTTTTTATCAAAAAAGCCAGTGTGACCATCCGTCTCAAAATGCTCAAAAAGCTCTAAAAAATGCAAATAAAAAGAAGCCTGTCACTAAAAAATCAGGTAAGTTGCAAAGTTTTCTTTATGTCTTCTGTAATAGAACAAAACAAATATTAGTCACAATTCAGTGTTTATTTGGTTTGTAACTAAAGAAATCAAGCTGAACAGGGCCTCTGTGCGCTTCACCAGAGCAGATAACAGAGATTGCAGCCCCTCCTCCCTCCGCTCTGTTTGCCTAGGGTGCTGGGGCCGGTCTGCAAATGAGCTGTAGGCTCTTAGCTGTCCATTGGAGCACAGCTTTGTCACTCAGCGCTCACACAGACCCAGAGATTTGCATATATGTCTAGCCATAGGCCAGCTGCTGAGGAAGGTGGGTCGTGCGGTTTAAACAGCTTGCGCCAATACCGCTACAGGCTCTTGAAGAACTAACCAAACGGGGAAAAGACTGAAACGAGGGAACGAGGGAACATAAAGCAGCCTCGTTCAAGGGAAAATGTGTTTTGAGGAATGGAAAACGTCCAGAGGAGAGCATGGTTTTGAGCGAATGGATTTTACGCACCCACACAACCATGCAAAAAAAAGCGCTTTACTGACGTTTTATCGGCAATGTAACGGTTTCATGGACTTGTTTTAGACGGTAAGTGAATTTTCTTCTATGATAAAGTAAAAAGTTATTTTAACATCCTAAGTTGTTTTTAAAAAGGCAAATAGTTGGTTGTTGTGCGCAAACAACATGGCGGACAGCTTTGTGTTCCGTATGTGATTTCTGGCGAATGGCTGCATGTAGACGGTTTGAAAATCGGTATGCAGGTAGTCATAATAGTATTAAACATTTGTATTAGTATATTTATTATATGTATTAAGAGTATTTGAAGTTATTAAACAATTTAACGTTTTTGACCGTATACGCCACCAAAGGGGGCGCATCTGCGTTATGAGGTTAAAGAACCTTAATCTAAGTTGCAAAAGCAGTGCATTCTCACCTAGCATCATGCCAGATACTCTTGCCTAATTTTTTCAAGACACCATCTGCACCACAATGCATTGTTTGTATAACAACGGCACTGTTAGCATTTAGCAACATTATGACTAGCCTACTTTTTGTTAGCATGCTTTGGGAGCATAAACATATTTTTATGGTGACCATCCTGCATATAATCTATAACATTTTGTATTAGGAGCATATGTCACTGTCATTTGTCCTATGGTATTCTGACCTTTCATTAGATTGTTCCTGACAAAGAGTAGAAATATTTCCTACCGAAACAAGTCCTACCGAATTCTACTTAGTTATTATCGTTATAATGTTCATTTGAGATCAGCCTTCCTTTTATATTTGTAGCCAATATGAAATTTAGAATTTGCTGTACCAGCTGTTTTTAGCTTGGTGCCACTGGCTGTAACATTTTATATCCATTACAACTTATTATTTTACCAGGTAGAAGCAATTGGCTCTTTTCAATAAATAATTAAATAATAATTTAAAAAACCTTGTAAAAGTCTCTGAACTGGCTTTATGTACAGTTATTTCTCATTAAAATAGTTTAATACTATTTGTTTAATAAAACATATTCAAATACCAGAAACACTCAAAAAATTCCCATCTCTAGTGTTTATCATCTGTTATCAAAATTTCACGTTCAGTCTGGCATTGCATGAGAGCAAAGGCACGTTTGTGAAATTTAAGAAGCAATATAACATTAGTGTTCTTATTAAACAGGCCAGTATGTGTTAATCAAATCATTTAATTAACAATGCAGCATACATTTTATTTAAATAATATTCACATTCAAATCTGTATTTATTAGTAAATTTTATAATGAAATACCAACCATATGAACTCAAATAATAATCAACTGCAAACACTGTGTTCCAGAACTATTTGTTTTTAGGAAAGGGAGGTTATTGAAGTTCAGTATAAAATGTCAGCATGTAATGAACTAAAGCAATTGTAACACTAAGCTGTCTCCACATGATGAATATTTCTGTATTTCCAGTAAACATGTGGGACTGTCATTCCAGCTTTAAACAATGGCATCTTATTGTCTCATTACCAACCCCTCAGCCCTCCACTCAGCTACATGAGAACATTTGTCTATGAATACACCTACAGTGGTGCTTGATAGTTTGTGAAGCCTTTAGAATTTTCTATATTTCTGCATAAATATGATCTAAAACATCATCAGAAGTCCTAAAAGTAGATAAAGACAACCCAGTTAAAGAAATGAGACTAAAATATTATACTTGGTCATTTATTTACTAAGGAAAATGATCCAATATTACGTATTAGTGAGGGGCAAAAGTATGTGAACCTTTGCTTTCAGTATCTGGTCTGACCCCCCTGTGCAGCAATAACTGTAACTAAACGTTTCCTGTAACTGTTGATCAGTCCTGCACACCGGCTTGGAGGAATTTTAGTCCATTCCTCCATACAGAACAGCTTCAGCTCTGGGATGTTGGTGGGTTTCCTCACATTAACTGCTCACTTCAGGTCCTTCCACAACATTTCAGTTGGACTAATGTCATCTGACTTCATCTGACTTGGCCATTAAAAAAAATTTACTTTATTCTTCTTTAACCATTCTTTGGTAGAATGACTTGTGTGCTTAGGGTTATTGTCTTTCTGCATGACCCACCTTCTATTGAGATTCAGTTCATGGACAGATGTCCTGCCATTTTCTTTTTGAATTCTCTGATATAATTCAGAATTCATTGTTCCATCAATAATGACAAGCCGTCCTGCCCAGATGCAGCAAAACATGCCCAAACCATGACACTACCACCAGCATGTTTCACAGATGGAATAAGGTTCTTGTGCTGGAATGCAGTGTTTTCCTTTCTCCAAACATAAGATCACCTTACTCTTGGAGTGATCTTTGTTGGTCGACCACTCCTGGGGAGGGTAACAGTGATCTTGAATTTCCTCCATTTGTACTCAATCTGTCTGACTATGGATTGGTGGAGTCCAAACATTTTAGAGATGCTTTTGTAACCTTTTCCTGCCTGATGAACGTCAACATTTCTTTTTCTGAGGTCCTCAGAAATCTCCTTTGTTCGTGCCATGATACACTTCCACAAACATGTGTTGTGAAGAGCAGACTTTGATATATCCCTATTCTTTAAATAAAACAGGATGCCCACTCACACCTAATTGTCCTTCCATTGATTGGAAACACCTGACTCTAAATTCACCTTCAAATTAACTGCTAATCCTAGAGGTTCACATACTTTTGTGACTCACTTATATGTAATATTGGATCATTTTCATCTGTAAATAAATGACCATGTATAACAGTTTTGTCTCATTTGTTTAACTGGGTTCTCTTTATCTACTTTTAGAACTTGTGTGAAAATCTGATGATGTTTTAGGTCATATTTATGCAGAAATATAGAAAATTCTAAAGGGTTCACACACTATCAAGCACGACTGTACATGCAGTGTAATCCAGGCTGTTCTGGTTAAATCTTACGTGGACTAACTTCTGGAAACATGTCAAACAATGCACTCAGTCAAAATTGCTTGACTATATGTACATCTTAAATCAGCTAAAACAAGCCAAGTGTTTGTTCCCAAAACTCTTTAATGTACAAAGATTATTCAAGTTCTGCTTTGGATAATCCAATGTTGTATTCGGGGAGCATAAACAGCCGCACAAATTTGGACAGAGATTTGATAATACATTTTTGTGGAAAAGTTTTTATGTAATAACTGCTTCTCCTTCACACCTTCAAAAATGTGTTGAATTTTAATACTATTAATTCTGCCTATCACCGTGTCTTCACTCATTTACCTTAAGCACAGACGATTTGAAATCAGCTGCAGCAAGCTAAATATATGTGCAACACAATACAGGGTTTTCATATATAAGCCAGTCAAGTAAAGGAAATTATAGTGAGCAACAGGATATGAGTCAAAACACTGACTGTGTATGTTTTCAGCAATCGCTTAACAACCAAAGTCTCTAGGCCTGAGTCATAACAACTCAGGCCTCAATTATGTCTTATGGATAGGACATTCCCAATGTAATGCCACTATTATGAGTACCACAAGACAGTAGTGTTATACAGTAACCATTCAAGCCAATGACAACTAATTTATGACACGACAGATTCCCACCCTTTCATAACAGGCGGCTCACATGACAAAAAAACTTCCCATGGCACAGAACACATCTGAAGTCTTCCACCCATCAAAATGGAATTACAGCTATACTGCATTATTTGACTTAGGTTACTACAGTAAACAGGACTACACATGCTATAGTGCTTACAGTGCAACTGTAAAAATATATCTAATTCATTAGGAAATGCCTTATTTTCCATGTATTCATCGACACCAGCAGTCCAGAGGTCTCAAAATATTTCGAATTTGTTTTATGTTTTCAAACCATATCTACAGCATATATACATATACGCCTAGTACCATCGTTGCCCAGTAGAGGGCCACATCCCACCGTGACAGCAGAGTTGCTTAGTGATTTGAACTGCCGTTCGCCAGTCATGAAGGTATGTACATATCTGAGGTATCTGAGGTATCTGAGGTGTCTGAGGTGTCTGAGGTAACAAGGATACAATTACTGTACTCAGTACATAACATGTCTTCACAAGCAGGAAACACTGCTTCAACAAAACAGGCATGAAATAACAAAATCAACAACAGAGGAACAGTAAAGAGACCAGTGACCACTTGTAAGATCACTTTTCAGCAAGTAGAACAGCATTTCAATTCTGAAATGTATCCAGTACACAAAGAACATGATCTCACCTCATAATTCTCATCCATCCAACACAACCACATGCTTTGCTCTTGCTCTTGAAATACCTAAACTGTTACACTCCCTGAAATTTTGTTTGTCATTCATTGACAATCTGAGGAATTGTATCCACATTTGAATTAATTTCATGGTAACATGCTTCCCACTGTCATGTGGGTTGAAACACTATTTAGCATGACATCAACTCACATGATAGGTGCCAAAATGCTGTAATGAGCTATTTAAATGAGATTACAATTTGGGAGAATTTAAACATATGTTAAAATGGTCCTCGACTGCTTAACTGTTAGAGAAAGGGCCAGAGGGGGGAAGTCCAACTCTAAAGCAAGGTTTGTTATTATTAATGGTTGGTATGGCTGTTTACACAAGCAGCAGGAGAGTAAAACTAACAGTGCTGTGTTGTCAACTCCCAACGAGAGAAGGGATGGTTTGTTATTACTATCCCCTCTCAATGCAGTTTATCAAAATGCCACAACAATCAGCTTTGACAGATTCCTGTCCACCTCAAGTGGCAAGAAGCAAGTGTGTGTTTTGAAAATGGTTAGCTACTTTATTTAGTTTGAACATATACTAGATGGTACATTCAAGCAGCTGTGACCTGAGTTGAGGGGAATGAAAAAGGGAGAACTAAAATGCAAACACATAGATATGCCATTTTACAACAGCAGTTACTTGAGAAAAGCTTATATAGTTGCATGTAGTTGCTTATTTAATGAATGAACAAACTAGTTCATAGTGGCCTGTTATAGACCTGTTTATTATGTGTAGCTTTGACTGAAAGAACACAAGCAAGCAGTGTCACATGGGGAAGCTGACATTGTGAACAGGTGCCAGGTCATATTAAAGAAGCCAACACAATTGCCCTGAAGTATCAAATTTCCCAGTGCAGACAGTTTACAACAGCACAGTTTAATCTTACTATTATGGCATTCCAAAAGGGCCCTGTAGTTAGCAGTTGGTTTACAGGCACTTGTTTAGTAACTTTATATACTGAGGATGCGAAATTAATTTCTGACATGTGAATTGTCAATATACCCATGTTCTGATATTATTTAACATGTACTCAACAGATATGTAATGCAGCAGGAAATTTGGCCCAATGGCAACTAAAGTTCACAAAACAGGAAAGTAGGACTGGAAGTCAACAAATCTTTAAATAATAAATGTGCTACGAAATGTTTGTCAAGGCCTCCTAAGAAAACATGGTGCTTACTTGGTGCTCAGGAACAACTTGACACGCCTTGTGCCACTCCTGTCTTGCTGTTTCTGAAGAAGGCAAAAAGGAAATCCATTAGCATAATGCTACAAACCTTTTGGTAACTACATTAATGTTCTTGCATAATAGAATACATTTATATCATCATCACTGTCGTATATAATCTTCCTTTGTGGGTGGTGTTCTAGGCTATGAATGGGCAAATTCATTTTATTTATTTATTTTTTTTCCCTTAAGTATGCTGCCCCACCCACTGCTATCCGCTTTCTCTGCTTTGCCCTCAGAGGGCGGTAGTGACTTAACCAGATATTGCACAAACACAATACAGGCAGCATTCCTTTACACAGGCCTAAACCATGAGTTTATCTGAGCCTGTCCACACCCAAAGATCACTTCCATCCTTTTCCTTTCCTTTTCTTTCTTTTGTTTTAACTCTTAGAATGGCTGTTAAACTAATTTTGCTCGGTCAGTCAATTCCCGCCTATGATAAATGGATCATACTTGTTATTAAGCACAGTTAAATGGTCAAATATAGTACAACACTCCCCAGAAATAAGCATTTCCACCTCTAGTTGGACCACAGCCAATGATCTTGTTTTGCACATTTAAAATTTGTAAAATAAAATACAACTGTAGGATTGTCAAATGTTCATGTAAAAATTTTGAGAGATTTGAGATACAAGATCAAATTTGAAATTAATATAAGAAAAAATGTGGCTCCATATACAGCCAGTGCTATCCCTCATCGGGTTAAATATTTGATGACTGATCATAATGCAAAACAGAAGCAGTTTAAGTTTTCCCACGGGGGGAACAAACAACCAATCGTGCAAATCTGAATTTGAATACCTGATCTTCCAGTCATACCAATCATTTGCCTGTGTAATTTATGAAATAGAATAGGAGCCATTTATTGTCATTATACCTCTGTACAACGAAATTTAGTGCACTTAGTACATTACCGCGTATGGACAACATTATTTAGTACATTATCAAGTACATGTATGAACAACACAACACAGAATCCTAACCTATTAGTTCCATCACTTTAAACCTAAACTAAACCTAACTGACAGTCCACACTTCTGTCATCATAAACCACACAACTAAGAGCATACCTAGCACCAGAATGTTGGGACGATGGCCATCCCTAACAACGATTTAGGACATCCAGTATTAAACTTACAAATCTGTAGTTTGTTTGCTCTTGTGTTCCACCTCAGTGCCAATGTCAGCTCAGTGCAGCTAGTCAAAGTTGCAGTATTTACATGCAATATTATATATTTTCATTATTTCCTTGCTATAGTTCAATGTAATAGTTTGCTATGGTAATAAACATGACTACCAAGTTACTCTACAATGAGTTTTTCATTGGCTTTAAGCTGTGCCAAATTTAATTGTTGATACAGCAACAGGAGTCTGTACAGCATGATGAAAATGCTCTTGGGGGTGGTAGATGATCATTTGTGGTCATTGTTCTTTTTTCATGAGCGGTTCCTTTTTCAAGATAAGTACCCGAGGCAACTGAAAGGAGATAGCATCCCCATCTCAATCACGGACAGAGAAAATAAATGCTGCAGTCAGCACAAGCAAGTATTAGCCAGTATAGACCTGCCCGAGAAAGTATTAGAGAACAACTGTTATTAAGTCTCTTCTGTGTGGTTCAGCTTTACCTCTTAATGACTATTCAAGATTCAAAGAAAATAGCAATTTGCAGAAAGGCAGTAAATGCAGTCATACTCAGTCTTTTAAAAAAGCTGTAGCTTTATCTCAGTATACAATCAAAGGAGACATTTGTTTTGACAACAGCCACACTTTTGTGTTTGGCAGGTAACTAAGGTACTCCAATCCATCTGATTAGTAACAATTCTGAATTATTTTTTAATTAAACAAAATTAATTAACTAACTTAATAAACCCATTTTAAACAAAAATAGCATGGTAACATGTATAAAGTATGCATAATAAAGTATACATTTTGGCTACTGCTGTTTTTCTCAAAAGCTGTTCAATACAAGCTTATAAAGCAACAACAGCAGCGGAAGTTACACACCGCCGGGAGACCCTGACATGACAGTGATTAGTTGCTTTCTAGCAAAAAGCATGTTAACCTAAACTGTCTAATTAACTAAATCAAGTTTTTTTAATCCTACTTTAATGTAGCTGCACTAGCTGGAAGGTGGTGGTATGAACAGTACAGGTATGTTCTTTAAAAAACAGTGTGCAATGTCCTAAGTGGAATGCCCTTCGTGATTATGAAACCCCAAGAACCTCTCACTATTTTGTTGTTTCATTATACTGCCAGTTATTTCAGAACCATGACTGAAATAGACCTGGATATGTGGTGATAAAGGCCAGGCTGGACGAGTTTGTCACTATGTTTGCACAGAATGACGCGTGGCAGAGCAGCTGTGTACACTCCAGAGACTGCCATACAGGAGATGTCTATTTATTTCTATTAATTTTGCTGCCACCACATGAATTCAAAAGCCAGTACATTAAGAAAAAGCCCTTATACGTGACAGATCTAATGACGTAAACGAGCCAACATAAAGACAGTGATTCACTGTAGATTATCAAAGACAATCTGCTTGAAAGTTACAAAATATGCTTTGGGTTGGGAAACCCTGACAGGGCTGAGGCTAATGTAAACGCTACTACGGTCTAGCATAGCATAGAGGATCTAAGGCTGGACACACCCTACGCTAAAAAACTGAGCAGCCATGAGCATGCCATCTCCAGAGCACAGAGCGGTGCGCCCCACCCAGGCCTCCAGTCCCACACATTCTTCGATAGAGCCGTCAGGCCAGCTGGAAAAAAGCCCAGCCTCTCCTACAATGACTAACTCCAAAGCAATGTCCTATGATCTGCCCAATAACTGCTCACCTAAACTGTATGTATATGCAGTACAAAAAACGGATACCCGTTTGATTGTGTTACTGATCATCACATCCGAGATTAACCTTTAATAATGTCCATGTATTGAGTGGACATTAAAGCCATCTGCATTTCAGTGGTATGCCATATTAAAAGCGCTGACTCACTTGTGGAAAATTGAGCTTAACTACTACTTGTAAAATTGTTATTTTCCCCCCCAGTAAGATTCTGCTGCAAACCACATTTATGCAACATTTCACTGAATTAGTAGGAGTTCTGCAGCTACAGTGTATTGGAAAACTCACAGGAATAAACAGGAATGTTTAAGATTGAAACACTCAGTCACATAATAATCAGTATAAAACAATATGAAGGAGATGACATATATTCATTGCAGGGGCATAAAGATTAGGCGAGATATTAAGATATAAGGGAAGTTTGATCAGCAGAAATGCTTACTGGCTATTGGACTACATAATGAAAACGGCATATTTTATAGTTACTAATGAACTACCTGTGTAGTTCATTAGTAACTATAGTATATAGTTATGTATAAACTTTAGTATATAGTGTGTTTGGCGTTTATTGTATTTTTGTAGGACATTGTATGATTAGAAGAATTTAAAAACGACATTTTTTTCAAACTTTGAATGGGTTGCAGTGTGCTTGGAGCCCATCCTCTGAGAACACAGGGTGCAAGATCAAGTGCACCCCTGACAAGACACCAGTCCATTGCGGGGCTGGGTAGAGGTCGCTGTTGAAACTGGCCTCTCTTTCCTTAGACTCAGCCATATAACGTATAAAACGCCCGATCTGTCTCGATGGCACTGCCATCTGGGTGCCTGCAGCGGCTGGCTGGCGTCTTAGACTGCTGTGTATCTCTAAGACTAAAATCTGTAATGTTAATCTTTAAGTAAGAAACACGTAGAATACATGAAGTCTGAGAATTTCTACATGTTTAAGGCACAGCGAGGTTTACTAATGCACCATTTTGTGTCTTGTGTGAACTACAGGGACGAGTGAAAAACTTGTCCGATCACACCTATTGTATGCCTCAATAACTGTTTCAGAAAAGGTATTTAATTAAGCACGACTGAGGTTTTGTCAGAGGAAAGTTCATCAGATATTTAAGGATTACTGCTTGTGAGAACAAAGCATTTAATTCATGTCAGTGCTGTTTGTCCTAAAGGCTTTGAAAGTTTCAAGGCCAACGGTCTACAGAACAGACCTGCAAAACACGTCTACAGAATCTTCCGCTTGAAAGTGTTTCTACTTAAGTTTTGTTATCCAGGAAAGCAAGGCCAGACATGAACGTTTTGTGGCCAGGTTGTCCCTGAACTTAAATAACGTTTAATTCCTTAGACAACATTAAGCAACTTCTGTTATAAATTTAGGCAATTTAGGCAGGCATGATCATGCAAGCTGAGAAAGATTGTCTACCGAATTCAAATCTTGACTAAACATGAAGAGATTGTGCTTATTCTGAGGTTACAGTCAAGTTCATTCTTGCAAGAACTGCACTAACAATTTTACATTGCTCATATTGCGACCACACCCATCAGTACACAGTAACTAAGGGTGCTTGCGTATATTTAGCAATCTTTTTTCCTATGTCAGGTTTGGAATTACATGATACATTGCAAGTGATGCAAAAGCAGATACGCAACAGAAGCGGGCATTTAAATCTTATTGTTTTATAATTTCTTATTTTGCTCATACACATTAAAGCCTACACAAAGTAAAAAAGAAAAACGTTTACAGTTTTAATAGCTAATTAATTTAATGTTCCATTGTACATGAATCAGAAAGTTGCTTGCTAAAAGGTCCTGAGGCATGGAAAATTGTGTGATTCTGACTCACTAGGATGTTGGCTGGATTTGGCCTTTGCACAACTGTTCCTAACATTCACAGTCAGTGTTTCTCAATAATGATTTAGTTTGGACAAGCTGAAACAGAGCAATGCACAGCAGCAACAGCAGAGGTCTCAAACACTCAAGAATCATTAGGAACAGTAATCAATGCTGCTCATCAAACACTGCCACTAAGGATTGACTTTCTGTCAACAGTGGGTTTAACAGTGATGAATATATATATAATCAGATTTATAGGCAATCCTTCCTTACTGAAGGCTGTCATTCATATATTTATCATGGGACAGTTTGATCACCAAAACACAAGATACGGAAGTGGTATTGCAAACAATACTTAAACTTAGATGTAGATGCTTGTTCCTCGTTCACAGTTCTCCTACTGGTGTAGATGGCAAGCCCTACACAAGACTGGAAGGATATAACAGAGGAAGTGTGCATGGGCCTGAACGCTTTCCGTTTCACACATTCTTCAATAGCACCCCACCTGTCTACACTATCAACAAATGCAAGTTCTCTCTATCCTAAGGCTAGGTCCTCAAGCACTCATGAATACACAGCGTAGTTTATTGGCAGAATCAAAATCATTAGAAATGGTGAGCTCCCTCCTATTGTACCAATGAGACACATAACCTCAAACCACACATAACAACCTCAAACCACTGCTGGATTGGACTTAATGTTCCAGACCCTAAACAATTCAAAGTCAAATTATCAATGCAAAGCTGTCAATAATCACTTTCTCTTCCACAGACTCTATCAACAAGTAGAAAGCCACAATCATGCTGTGATATGGCTGGCTGCAAAAAAGAACAAGAAGGGTGTGGCAGAAGAGGGGGATGGGATTCAGATATGCAACACCTCAGCTGTTCAAACTTTGTTTTCAGCAAGGAAAAACAAGCATTCTGAGTTGTCCTTGCTAAAGTATCTTCAACTTTTCATAAATATCATCTCTTTCTTTCTATTCTTTCACACTCTTTAACGGACATTTTGCTTCCTTCAAAACCTGCAGATAGTCTAGCCTGTCCAAATCGCAAGACCCTTCTAGTTCTCTTGAGAAGAGCATGAATAAAAGCTCTCATGTTACTCACTGCAAAGCCATGTTTTCCCCTCATATGCTTCAGACCTGGTTTCAATTAGTAAGTATTTCCAAACCACTACATTCCATCACCCGCCCTCACTGCTCCATCCCCCATCCCTCCCTCTCTCACTCCCCAATCTGGCCCAATCCCAAATCAAGAAGAACTGAAGAAAATTGGGGATAACTATGAAAAACTCAACTTTCTGCACTTTTAAGCCACTTGTACCTTTGCTAAGTGTACAATCCAAATCTTCACAAACCAATAAACACACATTCCCAGTTTGCACGTTTGCGCAACTCAACATCTGGTGACGTTGCCCAAACCTTGGGCTGTGACCACATTTGGTAAGATAAAATATGGTCCCGTGAACACCGTAAGTGCAGAAACAAACCAAAAATCACATGCAGAATAATCGTGGAAGCTGGAATATAGGACACCAGAAACCCATGGACAGTTTTCCAGTCCTCAAACCTCGTGCGCACTTGAGCCTGCTGTGCGTGCGCAGATACGCAGACTTCATCCACGTTGCACAGGCACGCTCGACACCCCTGCTTTTTTTTTTTTACACTGAAGGGTGTGGAGACAGGTTTTGCATGCCATGCAAAGTATCAGAAAATGGCCTTTACAATTAGCTGGTCGTGCACATGTTTGGCTGGGAGTATTTGGGCCATTTTAAGGATTTCGGATCCATTCGTCATGCTCAGCAACATACTGTGTACGTTATACCACCAAGTTGCGTAACATATTAAAAACAGATTTTTATAAATATTCCATACCAAGAGACAACAGACACGTCAACTGAGCGCAAACACGCACACACCATGTACACAGCAGCGTCTCCCGAGGGTTTCATACAGCGATTATGAATAGCAACCTATTCATGGCGCACTGTAACTTTGAGCTACTTTTTCAACTGACCAGAAACATTAAATATAACCCGAAAAACTCCAGAAGCACCCACTATTCCAATCTTTATGCATGTGGTTTCTTACCTGGAGCAGTTCACTCCTTCCAAAAATGTTTAAAACCTCGGCATGAGCATCCTCCGCTGCGCATGCCGTTCTGCCACAGCCGCAAAAAGTTTTCTTCCACCGTCCGATGCTTTGACAACTTTCTTTTCCTCTATTTATAGCTTAAAGCCTTTTCTTTCATTTACTTTTTTCTCTCACTTTTCCTCTCTTGTGTTCCTGGCTATGCGATCGTAACTTTGGGCTGTGGAGAATGGCTGACTACAGGGCACGGCAACGAACTTCAGTAGAAAGAAGGGAGGGTGCAATGGAGCAGGGAGTGGTCGGGCTCAGCCCACCCACTGTTTCTCTCAGCCCTGCTGTCGCCACGACTTCTGTACTGAAGGTAGATCGACCCAACTAACTGAGCAAGTCCTAAAGTTTTACTTATTGCAGGGGTACACAAGTCTAGACCTGGAGGGAGTGCAGCACAGTTTGTCTTCAGTGCTCAAACACACCTTATTGAACTTAACAGTTGCTTAATGTAGTAGGTGTCTTTCAGCAGGGCCTCACCAAACTGGGCACGACTCCAGCCCTCAAGGATAAGCATTGTTTACCCCCGACTTCAAAAGGTCCA
Organism: Ancistrus triradiatus; assembly: GCA_025084515.1. Lineage (NCBI taxonomy): Eukaryota > Metazoa > Chordata > Actinopteri > Siluriformes > Loricariidae > Ancistrus > Ancistrus triradiatus. The sequence continues at coordinate 264,024 of JAJAGP010000382.1, forward strand.
GTGTGTAGAGTTAGAGTATCCTAAAGACTAAAGGAGGGATGCACAAATCTAGACTTGGAGGTCCAGAGTCCAGCTGATGACTTTCCATTGTTCAGGAACAATAGTTATGCAACTACTTAATTTGGTAGGTTCTTTGAACAGGAACTTTGGCAAATTCGCTGGACTTCAGCCCTCCAGTACTAACACTCTCACAACTTAAACTGATATAGTATGGATTGTAGGTTTAAAGAATTCCTACAGTGGTGCTTGAACGTTTGAAAAACCCTTTAGAATTTCAATATTTCTACATGACTATGATTTAAACCACTGGATTTTTACATAAGTCCTAAAAGTAGTTCAAGAGAACACAGTTAAAGATAGAAACAGTGAGACAGAAAGTGATACAGAAACATGAAAAATGATCCAGTATCACATATCTGTGAGTGACAAAAGTATGTGAATCTTTGGTTTCAGTACCTGGTGTGCCCCCCTTGTGCATAACTGCAACTAGACATGTTTCTGGTAACTGCTGATCAGTCCTGCACTGGAGGAATTTTAGCCCATTCCTCTATATAGAACAAGCTTCAGCTCTAGGATGTTGGTGGGTTTCCTCACATGAACTGCTCCCACAGCATTTCTACTGGATTAAGGTCAGGATTATGACTTCGACCATTCCAAAACATTATAGATATTTTTCTTTAACCACTTTTTAGTAAAAACGACTTGTGTGATTTGTGTGCTTAAGGTGTTCGTCTTGCTGCATGACTCACTTACTTTTGAGATTCAGTTCACAGACGGATGTCCTGACATTTTCCTTTAGTACTTGGTAGTATAACTGATCATACGATATTCCAGCAACTTCCTCACCCAGATACAGCAAACAAGGCCCAAATGATGATACTACCACCACCATGTTTCACAGATGGAATAAGGTTCTTATGGTGCAGTGCAATGTGTTTTTTTCTCTAGGCATAATGCTTCTCAATTATACTGAAATGTACTATTTTGGTCTCATCCATCAAGAGATTGTTTCTCCTTCTGAATTGCCCATGTGCCACATGATGGGCAGCAATGTTCTTTTGGAGAGCAATAGCTTTCTCCTTGCAACCCTGTCATGCACCCTGAATGTTCAGTGTTCTCCTGATGGTGGCCTCATGAACATTAGCTAATATGAGAGAGGCCTTTATTTGAAGAGAAGTTACCCTGAGTTGCTTCTTGACCTCACTGACTATTACATATTTGTTGATCGACCAATTAACAATGGTCTTGAATTTCCTCTACCTGTACACACTCTGTCTGACTGTGGTTTGGATTCCAAACTTTTTAGAGGAGGGTTTTAACCTTTTCCAGCCTGATAAATAATAACAATTCTTGCTCTAAGTTCCTCAGAAAGCTCCTTTGTTAGTAACATGATACACTGAGACAAATTTGTTGTGATGAGCAGACTTTGATAGATGCCTATTTCTAAATACAACAGGGCCCCCACTCACACCTGATTGTCATCTCGTTGATTGAAAATGCCCAATCTACTTTCATCCAGCCTGGACTTTGCCAGTTTGGAGTTTGTATGTTCTCCCCATTTCTGAGAGTGTTTCTTCCGGTTTCCTCCCACGTTCCAAAGACATGTTCCAAATACAGTTATACTGAGCAGACTGGTGATCAAACTCACAGGTTTTAGACTTTCTCAACCCACCTGCCTCTGGATAAAGGACTTTCTGACCAACCGCACCCAGTCTGTTAAGTTATTCCTTCCAGCATCACACTTAGCACTGATGCTCCTCGGGGATGCGTGCTAAGCCCACATCTCTGTGCTCTGCACACTTACGACTGTGCCCCCACCCACTCCAGTAACACCATCATCAAGTTCACGGACAACACAACTGTGGTTGGACTTATCTTGGGAGGAGACGTGACTGCATACAGGGATGAAGTTCAAGGACTGTCTGAGTGGTGTTTAGAGAATAATCTCACCCTGAACTCAAAAACAAAAGAACTAATAATTGACTTTAAGAAAAAGTATGCAAACCCTGCACCTCTGATCATTAATGGGAACTGTGTAGAACTTGTCCCTTCCTTCAGATTCCTGGGCCCACAAATCTCTGAAGACATCATCTGGACCACCAACATCATGGCAGTAGTGAAGAAGGCACAGCAGAGACTCTACTTCCTGAGAATTCTCATAAAAAATAACCTTCATGAGAAGCTGCTGGTGTCCTACTACTGCCATTGAGAGTGTGCTGACACTGCATATCGATGTGGTACAGCAGCTGCTCAGCGACAGAAAAGAGATTTCTTCAGAGGGTCATCAACACTGCAAAGCTTGGAGGACCTTTTCAGCTCTCGCTGCCTCAGCAGAGCAATCAACATACTGAAAGGTCCATCTCATCCTGGACATGATCTGTTCGACCTGCTGCCCTCTGAAAATGCTTCAGGTCTATCACAGTCAGACATACACTTAAAAACAGTTTTTATCACAGACGGGAACTGAACACTTCCAAACCAAATACTCACAACCGACACTTATAAAATCACTGCAAGTAAAACTGAACAACCATTGAACTCTGGATTCCTTTTAAACTTGGCAAATGCTTCATTTTACTCTGACTGTATTTATACTCGGGGCATGTGCAATACCCCACTATTACACACTTTTACCTTACGGCTGTTTTCTTAAACAATCTACTGGAATTTGTTTTATAACTATAGTTTATTTTTTATATTTAAGATTTGTGTACATACATGTGTGGGTGTTGTGTATTTGTATATACTTTTTTTTTCTGTTCTTGCTTATTGTATGTTTAAGCACCATAGGATTGCTACTCATTTTCAATGTACACTTTTGCAATGACCATAAAAGGCATCTTATTTTATCTTATCTTATCTTATCTTATCTTATGTGTAGATTGGCACTCTGTCTATGGTTGGACACTTTCTTGTGCTCTGTGCTGCCGGTTATGGCCTGGCACAGTTACCAATCTGTGCTGGACTCCAGCCTAACAGGATTTGGGCTGTGCACCCCTGAATTAAAGTTAGTCATTGTAGGTTTAAGTTATCCCTGAAATTACAGGGCACCCAGCTGGAGGAAGTTTTTCTTATGCTGTATTTACTAGATGTCACTGAGCAGCTGAACTTGAGCCCTCCATGACTGAATTTGGGCATCCCTTTCAATGTATTCTAGGATTACTTGCAACTCAGCCAGTGGAAGATGGTTTTCTTCTGTTTAGTAGATGTCTTTGAGCAGGGAACTTGCAAAATGTCCTGAACTACAGTGGTGCTTGATAGTTTGTGAACCCTTTAGAATTTTCTATATTTCTGCATAAATATGACCTAAAACATCATCAGATTTTCACACAAGTCCTAAAAGTAGATAAAAAGTTAAATAAATTAGGTCAAAATATTAAGCTTGGTCATTTAATTATTGAGGAAAATGATCCAATATTACATATTAGTGATTGCAAATGTATGTGAACCTTTGCTTTTAGTATCTGGTGTGACCCCCCTTGCAGCAATAACTGCAACTAAACGTTTCCTGTAACTGTTGATCAGTCCTGCACACTGGCTTGGAGGAATTTTAGCCCATTCCTCCGTACAGAACAGCTTCAACTCTGGGATGTTGGTGGGTTTCCTCACATTAACTGCTCGCTTCAGCTCCTTCCACAACATTTCGATGGGATTAAGGTCAGGACTTTGACTTGGCCATTCCAAAACATGAACTTTATTCTTCTTTAACCATTCTTTGGTAGAACGACTTGTGTGCTTAGGGTCGTTGTCTTTCTGCATGACCCACCTTCTCTTGAGATTCAGTTCATGGACAGATGTCCTGACATTTTCCTTTAGAATTCTCTGATATCATTCAGAATTCATTGTTTCATCAATGATGGCAAGCCATCCTGGCCCAGATGCAGCAAAACAGGCCCAAACCATGATACCACCACCACCATGTTTCACAGATCGCATATGGTTCTTATGCTGGAATGCAGTGTTTTCCTTTTTCCAAACATAACACATTTCTTTTCAACCGAAAAGTTCTATTTTGGTCTCATCTGTCCACAAAACATTCTTCCAATAGCCTTCTGGCTTGTCCACGTGATCTTTAGCAAACTGCACATGAGCAGCAATGTTCTCTTTGGAGAGCAGTGGCTTTCTCCTTGCAACCCTACCAGGCACACCATTGTTGTTCAGTGTTCCTCTGATGGTGGACTTACGAACATTAACATTAGCTAACGTGAGAGAGGCCTTCAGTTGCTTAGAAGTTACCCTGGGGTCCTTTGTGAGCTGGCCAACTATTACACACCTTACTCTTGGAGTGACCTTTGTTGGTCGACCACTCCTGGGGAGGGTAACAATGGTCTTGAATTTCCTCCATTTGTACACAATCTGACTGACTGTGGATTGGTGGAGTCCAAACTCTTTAGACATGGTTTTGTAACCTTTTCTAACCTGATGAGCATCAACAACTCTTTTTCTGAGGTCCTCAGAAATGTCCTTTGTTTGTGCCATGATACACTTCCACAAACGTGTGTTGTGAAGAGCAGACTTTGATAGATCCCTGTTCTTTAAATAAAACAGGGTGCCCACTCACACATGACTGTCATTCCATTTATTGAAAACACCTGACTCTAATTTCACCTTCAAATTAACTGCTAATCCTAGAGGTTCACATAATTTTGCCACTCACTAATATGTAATGTTGGATCATTTTCCTAAATAAATAAATGACTAAGTATAATATTTTTGTCTCATTTGTTTAACTGGGTTCTACTTTTAGGACCTGTGTGAAAATCTGATGATGTTTCAAGCACCACTGTATACCTCTCCAGACTTAGACTTTTGTAGTCCTGACTTAAAGAGAGAGAACATTTTAGGATTAAAGAAGTTTTAAAATCACTACTAACTGTACTTGCTGGTGGAAGATATTTTGGTTCTTATATTTATTATTTGTACTTGAGCAGGGAAACCATCAAACTGTGCTGGACTCACTACAGGATTTGTGTACCCCAAATTAAACTGAGACAGTGTAGGATGTATGTTTAGAGTATTTCTGTTTTTATTTGTAACTCAGCTGGTGGAAGATGTTTTTAAATAATATCTGCTATACAGTTCCACAGACATTTTAGTATGCAATCGCTATAGGTGTATTTAAAATCTGACATCTTTTCTGACTGGGCCTACTCATTGTTCGCCGGTAAGTTATCTTGCTAAACATAGGTTTTGTCATCCATAGTAATTATTTACTAGATTCCAAATAGAGTACTAACAGAATGTACATCTTGCAGAAGATTCATATATTTAAATAAGGTTGTTGCGTGTGCCAATTTTCAAGCATAGCGAGTAGGCATCCCACAAACAGGATAGGATTTGGGGATTCTCCTTTCCCATGGTCTGCTACTCATCACAGTGATTGTCACCATGGTGTGAAACACATGACTAGTATCTGTTCTTAAGTGATTTGCACTAACACCATTCTGTGTTGTGCACCTTTAATTAGAAAGTACCAGAAAAACTGGTGTGAAAGTCACTCGCAGATCTAGCAATTAAATCAGGTTGCACCTCTTTTTGCATGTTACCACAGTGTTTAACACAGTACCAATAGTGATCCAATACTACACTGGATATGTTTAATGGTTATCAATATTTATATCCTTTTTGTATTGTTGTTCCTCGTGGGTTACCCCTATAAAGACATAAATCCCTAGCTAAACAATGTAAGAGTTGATGAATAGTGAATGGTGCATTGCTGCTGCTCGCTACTAATATTAAAATACTTAGTGTGTTTTATATATTACACATATTTCATCAAAGGTTAAAATACCTAGGTATTGGCATCGTATCCGGAAAACTGCTAAAGCTGCCACAGCATATCGATCCCACCTCAAACTGTTCCAAACTGTAAACAAGCAACTGGAGGCCATTCTTGCTCACTCAGCAGTTAAAGCTGGTTACCGCACCGGTTCTGCCTTCTGTAAACATTATTAAAGGTTTTGATGATAGTTACCATTGTTCAGCCCCTTTGCTGACTTATCAAAAACTCAAAGACAAATTATGTTACTTTGCTTAGATTTGGTGTTGGACCTAAACCAAACTCTAACACTCAACTCATGTCGCGGGCAGTTTGATTAAATGAAATGTACATTTTGTACAAATTTTTGGTTCTCGAGTTCATATGTTTATTTTGGCAGCAACCAACCGTTTACAGATTTTTGCCAGTTTCCTTAGATTTGCACACGTAACATTTATGAATTCAGCTTACACTTAAATTTGTATACACATACAGTATTCTAATGAAATCACGTTTAACCTTGTTTCTATATATTTTGCTTCAGAGACAAAAGCCATAATAAGTTTGAATACAATTTGGCTTGGTAAATCTAGAGAAAATATTTCATTAGCCTCTGCATAAAAACAATGACCTAAAAACTCTGTTAAGGGCTTAAAGTTGATCTGTTTCCATTAATACTGTTTTTATGGGCTGACATTGCAATGGGAATTGGGTTTTTACAATAAAATATTTAATGTCAGTACTATTAAAATAGACAACCTGAGGGAGGAGGATATTTAATGCAATGGTGTACCATAAATGTGAGGATATGCCCCTAAAATAAATCTCATTTTTACAAAATTTTGACAAAAATGTTTTAAAATCTAAAAATCTTATGTTAGCATAGCACTTATTTAAATACTCAAACCAGCCCACCTGTCACCATTAATCATGGCAAGGCCAAATTGAGATCACATAAGAAACCTGATGATTGCATTTTTTCCCCATTCTGATGGTTGATTCACTGATGATGTTGGCCCAGATCTGCATTTTTTATGCATTGCCCAGTGGCCACCTGATTGGTTGATTATATAATTGCATGAATGATAGGGATGCAGTTGTTCTTAATACAGTGCTTAACGGTTGCCATATACAGTAAAAGGTTGTATTCATGTATACCAGTCAGACATAACACTAAAACCACAGACAGATGAAGTTAATAACATTGGCATTTTGGTGCTCTGAATAATGTTCTGCTGGGACACCTTGGGTCCTGACATTTATGTGGATGTTACTTTGACACATACCATCTACCTAAAAATGGTTGCAGACCATAAGTACACTCCTTCTTGGCAATGGTATTCACTAATGGCAGTGCTCTCTTTCAGCAGTATACTCCCTGCCACAATGCAAATAAGGTTCAGGAATGCATTGGAGAACATGGCAAAGAGTTCAAGGTGTGATTTTGTCTCCAAATTCACCAGATCACAATCTGATAGAGCAGCTGTGGATGTGCTGGACAAACAAGTCCAATCTTGCCCCATCTCACAAACTACAGGACTTAAAGTATTTGCTGCTAACATCTTTATATACCACACCTTCAAAGATCTTGCAGAGTCCATGCCTTGATGCCTTACCAGCACAAGGGAGAACTACACAATATTAGGTAGATAGCTTTAATGTCAGAGATAATCTGTGTATTTCAAAACTTTTAAAGGACTGCTGAAAAAAATAAAGATGAAATAAAAATGATTTTATGTCATTTCAAAATATTAAAAGAATGAAAGGTAATATGAATGAAAACAGAATGAAAATAATTTCATATAACATTAGTTTGTGCACTAGTTCCACTGATCAGTCCTCATGCTTATTTAAAAACCAGAGCTACTCAAAATGAAGATCAAGACCCTTGCATAGAATTAGATAAGATTGTTTATATTCACTAGTGGTATACACACACTTCAAAATTAGGTTATTCAGAACTGTTCAGAATTATAGTGGATTGTCTAGAAATGACCAAATACACAAGTCTTCTAACACAGACACCCAAGTTCGAGCCTTGGTGCGACCCTTGGCCTGACCTAGCCTACTTTACATTTTAGCATTTTACAATAAATATTACTTAAATGTATCTTTTTAATTTTAAAGCCATGCAATGTACAGTATATACCCCTAAGACATTAATGCACAATATCACGGGTAGGATCTTTGTTTGGAAGGCTATTCACAGCATCTACACTACCTCTTGGAATTTTTATTGAATAACCCTGTGATAGATCCTTTAATGCTAATCAAATGTTACTAACCTCCTCTGACATTAGCAAATCGTTTCATTTTGTAATTTTACTAAAGGATTTTATCTGGTTTCCAATGTTTTTCTACAGCTTTAAAGCCCCATTGCTGCTGATAAAACATTTTTGCCTGTTGGCCAAATTCATGCCCGTCTTTCACCAAGAAGCTGCTTTTTTATAATCCTACTAGATTGTTGCAATGAAATTTCCCTTACTAAGTGCATGAGCAAAACCTGTGTCCAGTTACAGCTGCTTCATTCTAAAATAAAATCAAATATTAATCGCTTCTCAAACAAATACTATTTCTGGCACACATCATAAATAAATACTATACAATTAATAAAACAGAATTGTGAAATGGTAATACTGATTACACATTAAATTGACTTCTCGTGTGCTTTTCTATTTATACGGCAACAGTTGGTCATTTTAAATCACATGAAACCTTTTTCGTGATACTAATATACTTTTGCACGCGACTGTTTTGGGAAACCCCATTACTCATGAACTGGCCAGATACTGTTGCTACATGATTCACTGCCATCACAGACCTAGAGTAACATTAAGTATAAATGTGTGCGTCTGTGTGTGAAAGACAGTGGTATAAAGTCTGAAATCTATGCCCCACCCATGTTCATCACAGAGAAATAACAAACAGCAGATGAATCCAGTAAACAGAGGAGTTATTATACTGGCTGTCTTTGCTAAGAACAGCAGGGTGTGGCAAGCCACTATGGGTTAGGAAAGGACAGAATGAAGACATGCCAATGGCGGAGTTTTTATAATACTTATAAACCTCAACAGGTTTTGCCATCACGGACAGAAAAGAGGCTGTACATGCTGTATGTAAAGCAAAAGAAATGCAGATGTGTTGCCGACAGTTGAGACTGCTGAATATGCCTAATGCAGTAAAATCTAGGGTTTGTTTGGTGGAGCTTGAGAGTCCTCCATTCGACTGAATTACAAATTGCGTAAAACACTAACGATCAAAACGTCTTTGTTGGTTTGAAAGCATGGCATTAATGGAAGACATATTGGTCACTGCAGTCACTGTACCCCATGCCTTTAGTTAATGCAAAGTGCCGATAATGAGAAAAGGAAGGCCTTATTCATTCAATACGGATATGTGGTATGGGAATGGGTGTGTTCCCGGTGAGCAGTGCATAGGTGTGTTTGCTTGTGTGAACTACAGCAAATCGTTGGTGGATCAGGATGAGTCATCCCGTGTGACTACAATACAGGCTGTGCCGTTCGTGTAGGGAACGAAGCAAAGGAAAGGAACAAGGCGGGGCTGGGTACACTGAATTTGTAGGGTGCATCCTGTGATCACATTCAATACACAAGAAAAGCAACCTTTTTCATAAGTAAAACTAAGTAGTTGAGCATGTAGAATGGTTAAAAAAAAAAAAAAGTGTGAAAGTTTTTCTGTGGGTTATTGCATGAATAGAAGTATCATTTTGAAGCAAAACATCCTGTGTGTTTTCATTTGATGACAAAGAGCATTTTCATTGAAAAGGCTACATTGTATTTATAATGACACTTTCAAACGATTAAAGAACCCAAAGCAAATTCCTGCCTTTCCAACAATGGCAGCAGTGTACGTGCAAGGGAGGAGCATGTGCTGCTGTTTTATATTATTCAATATATCATAGAGAAGTGGCTGTCCTAACAACACTGGGCGGCTCACATTATTTCAGAAACATATTTATGAGAGGTGGGCATGCATGATCTGACTTTTCTCTGATTGATGAAGTGGTCGGAAATCCCCTTTATGGATGTACCAGATCTTGACAATTTAATATTCATGGCGCGTGGAACTTTCTTAAGCTTTTGCAGTGATGTAAACTTGTGGTCTGTGTTGTAGTTTATTGTGGTCGTATAAATGCCTCTAACTGCTATTCCTGAAAGTAATAGAAGAAGTGAATTAAGGAAAAAAAAACAGAACATTAAACATCTGTGCACAAAAGAGCCAGAAGTGAAAAGCTCAATGGAGAGTCAACGCGTATGTATGGTAAACAATCCTTCACGCTCCGATTTTAACCCTGCAGCATTTGTAAGTTGTTTTAACATTATATAGGAAGCACATTCCAGTGTAACTACTTCACAGAAACAGGCCCTTCTACACCACTGGTATGTACCTTTCTTTCCTCGCACACAGAGTGCAGGAATTTATGTGGACATGGTTAAAACACTCTTTCTGAAAAACAAAGGCAGCTGGCCTTCTCTCACTCCTTCTTATTTTATAAAACATTTGCCAAGTTAAGCCTAATAGAAGATGTAATCATTTAAACTGATATGGATGCCAGCCCTCTGGCCAGGCTCCCTCTTAAAGAAGCATTTATTATCTTTGGCAGTTGCTATGGCCACATTGTTTCACGAGTTTGCTATCCCCGTGCGCCTCTCGTCAAGGTCTTGTGATTCAGCAAGGCTTTTCCGAACTTCTACTATGAAAAGAGGAAAGAAAGAAGAGCTCAGAATGTCAGATGGATCAAATTGTGGTTTCCCCTGTAGATTATGACTCACTAAGACGAGGGAGGGACGGGTGAGGGAGGACTATTCTGGGATGGCAGCCATGGCAACATAATAAGCAAGGGGGCAGGTTTTAAACGGTACGTTTCCATAGCAATGGCCATTGTGTGTGTGTGTGTGTGTGTATACATAAATACGTGATGCCAAAACACTGGTGAAGTAGTAAAAAGGGAATACTACGCAACCAGATGCATGATGAAGCTGATTGATTTTAACAAAATAGTATGAGAGCCTGGTTCTATTTTAATCAGCTTCTTAGCTTTTCCCAAAAGCATGACTATGTGATAACAGCTCAATGTCGATGCTTCCATAGGCAACTGTTATGTTTGCCATAACCACTGAAGGCATGAAGTACTGCTTTCTTGTCTAGATTTGAAACTGAATGTAATTTACCTCATATGACTCAAAATTTTCACATCTCTAATTTTTTTTGGCTGGCACGGAACGCTACGCTTTGTGTCCGCAAGTTATTTCGATCACACAGATGACTCACCTAGAATTCCTCTATCTATGGATCTCCATGCTAACTTACTTTGTAACCTGTAATTCTTATTCTGTGGAAACATTATAGTATGCCTAGGTTACTACACACATAAAATAGTCTTATGTTTAAATGAATTTATCTTGGCAAACTGTTTAATTGCCTGACCTACCCCTCCAGTCCCAATTTAATCAACATTTTATATGATCAGGGTTTCAGAGGGGGGAAAATGCGCAGGCATCCATCACAGGGCTGGGTAGGGGTCATTGTTTGAGCTCCAGCTGATCTAACAGGTACCAGGATGTGAACCCAGGTCACCACGGTGGTGAGCAAGTGTCTCACACCACTGTAATAGTCAAATGCCAAATCATTTAATTAAACATTAATTTGATAATCTGGAATCTGTGCCCTTAAAAATGTTCAACTGAAGGAACGCTTAATGACGTCTATAGAAGTCTCGCAGGAGCGCTGACATGAATCTCCATATAACTTTCTAAAAGGTCAGTAAATAGATGACCACTGTAGCCACACTTACTGACTTTTTTTATTCCATATTTTAAGAGTTGTTAATGTTAATCTTACATTGCAGGCATAGTTTGAAGTATTTTTCAAGAGTGGAGTCAGCTGTGGTTGGAATTCAGGGCAAGTCTTGCACAAGTTAACACAAGAATGACTAACTTCTTGATAACGTGGCTCACAAAGAACATGGGAAGTCTTTCCTAAAGCATGTCACAAGACAGAGATTATATATCTGAAGATGCTAGAGAAAGTGTTGTCTCTCACAGCAAAGGGCCCTTTCCTGTTTTCTGTTTGTTTGTTGTTTTAGGGCATACTCACACTAGGCAATCTGTACCATGTCCAAGCATGTTTGACCACCAAAGTCTGGTGCGTTTTACTACTTACGCTCGACTGTGCTCAGGCTCACTTGAAGAGGTGGGCTCAGGCATGGTTTAGCTGGACTTGGGCTGTGAAATTGCTGTGTAAATCTCTAAGGCACCTGTCTCCATCATTAAAAGTTGCAACATTTAAGCACAAAGTGAGTGCAGGCCAACGGGGTAGTGGGGTGGTGGGACAATCACACTCAAGCATGGTACAAGGCAATCAGGCATAGTGTGAGTTCACCCTTATTGTCTTCCAGCAACTTTTAAGCATACCCAGTAGAAAAGTCTTGATCAAAACTGATTTTGGAGCTATAATTCAGCTAATGAATACAGACCTATATTGTCATTTACCCATCTAAATGTAAAATACAAACTCAAGTAACTGAAACTGCTTACAGAAACTACTCCTGGAGGTGCTAAAAAGGAAATAACAAGGAAATAGCACCACAGGTTAAAAATATACCCAGCAAAGCATATCGTGTACCATCTACTACAGGTCGGTGGATCACTAAATTTAACATGGCTAAAAGATCAAATTATCTGATATTTCATACATTATCCTCAACAATAGCCTCACATTTTGGGCTAGGACTAGTTGGCAGAGACAAGGCTATTGGATCCACTGGTGCCCTCGGCCTGCATGATAAAACAATGTAAGTTTTCTTATATTGATAGTAAAATTTGATATTGCATTTCTCTTCCTGGCTACATGTTAGAAATCGTTTACTATATCTACAAAAACTATTAAGTAGCATGATAAAGTCGATGAGCAGTGCATAACGTGCAAGCATGCAGTAATATAATCGTTTTTTATTTCTGGTAAAATAAAATATGGACATTATGATTTTATTTGAGTTAACTGCTATTCCAGTAGAATGTTTCAAATCAATCTCACTATTTTTTACAAGTAATACGCTCCTGTAGGCAGCATGTACACAGAGAATAAAAAGCACTCTAATGTTGAGTGTAGGTTTTCAGAAATGACACTGCTGTCTAAGTGGAATGGTATTTTTCATGAGCCACCCACAGCACCAAATAATCATGGAAGACAGTAGAATATTCACGGCCCATATTGATGAACTTTTAAAGTCTGATATGTTATGGCTACTTTTCAGGTCTGACATTCTTAACAAGCTTTGTAGTAGTGTTTGTGGATGAGGTCTATTCCTGTGCTCCACCTCCCCCATTGGTAATCTGAGCTTCGGAGGTTATGTATGGGGTCTCATGTTCAAACAAGCAGGGGCTGTGTCTTTTCCCCTCACAACTATGATGCCTATGTTGAAAAATCGACCACATTTCTTTTCTGGGAGCAAATGCTACAGACAACTGGGCTGAGTTATGCTCGAAAACAATAAAATGACAGACACACAATTTCCAAACTCACTGAGAGACAGCTGTTGTGATAGACTGTGTTTGACAGCACCTTCCACACATTTCCCTTTAACACCCTGACCTCTAAACGCTGCACTGGAATGTAGAAAATGCTTCCTTCAATCTTCAGAAAGCACGTTTATTGCACTGCCTGAATTCCTTTGCAAACGTGCTCTCACAGTCCTCATGGTAAACACCCGAAGAGCAACACCCTAATGTAATCTTAAACCTGTAAAATATAAAATCTCTCTGCTTATTTTTCTATCTAATTCTAAACGGGTGAGTGATTTTTTTGACCGAGAGTGTTACTTGAACCGATTCCAAGCTAGACATGTTATTTTTTTCCTGGCAAAACAGCATGACTGACTCCAGGGGAAAATCCCAATATCTCCACAGAACAGTGCAAAGTACTTCCAGAGACGATGCATGCAAACTGTTCCTCTTTCCTTTGTTGCTTTTAGATACCAACAACAGCACATGTGCTTTTCTTTATGGCATCTACCCAAGTGAAATAAACAATGTAATCTCTGTGATCTTTGCCTTCCAAAAGTGTAACTAAACTACTCTGAATACGTGGCTCTCCATGTATCCTAAAAAGGTACATTCTCTTCTGTCAGTCTATCTAGTTGTGAAACAGATGCATACCATACTTATACTGTCACATGGGACATATTTTAAACAAACATGCAATTCAGAGACTTTTGGTAAGTGTCATTCAGATTGATAAATCACCACAGTAACCTGTTGCAGATCTGCAGAACACAGCTGTGAAGACTTTAAGCCAAGGTATGAATGATAGGACAAGGTATGGAGAGAGAACAAGGCTGGTTCGGCTTGTATGTATGCATGTGTGCATGTGGGCTGAGAACTTCAGCTTCTGCAGCCTTACTCTTGGCATTACACCAGGTATTGTTCTTAAAACTGGTTTGTTAGAGCCATTTAATCCTGAAAGAGTGGGGAAGCACAAGGGAAGCGGACGGTCTCCAAAAGCAGTTCGTTTTTGGCAAATATTCCATCACTCACTTCCCTTTTTCTTCCCATTCTGTTAACAGGTTTTCAACCCCACCCAAGAGTCTGTGTGTTACTCTCAGAGTAAAACAACAATAAACCACATAAGTTCTTATCTTCTAAACAAAACACCCTGCTTATTACCGTGTTTTAATCACAAGTGGAAGTTGAGTGTTAAACCAAAATGGAGTAAAAAAGTTCCCCAACAAATCCACCATCAGTACAGCAACAACACAGGCCTTGGAAACTGAAATCCTTGTTTTAGAAACAAGGGATTGCAATAAATGCAGGTCTTGGAATATCATTACAACAGGGGTGTCTGAAAAGAGCGGATATGGATGCAGGTTTTCATGCTGGCCAAGCCCAGCAAATCGTCTCTCCTTTGAAAAGTGAGACCATTGATTAAACTGGAATCAGGTGTGCTACTGCTGGGTAGGAATTAAAACCTGTAGCCACACCAGCCCTTTGTAGATAAGCTTAGATTACTAGCACTGTGCTGCATGTGCTCCCTTAACATTTACTTAAATAAATTGCGATTGCTTGCATAGGTTTAATTGGTTTTATACTATTTCTAAAGTGTTTTTGTAAAAATGCTTATAATGCAAGTAAATTTATTCCATTACTTTCCATTATTTATTCCATTGTAATTGGTACACTATGCAAGTTCTTCGATGGCATTATAGTGTATATATTGAACACATACATTGACCAAGAAATCATTTGGGATTTAGCTTAACTGGGTTAGTTAAATGTGATGAACTACCCATAGAAAGTATATAGGCCTAATGGTTAACAGTTTATACCTTTATGTTGGTTTACACATAAACATAGTGGAACTCTATTGCCAATATTCAGTCTTTCGCATTATAGAATTATAGACAATACTAATGCATTAAAATATCAAGTCATTGTCAAAACTTTCAACTAGAAATTCATTTCAACTAGACTACAGTTTAAAAGAAATTTACCTCTTGAGAGGTTGGTCTTCTGAGTAATGATATACCATTGTTAAGGCATGATCAAGTACCTTTGTCTCCTTATGTTTACACTGAACAATTTTGATCTCATCACCATTGCTTCCTCTGAAATCTGATGACGGGTGAAATGTAAGCTGCTACTTAGATATTTTTCTTGTTCTTTTAAGTAGTTTGGCTATGTTTAATGCTGACCTAAGTCTAAACGATTTTCCAGCAATTTCACAATCGGATTCAAAGTCGGAATACGATCGGGGGAATATTTCTGGAATCGAGTTGAAATCACGTCATTTCAATAGTTAGGTGTAAGGTGGTAATTACAGCTATTAAATATGTATATATAAAATCTAGTGTCAGTCTAGCAATTAGTGACGATGCAAGAAAACTTTTCAGAATCTTTACAAAGTCGTCTAGTGTATGGGCAGTCTAAGTTGAGTAAGATATTTGGCTACTCCACCCACCTCTTTACATAAGACTGGTCACTGCTGTGTTAATCAGTTTGTTAAAACTTATGGCTTTCAGAACATCATAGTGACTGGCTGAGGTCTTTCTAATGCCCCACTGCTAGAAAAAAAACATCATTATCTTCAGGTGATTTGTTCTCACTGTTGTCTGTTGGACAAAGCTGTCACACTTTTTGTGGTAAGTTCAATCTTTTTTCATACTGGAATAAATCTAATGCTATTATTAATAAAAGTCTCTTTGTTTTCTTTGTACCACTTCGTTAAAGTATCCTGGTTTGAACCTGTAAGCACAGCTCAGAAGAGATCCTAATTTTATTCCATTCACGCCCACAGATGGGACTGTTGTGACAATATGGCACCTGAAATATTTTGAGAATCACAGGAGCAGCCAATTATGACCAACATGGAGAAGATTTTTATGGCTTATAATTGTCCAAAGTGGTCTGAGGATCCAGGGTTTTAACCTGAAGCCAAACCTCAACAATGGTGTCACTGTGCAAACAGACTGACAAATACAATGCGTCATAAAAAATTTCAATCCTGGTGGCCATAGGAATAATACAAAGCAAAGGAGATTAAATCTTTTTTTTAAGAGTTTGCCATGGCTGATGACAGCTAGCCTTTCCCAGCACTCCACAGAGTTGCATAACACACCACCTACTGAGAACTAAATCAACAGAAAACAGTGACCCTTTGTGATTTCAGGTGCAGAATGTGTCTTCAACACACTCATCTGAATGAACTGCTTCAAAGGTTGCTCAACACCAATCATTCTCAAAGACTTCGATGTCACAATTACATCTGTGCATTGGGAAATCCCTTTAAAATACTGATTAGGTTTTATGAAATTTCTGGAGACCATTATGAAACCTATTTGAGACCGTGCCCTGTTCCCTTGCTGCATCACTAGAAAAAAAACGTTTTAGGTACAGTTTTAGGTCACTCCTACTTGAAAAGCCCTCTGAAAGATTGGCCTTCAAAAACAAGAACTGGCCAAAATTGGAACCAATTGAACTTGGGGTTCCAGTCCTAGCTCCACCAATTTATTAGGCAATTGAAACATTTCCAGCAGCAACAGTACGAAGTAACCATGCGTCATTGCACAGGGCAACACCTCTGCTGTTAAGGGATCATGCTTCGCAGAGCAGAGACACTTCCATTTAGGCTACATTTTAACCCACAGCAGCACTTTGAGGCACACATGTAGGAACTGTTCAGATTAATTTTGTTGCTTTGGCTGAATGCCTGTTTGTTTAAATAAAATGACTGAGGAATGGGCTTATAATACAAGATTATCCACACTATTTGTTATCCAATCTTGATGATAAAAAAGACATGAGAAACATGAGAAAATGAACGTTGAAAGCGTGAAAACTGTGCTGGTCCAGTTTTTAAGAAATTCAACATCGTAAAAGTAAGAAATAAAAGTCATGAATATGCTTTTAACACATACAGCACAAACGAATCAGACTGGGATTTTTGATTCAGTGATTTTCTGTCTGCATGGCATGTGTTGTAACTGGTAGCTGTCTGGTTATGCACATCACGTTGTGCAACATGGTATAAGTATCTAGTTAGCCACAAATAGTGCTAACAGGGCTACATTTGAGTACAGTTAGTTTGTATTGTTGCCAGTCTTTAACGGGAACTACATTGATGTTCATTGAGTGTACTACATTGATGTTCAGCACATAAAAAGCTATGACTAAAAAGCTAAAACTTTCCTGGTACTGAACATTCTGGTATTCAGTGCAGTGGAAGAAAGTCCCAAAGAAACCTTTGTGCTCCAAGCAGTTCTTTGAAATCCAAAGGACTGTTGCTGACAGTTCCCCATTCTTTTTCCCTATCTGAACTGTTAAGAGTTATCTCAGAAGCAAGGACAAACTGAAGAGCCATTTTCAGTCTTGGATGACTGAAATTGGCTTTTTACTAAGAGCTCACTTGTAAGGTGGTGTAAAAATCTGTAGATATGTTCAGTACAGGTTTAAAATTGGGCATGTAATGGCAACCTAACACCAATCACTCCTTATTTTTGGCAATGGCGGAGGGTATAGGGAATATTAAACATAGAAAGCATTACTGTTTGCTTGCTTCATTTGCTATTAGTCATGCACATGAAATAAACATTTATACAGAGTATATAGGCGTGGCTCACAATCAAACACAAAACTTGAGTTACCCTTGGCTCCACCAGGCTCCAGGGTGTGGCAGCTGGCAAACTGGCATGACTATATGCAAACTATTGTGTATGCATGGGGATAAACAAGCGTGTTCCATTGTGTTGTACTGAATTTTAACTCCTGGGCATAGGCATGTCATGCGTTTTATGTTTGCATTTACGTTTTATTCTGAAAGATTTACCACAACAGGAAAGCCCTCATTTATTTTCAGCTGATCAAACACACTCAAACTCAATGCAGCCTCTTAACGTAAGAATTAACCAACAGTCCTGGGCATTAGGCAAGTACATAACTAAATCAGATCAATTTCCCTCTATGAATGTACAGCTCAAAAGCCCTACATGAGAAGCTCAGCTGATGTTCTGCAAATTAAAAAACAAGCAGCACATTTAATCAGATCACAATCACATGATGTTAGCTTCCTCAATGAAACAGGCACAACTACAAAGACACAATCCCTTTTTTCCATCATCAAGACAGCACCAGAACTGAATATCAGAAAATACCCAAACTATTCAGGTCCCCAGCTACTATGCCAGCACTTTGGAAGATTTGCAAAATGTCAAAGTTCACACACTCTACTGGGCTGTGTTGTATCAGTCATCACATGCATTCAGTGCATGTCAATGAATCACTTGGCATGTCAAATACACACACACACACACACATATATATATACTATATATATAGATATATATATAGATATATATATATATATATATATATATACACACACACATATATACACATATATACATACACACACGTATATATAAATACATATGCATGCAGATATATATATATATATACACACACATACACCACACATATATATAGATATATGTATTATATATATATATATATATATATATATATATATATATATATGTACATAGATATAGCTATATATTTAGCAGAGTATCCCAATAACAGACTGCGATATTACCAAGTATTATTTTATATACTGCAGTTTACATTATTTTAGTAACTGGTGCATGACATAACAAGCTCCCCATTTAGTACGTTTTAACACTTTGCTTTGATAGTGTGATGTCATAATTAGATTGCTAAAATTGTGTTGAACAATATATGACTAAAGAGCAGTACACTCGTCACAGTTATAAACAGCTACCTGCAGACAATATTTGTAACTGTACATTAAAACCAATAAAGCTGTGATTACATGAACAAATGCACTGCATCAGTAAAAGCTGTTTTCATAATCGGTTATGTATTACTTATGATATTACTTCTTTTTTTGTAACGTCCTCTACAGGGTCTTGAATAAAGTACTGTGAAACTTTTTTTTTATATATTTTAATCCTGCTTAGTATGATCAGGGTTGGGGGTGGGTTCCCAAGCCCTTTCTGGAATTTCAATCTCACCTCCGGCATGTCCTCCCTCAGGCACAGCCCAGTCGTGCCGGTGTGAGTCCTGACCTAGCCAGAAGGCATCACTAGAACTCAAATCTGGGTCACTGGTGTGGAGTATTCAACCTCTGAGCACCTTGGCCTGTTTTAGCTTGCTAAAAACTAATCTGATGGCAACATGGCAACAGCTCAGATCAGCAAGTAATTGCATAAAATGTGTGTTTTACAGTTGGGTTATGTGCAACTTATGTCTGCTGATTGCTGTACACCATTCTAGCTAAATGGTTAATGGTGTACTTCTCATCAGTTCACCTTTCCCTGCAAACTAGCAGCAGGCCAGATTTGGCACACAGGAACCAGCTTAAACTTAAGATAAGATCAGATAAGATAAGATCAAATAAGATTAGATGCCTTTTATTGTCATTGCACAGTGTATAATGAAATTGAGTAGCAATCCTATGGTGCTTAGACATACAATAAGTAAGAATAGAAGCAGAAGAATTATATACAAATAAATCTAAATATTAAATCAAAAACATAAAGAATAAACTATAGTTATAAGAAAAAAAAATCCAGTCTTAAAAACACTATCTTAAAATAACAATCCATCTATACTTTTTTGAACCATGTTTTTTCTTTTGTAAATATGCAAGGCACTGTCAGCATATTACTCACATTCATGAGTGATATGTTTGTCTGGAAATTCTGAATTTAAAAGTAATGACAGAGTTAAATGGGTTAAACACTTGTCAAAGTCACAAATGTTAAGCAAAATTGTGATAATTACAGTACCTATGCAGACCTATTTAGAAAATAGATACCTCAACTGCCATTATAGCATGGGTTTTAAACTGATGTTCTGAGGCCTGCGCAAACACGACGTCGTGTTTACCTCATTTTTCATTACATGACAAAACCTGAAGAGTAGCTATTATGACTGACATGTTAAAACCATCTCACTTATCATCTTCAAGCTGTTAATTAAAACAACATGCACCATTAGGTCACTATAAACTCAAGATCAGGTAAGTGACTGGGGGGTTGATTTTACAAATTCAACAGCAACAAAAAAAGTGCTTTAGACTTCTTAATAATTCCACATTAAGCTTCAGCGTGCGAACAGCATGCACTCCATTTCAAGAACGTGCCTGAAGTAACTGCTTTCAGGAGCTGGTCTCCATTTTAGGAGTGGCACTTTAACGGGTATTTGAAGCTTAAAGCGCCCTCTGCTGGATCGTGGCAATGTGTTACAGAACTCCAAAATAAAACTACACACGAACTTGACCAAATTGATCAAATTGGACCCACAAACCAAGTGACGGAGATTTAAAGAAGACCTCGGTAGTTTAATGTTAAGCCCATATATTTCTGTAATTGGTAAACCCGAGTGAACAGTTGTATGGGAAACTAATAGCCACATTGGTTAATAACTGCAAGCAACATCTCACATGATAAAAATCATGCTTGAATAGCAGTTCCTACCCATTTCTGTAACCTCTGACAGTTTTGCACTACTAGTTATGTTGTTGGTCGACTCTGCTCGGCTCACCTTCGAGAATTAGAGATAGTATTTGCAAGTTCGGCAGATACTGATCAATTTGTTTTTAACAGAGCTTGCCTTTTCATTAATGTTTTACAGGAAAGACATGAGGAAACACTTAAAGCCAAATAAAAATAAAGGATTAGCATTTGACCTTCCAGGATCAACAATGGACCTGGCAATTAAGTGGCTAGGTGAGATGTTAGTCCTTCAGTGTAGTTATGTGGGCTGGTGTCCTATGTAGAATGCACTAAAATATAAATGGCAAAAAACATAGTTAGCGTTCATTTTTAGGTTTGCCATTATCCCTGCTAAAATTGTAAAGCAATTAGCTCAGTCACCGTTTCGTACCGCTAATATCCAAGCTAACTGATCCATGTAAGCACAATCCTTATCCACAGATAGTTTTTGTGGCTCTAAATTTTTTTTCATGAAAGCTGAAAATTATATTTAGCATTGCAGACTGGCAGTGAAAAATAAGTACACAAACATATTGTCAGCATGACTATAAGAAAAATGCATGCAAACAAAAAAAAAGGAGGGGTGGGGGACTGCATTATCAGGGGTTTACCAATATTCTCTGGATCCTCTTCTAGGCTTGATGATCCTCACGTCATTTGAATATACCTTCCTTTAGCATTTTAAGTAACCACTTCCCATGCATTGTGTTATTCAAATAAGTTTGATCTGACCAACCTGCTTCCTTTGTGGTAGCTCTTTGACACCAATCTTTTTGTCCTCACTGGTCAACTGTTTCATGATGCCAGAATGTATCACTTCAACAAATTTTAACAGTAATATACAACAATCTGTCCAGGTACCAGGGATTGTTTTGTTTTTGCACTGGATAAGGCCTCAACTCACCGTGATTTTGAAAGCAATTTTTTTTCCCCCTCATTCTTGATAGACAAAACTCCAGCAGCTTAAAAGTATTTAGGCCACCACTGTTGCATCTGTGCTTCATAATATTGAAAATGTTTTTAACAAGACAGGAAAAGACTGCAGCCATGCTGTTGCAACACTCATCAGAATTTAGATTTAACATGCACCAACATCCCTTCAATACGTCTTTTCTATGGCAGCACATATTCCCCCAAAATGCCTAACGTATCATTTCACGATTGCTGTCAGCAGAGGCGATCAAACTATCCATTCCACCAACAACCCAAACCATGGCACATGCTGGCTTCTGCTTTGGCAACAATTGTGATGATCCTATTTCCCTTCAACCCAGAGCTGAACTTCCAAAACCAATATGAAATCCACATACCACAGCACACTCTTCCACTGTCAGTCCATCTCGGATGAGCTTGAGCCAACAGCCTTTCTGGAAGTTGTCAATATATTGCTTTTGCTTTGTGCAATAAAGCTCACACATGCAAGTCGTTTACCGACAGTGGTGTTATGAAGTAATCCTGAACCCCTGTGGTTCTATTATTAATAGTCATGTCTGTTTTTTGCAGTGCAGGCCGATGGACCAAAGGTCATGCCCATTCAGCCCCAACCTCTGTGCAAATCTGCATTAAGAATCATTGTAAACTGTGAGACTATTCACTCAACCTGTTTTCCATAAAGCAACGAGCCTCAACCGGTCCTTGCTTGTGAAAAACCCAGCCTTTTGGACTTCCCGAAAGCACTGCAACACAATGATCATCATTAAATGGGAGAGCAAGTGTTTAATATGAATATTGCTCTCCCATTTAATGATGGTGGTTTATCTGCGATGCTTTCGGGAAATCCACCCCCTTTGATTCATGCTCCTGTTTGTTACCAGTTCACCTGTGGGACACCGTTTCAGAGGTCCTCCTCACTCTTACGTTGCCACTGGCCCAACTTTTTTTTTTAATATAGTCCAGGATTCAAATCCCAAATCAACTTGTATACAGTGTAAAGCCTATTCACTCAAACAATTTGGACATTGAACGGTCCAGTTGTCAACATTACTACTTATTCACAGCAGTTTAGGTACTGGAACTACTGACCAGAAAGTTCACTGTTCAAAGTCCTACCATTGTCAATCTGCCACTGTTGGGCTCTTAACCCAGTTGCTCCATGTGTGCTTTGCAAGACTGCATCGGTCTCAAGTCGCTCGGAACATGACTCTGCCAAATGACTAAATGGAAACTTGATGCAACTTTCAACCCTGCCCAGTTAAACTAAAGTCCATAAAGAAATAGCTTGCCAACTTTACTGAAGCACTTGGCAGACTCACAAATCCCTGACATTAACTCCAGAGTCTTTGAGATTAATTGTGGTACCGACAGTGCGCCAGAGCAGTACATGACCTCATAAATATGTTCCAAAATCTAACGGAAAGCCTTTTCAAATTATTGAAAGGTGTTATAACAGTAATGAGGGGACAAACAATATACTAATACCCATGTGCTCTGGATGTGACTTTTTGTTGTGCATAATTTGTTATATAGTGTACCTATAGTACATAGCAGGGGCCAACTGTACTTCAAGGCCTTATTTGACTATAATGAGCCCTGCTCTGAATGAGACATGCAGGCACAACAAGTAGAGAATTGGGGTCTTCCATGTGAACATTACACATGGATTAAACTTTTTTCTTTTAATACCATCACTGCATTTAGGCATTTTCAAACAAACTGATAACATTTGCTAAACAGTGTGAAATGCTGAAGTGTGCTGTTTAGTTTTATTCATTCAAAAGAATAAGTCCATCTAAATTTTACTTACAACCGTCAACTTGAATTTGACAGGGTGACTCACTAGCATATACCACAACTAAGACCACATTTCCTTCCCCATTATCCTATTAGAACAAAAAACTAAATCCAAAGTGGAACTGTGAAAAGCATTTTATTTCTCAACTCAACCTCTTGGCACACCAGTCTCTTCCGCTTGGCATTCAAGTTCTTTTTTGGTGCTAGGTTCCTTTATGCATGTCCTTAGATTTTGATGTTGATCGCCGATAAGTGCCATCAAAAGCTCACTTGAAGATCTTGCCCTGATTGAAAGGTTTGCCTACATGCTTGAATTCACCTTCCCATGCAAAGTACTCCTTTACCATGGTCTTGCACTCCTCGCTTTCCACATCCAGCTTACGCCAGGCATAGGACTCGTAGTCAATCTGCCAGTCCTCGGACAACTGCAACAAGCAAGGAAACCCCATCACAGTACTGATATTGGATACAGCTGGATTAATCCAGTTCAGCAGTTATGAGTAAACTATAAAATATACAAAGCAAAAAAATATTACCATATGTGGGACTGAAAAAATCCCAGCTAATAATAACGTAAAACTTACATTGAAAGCAAGGTCCTGGCCTCTGAAGACCCAGATGCCAGAGATGCAACTGTTGTTGTTTGTGCCAAAGAGGATGACGCTAGCAAAGGCATTCTTGCGCAGTTTATCAAGTCGCTGGAACATTCCTAAACCCAAAACAGAATGAATCCATGAACCTGAGCAACTGTACATCACTGGTGCACCAACATGACATACCTTATACCGTATAGCTCTTATTTGGGTTGACCTGTTCTCTAATGGTTTCTACAGTCTTGCACAAAAGTTCAGTTGCTTTGGTGGGACGTTGGCTACAACATCAAAGAACAACCTTTTTAGAACGCTATCAACCTTTAAGCATGGTGTGGTTTTATTATGATAAGGCGTTGTATAGCAGTCAAATTCTGAAGGCTCAAAAGATTTTAATCAATGTCAAGCAAATCAGTGACGAGTCCTCAACAACTTACTTTCGCACGTACCAATTTAAATTTAGCAGACACCTTTAAGACTGATATAACCATACAAGGCACAATCCAAGCAACTGAGGAGCTTAAAGAACTTGCTCAAATGTCCAACAGTGGCAGATTAGCACTACTGGGATTTGAACCCTAGATCTTCTGTTCTGTACTCCTGTTCCTTACCTACTGTACCACCACAATCCAGGAATTCAGACATTAAACTGATAACAGATGCTACCAGTGACTGTGGTGATGCAGTAGGTAGGGAAATGGACAAGGGAACAGGCGGTCCAAGGTTCAAGCCACAGCAAAGTCCCCAAACTGACATCTAATTGGATTGTACACCGAGGCTGCAAGGGCTGGGTATGAGTGTCTGCTAAAATGACAGTCTTTAAATGTCCTTGACGATCTGATAACTGCAAAAAATCAGATTGTCAGTGATCCAAACAGCAAGTTGCATACACTTTGGTAATAATAGGAATGCACAGAGTTAACATGGCTCGGGCAATAATGAAGCAAAGTAGAAATTTCTACTTTGCAAGCAGCCAATAATCTCTCAGAAGGATGTGACAAACTGAAGGTTAGTAATCACATTAAATGCTTCATTTCCTCGAGCATGTACTGCATTTCAGTCTTCCCAAATGTGTTTGGTAGTTGCTCTGTGGATTTCACATTTAATTCCAGGGGTGCCAGATACCAAAAGGGAAACAAGCAACCAGTTCTATGTAAACAAACCTCTTCGAGAAAGTGAATCTGGCAACCAAGTTTGATTCTGCTATCCACGTCGGGGCTACATTTGCATGCATGTGCAGACTGAGAAAACCAAATGAAATCAGAGTAAGGGTATACATGCGCTGAGAAGTTCAACTACTGAGCCAAAATCCACTTAACTGCAGAAGTCTGATTATGATCAGATTATTAGGTGTATGTCAAGACACTCACTAAACATACCACACTATCTTGGCCAAAGGCCAAGCAGCAATTTAACTGTTTCAAATTCAATAACCAGTAATTTTAAACAACAATGTGCAGAAATGTCATATTCAAGTTTCCGGCCTGCAGAGGAACTTCTCACTAACAAAAAAAACAAAAAAAACAAAAAAAAAAAATCAAATTGATCAAATTTCCTGACAAAAATGGGTGCCCTGTTTTTTGGTTTGTTACCTGTGATAAGATTGCAGCTCATGAAGGTCATGGCAAGCTCATCATTAAAGCGGTACTCGCCATACCAGATAGAGTAACCCTCACGGTCCAAGTTCTCCCAGAAGTAAGGGAGAGCCACAGTCAGTGTGTCCTCGTTAGAGTACTTTCTCTTGAACTCATCCAGGACAAATGGACTACAACAACAAGAAAAGGAGATTATGAGTCAAACAAATTATTTTCTTCTTACTCGAGCTTAATTTATTGAAAAATGTAATGAAGACAGAATCAAGTTTCATTAAATAAGGAAAGAACAGTTAAGATTCAGACACCTCTTTGGAAGGTGAGCAAATGGATCCTTGGTTTTGGGTTCGGATGCCAGTGCAGCTTCACATTCATCCATTTCCTCCTCAGCAGGTGCAGCTTTCTTTTCCTCCTTTTTCTTCTCTTTTTTCTCTGGTTGTTGCTGTGGCTTACCAGCATCCTTGTTGGCCTTCTCCTTCTTTGAGGGCGTCTCCTTCTTGGGCTGATTCTCAGCAAACTTCTTGGCTACAGTAACAGGTCAGATAAGACACTAAGCAAGGATAAAGCAGTACGACAAATGTTTGCACAACAACGCACTAGCAAAGCATTGTTAAATCTTTGTGGAAAAACCACATTAAGGAGTCTAAAACCAATTAATGGCCAAATAAACCGAAAGGTGCTAATCATTTGCTTTGCATAGTTCATACAAAGTCTAACATTCACACGGATATGAAAGAAAGCAGCTGTTTGGGATTAGGGGTGAAGTGCATCATTAGATAGCTTATTAAATCGATATAGGTAACAATTTTCCAAAAGGCTCTAATCTGCGGCAACATCTGCACCATACGGTAGACTACCAGAGACTAACGATCTACAATCTCACACCACACACACACACCCCGATTTCAGAAGACGTCTCAGAAATTAGCCCAGACCTCAAATAATTTTCACAAGTACAGCAAAAAGTTAAGAGTTTGCAGTAACCTCACACTTCAGACATAATAGAGATCAGATCTGAAGTATGCTGAGGTGTCACTGTCATCAACTATCTGAAGCAAGTTGAACATTTGGGTGGGGTTACACTAGCTTTTAACTACAGCTGCAACAATCTACCATTCTGTATCAGTACATGCACTGATACGGACTTCATTAAGTGACCCAGTTATCAAATGAGACTGACGCACATTCCATATCAATATTACTTTGCCTTTCATTTTATTTTTTAAATAAAGGCTTTCAATGTGAGTCAGCTCCCAATGTTTAAGTAAAACATTTGGATCAAAAGAGCTGACTAACATTACTGGTGAGGAAACTAGCCAACAAGAAGCATGAGTCATACATGCTCGTGACACGCCTGCAATTTAAAAGCATTTTATACTTGAGACAGATGTTATTAGCCTTGAAACTTGTAATCTTTGGTCATCATGAAAAAGAACATGTTCTCTCAAGCAAAGGAGGAAAAATCAACGCAGAATCGAGCAGATGGATACATTTCAATGTCTTTCAGAAAATCTAAAATATATAAATAAAGGAGGTGGTGTTTGAAGTAACTTATGGATGAACTGTCAAAGTAGAAACTTGGAGATTCACCACTTGACTGGACTTCTGGAACCATGATATTGCCATCTTGAAAGTATTGTTGTATTACTAAATTTACACTGTCCATTTCTGTTAAGATATTTTAACCATAAGGTTCTTTGATGCACCAACGTATGTAGGTTTCCCCTTTGCACTCAGAGGTAATGTGCATTTAAAGTCTACATAGTACCTTAATGCATGTAAAAGAACCACAATGAGTTCTGGATTTTCAGGTATACAGATCTGAAATACAGGCAAAAGCCATTTAGTGACAATCAATGTCCGTTCACTAACGACCAAGACCTTAATAATAAGAGAATTTTAAAAGTGTCAACTCTAGACGATGCAGCTGTGAACAGCTGGTCACCTCAACAGCCAGGATCTCTGAGCAGAGTTCGAGTTTAAGAGCAGAAGTCCATCATGTGTGAAAGTAATGACCTTACTGATCATGTGCTCATTACCTCATGGACTTTGTTTGTTTCATCCGGTTGATCTTCCGTGTTGTTCGTAATACTGTCTATCAATGCATTCTTTTGCTTTCGTCAAACAATAGTATCAAGTGCATCATACCATCCTCCAAGTGTTACAACTTTCCCCTAAAGTTCTGTAACGATAGTAAATTTCCATAAATTAAAAACGAGGTAGGATGAGATGCTGTGTAGATGGCACCGGTCCACTTGTGTTTCAGGGGTTTACGTATTGTTTGCAAACAGTTTTCTTGTGAAAATACCCTTTACATTCACATTATAGTACAATAGACTGTGTGGCTATGGCACTGTCCAGTACATTTACAGCATTTAGCAGACGCCCTTATCCAGAGCGACTTACAATCGATACAATCTTACAATCCAAGCAGTTGCTCAAGGACCCAACAGTGGCAGCTTGGCAGAGGTGGGATTTGAACCCTGGACCTTCTGACCCATAGTCCAGTACCTTACCCGCTAGGCTACCACAGTTCCAGTAATTGTCCATTTCGATCAACGTCCTGGTGGAAATCACTTTAGTACTCAGCTATAAGAATATGAAAAAAGTGGGATCCCTACTACTAATCACAGGCTCAAGACAGGAACAACATGCATCAGGCCTTTATATGGCACACTGCAGGTCCACAAAAAAAAAATGACATATTCAGGATTCATGCAGTCAGCTTACAGCAAGCAGCAGACTAAGCAAACTACAACCATGTATCACAGGGGCCATTAGTGGTATACTACTGTTTAGATCAAGTTTAAAGCTGTATCCTCTCAAAACTGTCTCAATTCAACAAACTTCTGTTGAGGCAATCAAAATGTAGGCCAGGGCTCCACATGCTAACAGACATACTTAACTGATACTCGGAGACACTTCTGTTTGGCAGCATACATTATATACAAACAAAACTAAATACATAATACACAGTGCATGGGCACCTGTTCACAAGAATGAAGCTTTTTGATTTGAATGCTAGAGATCTTACAGATTAGTGCCTATGAAATATCCAAGTACAAGCTGCTGCTTACTAGAACAATGTGGAAGAAGGCACCTCCCTATTAACTGAATGTACCTCATTTCACACATGAAGATAACAGGAACCCATTTATTATTTTCCCATGGCAAAAGCCCCATCTGCTTCCTGCATCTGGTTCCCAGGTGTACTACCACATGAGCACAATACAGACTCAGCCAATTTTAGTGTAAATTGCTACAATTAAAAATATGATCCTTAACTCAATTTACAAACAAATAAAAAGAAGAAATGGTGCACGCAGAAGTAAAAAGCCATTCAGAAGTCCATTTATTTTCCCAATCGCAGTTTGGTGCAGCAAGTTATTGGTTTAGATACTGGGTTAGGTATTTATCTCAATTGAAGTACTAATCAAGTACTGTACAGTGTGTGATTTAACCTGCTGCTTACGAGATCACTCATGACAATGGTTGAAACCTCAAAGAAGAGTTCACAGAGCTGCACTGATTTAAAAAGAAATATGCATCCCAGAATACTGTGGAAAAGACTGTCGTTCAAAGCAACACGCTACGTGCCTCAAAAGTATGCCGAAAATATTATGACCTTACTTGTGACGTACTATACACAAAGGTAATAAGCAGTATAGGACACCATCCAAGTCAACACGGAATCCTGCCAGTAGGCAACCTTGACTCGGACATCCCCTCTCGCTGATATCCCTATCCCACACAATGAATGCGACCAATGCTGGTTATGTAGCAGCTGTGCATGCCCGTCATGTGGCAAGCGCAAATGGTTTTACCCTCCATACAATACAGCAAATTCAGCATCAAAGGCTTTTTAAAGCCATGCCTGTCTTTAAACAATTCATTCAATCCATTTTCAGCTTCTATAGCTACATACATGGCATGCCAATGGTAATATATTACAGACTAATATATAGCAGACTAATCACTATATTCCAAAAGGGTTATCTACATCAGTTGGTTGTAATTTTCTGATGCAAAATGGTGAGGTTTAAGATTTTTTTTCTTTTTCCTTTTGTCGTTCAATCTAGGACAGGCTATCCACACAGGTATGCGTGCATTACAGTCTATGAAACAGGATGTTTACCATGAAATTGACTTCTACCAGACATTACCATAGCCACATAGTACTTTAATACTTCTGTAACAAATATGCAGGGTATTTTCCAAAGTAAACTGTGTGCAATTGATACGTTAATGCATCAGAGATACCGCTGAAAACATGAGGGGACCACTGCCATCTACATCATCCCTAATGCCACTGCATCTTTAATGTATGGAAATTCACATTAATTCTAGAAAATGCAGTCCTGTACTGTTACGACCTTGTGTAGGGGAAGACTGCAAAACAGTATAATGGACCAGACCTGTTTTATGCCAAAAATGCATTTATACAGTATTACCAACAGCACGGAAGACACAATTGAAACAATGTTTGTCAGTGTTCGAATGTGAATGTTCGAATGGGGGGGTACTCATTAGTACTAACATGAGCTAATGACTAAGCAAGCACACGAATGAGAGGACCTGAATTTATAATTTGCTTCTTCAGTCCATTCTTGCCATTGTCTAGTGAAAGCAGTCTTTAAAAGAGGTTAGAGTCATGATGTTGGGACATGGCAGCAGATTTCTTTACTATTTGCTTCTTATACAGTCTTATCACTAGTCTGTTCCCATGGACACCAGTGTCCTGGTATCCAGCAAAAGATAACTGCGTCCTTCACCTCGTACTGCCTTGTGCTTTAACAAGAATAACAATCATTGCAGAATGTTCCGTTTACGTGATCGAGTCTCATTTCTATACATTTTTCTTTCACAGGAGTGTCTATTGGGGATTGAATACATAGAAGTATGCTAGGTTCTGGTTACTTGTTCTTCACTTTCTAAATGTTCTGTAGGGATAATTTCCTCCATCTGATATGTGGTGGGGATTCAGCTTTAATTAATACCTCCATGCAAAACCAGTCAGCATCTTACCATCAAACTGAGCCATCTTCTCACAGAGCTTGACCTCTCCAAGAACAGCCTTAAACTGGGGCTGGTTGATGCAGGTCAGAAACCAGCGATTGACATTGGGGTAGGGTTGGCGGAAGGCAGGCTCAAGAACCTAAAAGTGTCAAGCAAAATTGTGCATTTTTTACTTTTACTGAATATATCCTGGCATACAGAAGAACTGTTGAACAACAGGAGAACAAGCAGTCTGAGCTTGTTTGAAGGGTGTAGTGACAGGTCAGGCAGCATAGCACTTCTATAGTCTTTTAATCAAAACCTGTGTGTAGAAATTATTGTTATCTACTTGACTGATGAATATTTGTTATAGCGAGTTATTAGAGGGCTGTGAGTTGCATCCACATAAATAACCACATCAGTGCTGGCTAGAAGTAATTATAGTCTCTCAAGTCCGACTAGATTTTAAAAACTTGGTACTTATGCCCGTCATTAAAATGTTAACAGTTTAAATGTGTGAACGTAATCAATTCTCTGCACCAAATTTAAATAATGCATCTCAAAACAGATGGTAAATGTGGTACATTTATTTTCTGCTTTAGCCATTAAAGCTTTGTCAGAACAGTAAAAGCAGGGTGTCAGAGATACTCCACTTCTGAGCAAAATGCCTCCAATAGCAAAGCAAGACAAAACAAGCCTCAGTATGAATCCACATTTGGCATGCCAACTCAAACACTGAAATGAAGATCCGTTTGTCATTATGCTGAGAACATGATGTGCTGTCACTCAACTTGAAGCAGGCTTATTTGTGTATTGTATTACATTAAATGGAACAGTCACATTGTCATGCCAGAACAAGCATGTTGCTTAAAGAGTTTGAGAAACTATAAAACATTTTACTTAACAGATTTGGGTTAATACCACAAAAAATTTCAACTGGACTATAAATTACAGCACAACTGCTATTCCAAAAAAACAAACTAGCACATGGGGGGGGTCTAGTATTTAAGAAAGACATTTGAACTAAGGTAAGGAAGTGGGGTTTAACACCTCAACAGCACATAGGCCATTTTCCTGGCAGAAGTGGTCACGAGTCGGGACGCACCCAATATTCGGCAACCGAAATTGGCCAAAAAGACCAACTACTTTTTACCGAACAATGATGTTTGTAAATGCAGCAAACAAGTCAGCTGTGTGGAAGCAGGGCTCTGTAAGAAGGGCATCTCACCAAGATCACGCTTCATTCAAGAGCTCCTAAATAAACATTCCATTTGTGCCTTCATGTTAAAGAAATGTGAATGGAATGTTTATTTAGGAGCACTTGAACGAAACAAGTTCTTGACCTCAATGTGCTACACAGTGTTCATCAGATCTGTGTAAGTACCTAGTCAGTGCCCTTGCCTATGTGGGGCGTTCCCTCTGTAAAGCTTCCTCACCGACAATGGAACCCTAAAAGCGGTCTACTGCGTTACCGATTGTTTACACCCTGTCTGCAAGAACGCTAGCAAAGTTTCACAGATCTGTATTCTAGTCTTTGTAAATTAACTAATTTTAATGTTTCCTTCAAGTTTATTTTTGGAAGAACAGCATAAACATAAAATGTACACAGAAGACAATGAGGACTAATGTGGGGGGAAATGTACACCCTTCTGTACAAGATCTACAGTTTAGCACATTTAGCTGGTAAGTAAATGTAAGCTTTCATAAACAAGGTCTTTGTTTAGCTGGTGCATGACATAAGAAATGGTGCATCTCTAGTTATGAGCAGTGCTGTCATGGGACAATGGGGGTCATATGTATTTTAAGTCCTGTAATTTTTAGAAATTTCAGCCGCACCTGGTGTTATGTGGAGTCTCATCATTAAAGTTCAAAGACCACATACATGCTACATAGTTTGAATGGCACAGTTGCATTCACACTAGTCAAACAAATCGCACTATGGGGGTCAAATGTAATCAGACATGGTACAGATTGCCTAGTGCAAGAATACCCTAGGTCAACAGTGTTATTGCTGATTTCCATGACAGCATTTCATAATGCACCAGTGGTCCTTTCAAACAATCTAACGCTTTAAGTGCAGTGGCAGACTCTGCCATTTAGTGCAATCATGAGGTTTCACGTGTAGTGACAGGCAGTGGACAGTCACAGCAATTTAACTCTACTCTAGCATCTATAAAGACTCAAACATGCCACATCACATAGTTCAGAAGAAATGTTCACCTGCTTGTAGAGCCAAAGCAGAGAGCAGACCACCGTGATATCAGCCAGGCTGACTCGCTCGCCAACCAGAAAAGTGCGAGTGTTTAAGTGCTGGTTTAGAACAGTAAGCACACTCTTCACCTCCTCCTTTGCCTGCTCAGTGGCCTACAAAGTCCCACAGGGAAAAGATCAACACCAGTACAAAAAAACACTGGATCACAACATTGAAGCACAAGGAAGACCTTCCTCAAGAGTCTGACCTGTTTGTTGAACTGCATGATGCCCAGGGTAGGGAAAACCCAGGTACTGGCAGGAGGGACGATCTCAGAATCAGCAAAGCTGATCCACTGCAGGACCTGGGCACTGGCTTGAGGAGTTGCACCACGGAGAGCGTCGTTGCTCACTATCAGAGAGATAAGATTAACAAATGTCATCATACCATAAACATAAGCATATCAAGCCAAGTTAGGGAAGCACCATTTGTGATGGGTGACGAACAAGCCTCTTAATAGCAGCAAAAACAAACCCGATGACAATGATTACATTTACATGCATTTAATCCAATAAAAATCGTTCTCAGCAATCCAACTGACACGTTGACTCCAGTATGACTTGGCAACCAGCCAATCTCAGAGGATGAAACTGCTATAAGGTATATTTTCCTTTTAACTTTAGAGTTAACAAAACTGATGTCGCAGAAATATTGGAGCAACAAAGACAGGTTCAGCAGTAAAGCCCAAATAAGAAACTACCAGGTGCTCCATGCATTGAAGGTTTGCTTTTTTTGATATTTCAACTTTATGACAGATACCCACTAATAAACATTCAGCAGAATCCATATTCTCAATTCCAATATTCCCTCATGCAAGTGGCACGCAGCACCTTGCTCTCCTGCAGATGCTGGGCATCCAGGCAGTAGCCAAATGACTAAGATGAGGAGCAGCACCAGCGGACTAAACATGCTGCTTTCCACTTTCAATACAACATTTAATAAATTACATTAGAATAAGCAAGCCTGGAAACCAGTCACTTCTGGTACATCTCTATCGGTTATGTTAGCGCACATACACAGACTGAGAAAACCAACGGAAATAAGAGCAAGTATATACATGTGCAGAGAAATCCAATAACGGAGATCAAATCCAGCTCTCTATCTGATTTCTTAATCAGAGTCCTATGCCTTAATCTGATCTGCAGTTTGTTTGAACACTTCAATAAATCAGATAACTGCAGAAACTTGACTATGATCAGATTATTAAGTGCATGATTATCAATGTGCAATGCTACAATACCCACCTGGCTGCAGTGCGAAAACAGCTCAGGCCTCAAGTCCACACAGCCAAAGGAGGAGCTTTTAGCCGACAAGTGTGTTTACATGCACGTACTAATCTGATAACTGCTATAATTTGGTCAGTCATCCGATCAACGAGTATACATGCACTTCAGTAAACTGACAATGGCAAAGCTCTGCGTTTACATGAATGAGGCAATAATCTGATTTCTACTTTGCAACCTGCCAATAATCTCACAGAAGGATATGACAAATCCTTCAAACTTTAATATTAAATAATAAAATTCTTAATTTTCTCAGGCATATACTGGGTTTGAGTTTTCACAATGTAAGCAGTTACTTCCTGGGTTACCAAATCCCACAGGTCTTTGGAAACTATCCCCAAAGGTAGCAAAGAATAAGCGAACCAGGTGCCCATGGTACACTCGTGTTGTGTGCGCACATGCACAGACTGAGAAAACCCGATAGAAAACGTAGTATGGCTATAGATCCTCAAACATCTGATTAGAGCTAAAATCCAGTTCTCAGTCAGATTCTGAAATCTGATGTCTAGATTGGAGTATGCTGTGCACATGACCACTTGAATAATCGGATAACTGCAGAAATCTGACTATTGGATTATGAAGTGCACGTAAACGCCTGTCTTCAAATCTTTGTCACATGGTTGAGAAATGTGACATTTAAAGCATGGTGGCCCAACATGATTCCTGTTTACATGCTTCTAAGCCACACCCAGTATAGGACAAACCAGCCTTAAATATTTGTTAAATGCAAACAACCTTCAACAGCTGCTCCCTCCCCCCCAATCGCTGAAGAAACCATATTTATATCATTTTGTCAGAAACATAACCACCACTGAGCATAATTGCAACACCGAGCAACATTGCTTCATCTGTGACTCCTTTCCAGGACAAAGGTGATGCTTACCGTAGTGAGCGATGGCATTACTCTCAGACAGACAGAAGCCATCATCACCCTGATAAGCAGGAACCTGAAGACAAAACAAGTGAATCGCTTAGTACAAAAAAACAAAAAAAAAACACACTCCTAATAAACATCTCATTGACAAAGTTGGTATGTAGTACAAAACCAATGATTACCTTGCCCAGCGGAAAGTTGCTGAGGAATGCAGGGGAGCGGTTTGTCTGCCCGAAGGTGAAGGCAGGGGGAGCAGATGCCACCTTCAGGCGAGCCCCACTGTACTGGGCAGCAATCTGGGCCTTGTAGGCCCTCCAGTTCTCTGGGTATGTGAAGAGAGTCTGTAGAAAGAACAACATTAGGGTGAGGGTCTCAGTTAACCTCACTGACAACGCAATAACGATTATAAAATACACTGAAACAGGTAAAGTAAGAGCGTCTCGTACAAGGCGTTGTGATTTCAAGGGTAACGAGTTACTCTGACAATTTGCAGTAATAGCAGACCAATTTGAAAACAATAAAGGCTTCAAATGCAGGACATTTCCAGATCCAGCACCACATTCTATGACATGGGCATTTGTCACTTTACAGCTCTGTCTTTTCTGCGTAGGGTCGAGGTGGCTCCAGCACCAATCCCCAGAAAACAAGGAGCAGAGACAAGCCTGGACTGGATGCAACACCAGACCATTGCAGAGCTCAGTAAGGGCCAGTATTCCAGCTGCTTCCCCTCTTTTAGTCACAGCCAATCATTTGACATGCCTGCCGGCACACTAACCTGGAGCGCTGAGGTTGAGGGTTAGCATCTCAGACCACTGCGCCACCAGATGCGGGAGAAGGAATAATGTACGTGACCATTGAACAACCAAAGCCTATTAAGCTTTTTTATTATTATTATTTATATATGTTTGCTCAGGAATATTACATCTGGTTGTGTCTCAGGGTCAGTGTCAGGCAATACAATGGTTCTGGTCCAGCACCACAGGGTCCAAGCTCTGAATAATTTCACAGACCATAATGATTCTGAGCATGGAGTAGGAAAATGAAGCAACTGTTGAATACATAAATAGAGCAAGTGCTGGGGGGGTCGGTTGGCTTTTCCCCATGATGCTGGACTTAGGGGGCACCATGTATAGACAGTAAATGGGATCAGAGCTTCCGTTGATTAAAACAGTACTTGTCCAAAATAGTTATTTCAATTATGCCCCAATTAAAATAAACGGTTAAACAGTTTAAACGAAATACTAACAGACAAAAAGAACAAGTCGATAGTACAGCTGTATGCCCATGATGCAACAAGCAGGCTGAAACCCAAACGGCTGCTTACATGAAACAAAGAGCACTACGTAGGGTGTGTGCGCTATCTTTTCCACGCAGGCGTAGTGCGCTTATATAGTGAGCATGGGGGCCATTCGGGACATAGCTTTAAAGTGACAACGATGACGACAGCTAGAGTAGATAAACGCTACATTTTAACCATGTGATATTAGAATTGTCACTACAGACTTAAGTAAGGAAAAATAACATCTGTGTTGTGTGACAGCGTGGCAACATGCGCGTCCCGTTAAACCGGAACATACAACGTGGCACAAACTGAACCTCAGTACTCTTGCTCCCCATTCATAAACACTGCTTTAATGAAGACGCGGGGTGTTTTAATAAAAATAGCCAATCATTAGACTTAGATACACCTGACAGCTCAAAACTGTAAGGTAGCAAATGCAAAAAGATTAAGGATGGCGGTGATTCGAAGAAGATTGCAAGCAGAGATGGAGTGCTAGCACGAAACACAGCTTTTCTTCCATTTTACTCACCCCTGCCGCCATCTTCAGGATGAGAGAAAGAAGGAACGCGCGCGCGCCCTGCTGTCGTATAGAGAGGCCGGACGCAGGAATAATACGTCACTGATGCCTGCTAGTGGGTGTGATCACTGTTCAGCGTCCACGTGGAAGAACTGATTAGCAACCGAATAAGGATGCCTTCTACAAAACCATAGTTGGAATAAGCAATTGCGATAAAATTATGTAACTTGCTAACGTAATTAGCAACTTTGCTTTTGGGAAACGCACACTAAGTCCGCTGTACTCTGAATGGCGTAGTGAAGACGCACACTGTGGGAAAAATATGTACACACCTCATTCTAATTAGTGACGTCTGTTATTTCAGCCACTCACAGTGCTTATACACTGGGGGACCATACTCAAGAGTATTATGGTGATCAGAGATGCTGGCTTGCCGATGTCTCGTGATCGCTCTTGGCTGTGTTACCTTCGGTTCTCCTCTTTCTAGCTATGCTGCTATAGCTAATGCTGCCGGGGGCTCATGCTACACATGGCATCAGTGATTGTTAATAGACACTGTGCTCTTAATCAATAAGTAATTACATTTTCTGTTTTCTCTCCAAGCTGTGTTCCTGTACCAGTTCCTGCCCCACACATAATGTTCATCCGCTTCAGCTTCACTCAAGCTGCTTCCGTCATCAGCTCCAGTCCCACCATACCCGAGCCACACCAGAGGGCAGCAACTCTCTCCCTCCTCCGGTTATCTGGGGTCGAAGTGCCACCAAGGACTTTCCTGCTTAGACTCAAGATCCTGGAGTGACTGTGTATCGGATTACTTAATGCTGATGTGCATATTTTACTTGAACTATGACTCCATGACTTATTAGTTTAGATAAATTAGTTTCACTCTTACATTTATCATCTACGCCGCCCAAGGAGGTTGAGTCCCTTTTTGAGTCTTGGTCCTCCCAAGGTTTCTTCCTCATAACACCTAGGGAGTTTTTCCTCGCCGCTGTCGCCTTAGGCTTGCTCAATTTGGGATGTACGTAGATATTAGGAGATAATTTAAAATTGTAAAGTTGCTTTGAGTCAATGCTCCATTGTAAAAAAGGCTATATAAATAAATCTGACTTGACTCACCGATTACTTTCAGAGTGAAGTACTTTACAGTTCTGCAATTAGAGAATGTAGTCCATCTGTTCCTATTCATACTTTGTTAGTCCCCTTTATCCTGGTCTCTAATGGTCAGAACCCCTATAGGACCACAACAGATCAGGTACTATTTGAGTGGTGCTGATTCTCAGCACTGCAATGACACTGACGTTGTGCAGGTACAGTGGGGCAAAAAAGTATTTAGTCAGCCACTGATTGTGCAAGTTCTCCTACTTAGAAAAGTGAGAGAGGTCTGTAATTTTCATCATATGTACATTTCAACTATGAGAGACAAAATGAGAAAAAAAATCCAGGAAATCACATTGTAGGATTTTTAAAGAATTTAATTGTAAATCATGGTGGAAAATAAGTATTTGGTCAGTAAATTTGGTTTAACTCAATACTTTGTAACATAACCTTTGTTGGCAATGACAGAGGTCAAACGTTTCCTGTAAGTCTTCACCAGGTTTGCACACACTGTAGCTGGTATTTTGGCCCATTCCTCCATGTAGATCTCCTCTAGAGCAGTGATGTTTTGGGGCAACATGGACTTTCAACTCCCACCACACATTTTCTATGGAGTTGAGGTCTGGAGACTGGCTAGGCCACTCCAGGAGCTTAAAATGCTTTTTACGAAGCCACTTTTTCGAAGGATTAGGACCTCTCTAATCTTTCTATGTCGTAGAACTTAACAATCAGTGACTGACTAAATACTTTTTTGCCCCACTGTAAAAACATATTGACATTTTTATCTAGCTTGTCCAAAAAACAATCCTGATTCTCAAGACGCATGAAACAACCTTGTGTAAACAAGGTCAGTGTTTGCGTGATGACTCATTCTTAACACTGACATTGTAGTGCATTGTGCTGATGTTAGTGTATGGTATGCAGCAAAGTTTCATGTCAACCTTTTTTCATCAAAGTAATTTGTGCCTGCTGTGTTAATTACATCTTTGTTGCTATGTTTTTTCCCATGAGTGTGTGTCTTTCTGCAATAAAATGTCTAGGTTTGAGACTTAACTGAGCAACGTTTGTTTTGATTTGGAGCAATTATAAGGGTGTGGAGCAACATGACTCACTCCCTTATAATTGTGGTTGTAATTGTCTTGACATTAACAGTCATAATTATGTTTAAATTCTTTTGGCGTCAGGGACGTCACTAGAGATTTATGAATAGGGGGCTAAGTTTTGACTAGGGGTGTCTAGGGGCAAGTCCCCTAGTAGAATTCTGAAAAATGACCCAAAAAGGGCCACATAATGAAATTAGCGTAAAATGTAAACTTTTTTGAAACTTGGTACTTGTTACCCTAAAACTTGTTGAAATTGCCTCTTAGCAGCAAATTTTTTTAAATAGATATGTCATTCAACATTTGGATTATGTACAACATTTACATTTACATTTACAGCATTTAGCAGACGCCCTTATCCAGAGCGACTTACAGTTGATACAGTCTTACAATCTGAGCAATTGTGGGTTAAGTGTCTTGCTCAAGTGTCTTGCTCAAATCCCACCTCTCCCAACAGTGGCAGCTTGGCAGAGGTGGGATTTGAACCCTGGACCTTCTGGACCAGGGTCCAGTACCTTAACCGCTAGGCTACCACAGTCCAATATTTACATTTATGTCATTTAGCAGACTCCCTTATCCAGAGGGACTTACAACTGATACATTCTTTCAATCCAAGCAATTGTGGGTTAAGGACCTTGCTCAGGGGTGGCAGCTTAGCAGAGGTGGGATTTGAACCCTGGACCTTCTGGTCCATAGTCCAGTACTTTAACCACTAGGCTACCACAGTCCCAAATCTTATATGACTTAAATACTAACTATCTAACCATCCACTAACAAAATGTACAGATCAACCAAAGATACAGGCAATGTTACTTGCAGTAGCAGATCCAGTAGACTCAAATATTGAGAATATAGACTGGTACAATCAAATGTGCATCTGATCTGTAGCCGCATTCATTCAGTACCAGCCAAAGTAGTTTTTAAAATCTACTTTTGTCAGCAGACTAAAGCTTTTCTTAAATCCAGTAAATCCTTCATTTACTAACAAGTATTTTTTTATCAAACACCAATTAAACTTATTACAATTTTTTAGTTAAACTGCAAAAATCCTCTCACCTGATGAGCCGGCTGCCTTTACAAAACAGTTTCATATATATCTATCTATATTTATAAGAATGATTTAAAGTTATTATCAACTATTAACTTATTATAATCAAATATCTGTAAAATATACAGTCAAAAAATCAACAAGGAACAAGTCATCTGTCCTACATACTGAAATGCTAATATCTCTAACTGGCTTTTTAAGTGGTCTATGTTAATCAGTCACCAGGTTTAATGTGCTAACATAATAAAATCTCCACTAGTGCATCAATGAGTTTTCATACTTGAAATTCAAATAACGTATTTATTTTTGTGTTAAAATTACACTTGCCTTCAGGAACATCCACTCCCCAGGTTCACTGCGTCAATTTCATAACATCGTGAATATTGAAAAAATAGTACAGTTGAAAAGGAGCAACTTAAAACTAAAAAATTCTGACGACTTCAACTAATAATGCATGTTTATTTTTTTTATTTTTTTTGCATAGCCCTAAAACAGGTCTAACGGCGTCCATGTTTGCCATCCAGTCAAGCCCTGATTAAAGTGGACAAGTCAGTTTTATTTTTATGATCCCCATTGCAACTATAAATAAAGAACATTGTATTTAATGGCATTTTCACTAGTGGCTTCAGACATTTCACCCCCAAAAGTACCCTGTACTTGCACTTAATAGCCATCTAACTACAGACTGCAAAAAATCTATCCCAATGCACGTTAGCCCCCTTTACCATAATTAATTTTGGATAAATATTGATTTGGTAATACCATGTATTATGGAACAGAACAAAAGCTTTTATTTGAATTTTACTTATAATGGATGTATATGGGCCAAACTTTTGGGGCATACAAAAAACAAAACAAAAAAAAAAACAGTTTTATACAAATCACATGCAGTTATATTTTCTTAAATTGTTTAATATGATTTTAAATGATGGTGTCATGATGGTTGTGTGGTCCTGCATGAATATCAAAAACCTTTACAGAAAGTGTTAGCAACTGGAATTATTCATACAGTATGACCTCAGTGATGGAAAGTATAAATGTATAGCTAAGTATAAATATGTACCTATAGGTAGCAGGATTGTAAACTATTTTGAACACTAACATATTTTTGCCAAAATCAGCCTTCGCCATTCTTGAAATGTGACAAATGTCTTGCCAGAATTGAAAATCTCATGAAATTCTCCATTCTCCTAATGACAGGGTTGCATTCCCTGCTCTCTCCTCAGCTAGGAGCTCACCTTGCTGGCAGATCTTGACCCTGCTCACTCTGCTGATGTGTTAAACTCATCATCAGTTCTTCCGTTAGCCTACAGCATACGACACACGACTGACACGCTGATACTCTATTCTGAACAATCAGACGCCGAATGATGTACAGCCCCTGTCTGTTACTCATCTCAGACAGGACTTCATGTGCTTCACGAAGAAACAATCGTCAATCACAGACTATTTCTCAAAGACTAGGTTGGAAATTGTAGAAGTGTAGCTTAATTTCAGATGTGACACACTCTTGCTCATTTGTTTCCTTTTGAGTGATCTGACATGCAGCAAAAGAAATGACAACAAAATTGTTTCTCATGAGATTCATTTATAAAAGTATATACAAAAAATAATTACTAATGTATTTACTATGCAAATGAAGAAACGGGGACATGAAGAATGCAGAAATTCCCCAACTATTGCAATCTGTAAGCAAGTCAGTGTTTTTGACACAGCAAGACAGACTCTTAAGAAAACATATAGTGAGAATGCTGTACAGCACGTAGGCTCATCGTGCTTTTGGATCATTTGTTTCCGGTTCCTGTGTAAAATCATTACGTTGAAATGAGGTCTCAACAAGCGAAATAAAAAACAAAGGTAAATATTCGAGCTTCTAAACTTTTTTTTCTGAAAGCAGAAAAAATATGTACAAATACATCTTGATGATCTGTACTCTGGCAGTCTTTTCAGCTAACAAGACCTGAAAAAACAAAAAAAAAAAAGGTTAATATCTACAAAAAACGCACATTTTGGCAGACGCCCTTATCCAGAGCGACTTACTATTGATACAGTCTTATAATCCAAGCAATTGTGGGGTTAAGGGCCTTTCTCAAGGACCCAACAGTGGCAGCTTGGCAGAGGTGGGATTTGAACCCTGGACCTTCTGGTCCATAGTCCAGTACCTTAACCGCTAGGCTACCACAGTCCAATATTTACATTTATGTCATTTAGCAGACTCCCTTATCCAGAGCGACTTACAACTGATACATTCTTTCAATCCAAGCAATTGTGGGTTAAGGACCTTGCTCATGGGTGGCAGCTTAGCAGAGGTGGGATTTGAACCCTGGACCTTCTGGTCCATAGTCCAGTGCTTTAACCACTAGGCTACCACAGTCCCAAATCTTATATGACTTAAATACTAACTAT
This sequence comes from Ancistrus triradiatus, assembly GCA_025084515.1. NCBI lineage: Eukaryota > Metazoa > Chordata > Actinopteri > Siluriformes > Loricariidae > Ancistrus > Ancistrus triradiatus. Next base: position 306,576 of record JAJAGP010000382.1, read on the forward strand.
CTAACCATCAAAAACTACATTTGGGAGGTTATCCACTGAAGTGCAATCTTGCTAGGAAGGCTCAAGTACTAAACAACTTTCACACCATTTTAGTAGGTGTGGGCAATATGGTTATAATCACCATGGCTCCACCACTGTATATGTAAATGTATATCATTATAACAGTATCTAATCACAATATAGTAATGCTGGGGAAAAAAAATGAATGGAATAACAAAACAATGTTGAAAAAAGATGCTTCAGCATTACATAGTGATCAAGATTTTTATTGGCTTCCTTAGCTGCCAACTGTGTAAATTGGGGCCATGTCCGTACGACGTAACGGAATTCATTTTACCCTTCCATCTACTAGATTTCTTGTCATATAGAACCACTTTAACAAGGTGCTCAGTCAGTCCTTTCTAAATGAGAGGCGACTGTCTATTTACTTTTACCACCTGATGCTATCTCACCACTGGACGTGACAGCCATCTTTTGGCTTTTGTAATAATGCTTTCATGCATCATTTTAAGATGATGAAGTTTGCAGTGTTACCACCTCCAGCTAGAATCAGTGTGGCAGACTTTATAGGTAATGTTTTTCTGCTCAGTGTTGGATTTTGTAAAACCAACCTAACAACCAAAGGCGTCCACATAACAAAATGCACTCATCTTTTAATCACAAGTTTCACATATGCAGTGGTTTATCCCTCTCTTCTGCCATAATTCCTCATGGGTCTTGCAGGCATAGAGAGCAAAGCCCTACCCACTCTACTTGTGGTAAGCAGCACTGTTTTGTCAGTCTCCAGAGAAACACAAATGATCTAGAAATGCTGCGGTACAAACAGTATAGCTACATCTGCACCGGCAGACATTTCTCTTCCAAAACACAGTACACACTGTTATCCTACCCAGCCCCACATTTAGACATTTAATAATATTATTAATGTTAATCCAGCCAAATCTGGTGAAATCACTACAGCTTTAATACAAAGAGTTATTCAATACTCACCCAGGTAATCATCCATAAGAGATCCAATGGCAAACTACAAAAAATGTGAATTAAATATTTAATAATGATAAAAGTCAAACATTTTAAACTACTTGAACTAACTTGGAAATGCAAATAAACTTACTATATCATTCTTGTCTACTCGAGTACCCACGATCTTCAAACGAATTTCATCATCTTGCTGAATTACAATATCCTATGAAGACATACGAGGAACAACACATGAGTATGTTGTGCAAAGAACTAGAGAAACTATTTATTATTATTATTATTAATTTACCTCATCCACCGTCTTGTAGCAGGGGGGATTTGAGTTAGGGTCAAATTCCATCTCTGAGGGTATAGACTAGGTATAAAAAAAACAACAAAAAAATACATGTGAAAATAAACCCTATACATTCTAAATAAAGCTCAAATACACGAATACATAGGAAAACAAACCATGGCTTAAGTGCTGTGTGTTCTTGAAAGCCATGTTTGACTGGAGCCCACTGAAACTACCGTATTTTTCGGACCATAAAGCACACCCGATTATACGATGCAATATCAACGATCGGCTGCTAACGGGTATATTTTCATACATAAAGCGCACCAGGTTATAAGACGCATGAAATGAAACAAAACTCTTAAGTTCCGTCGGAAGCTCAGTTTGGTCTTTACCTGCCGCAGGGCGTCTTCTTGCTTCCTCTCCCACTTCCGTATCATTGAATTCGTTAATGTTGAATTCTCTCGCAGCTGCTCTAATGTCCATGTTGTACTGCGTGACTGAGTAGCGTTGTGTGTTTGAAATCCGCTTCGAAAATGAATGAATGAATGCACGTACCCTAATGCTGAAAAAGCACATACCGTATTTTTCCGCTATGCTGCGCACTACTCGTTGCTGTAAGCTTCGTAACTTACCAAGACCGTGCTAAAAACATTTTGACAGATTTATGAAGCGCCGGTGTACCATCTACAATCGGTTCTAGGTCAGAAAGCACAACCAGAATTAATTCATACATTAGACGCACCGCATTTAAAGGCACACTGTCGATTTTTGAGAAAGTTAAAGGATTTGAAGTGCGCGTTATGGTCCGAAAAATACGGTAATACAAGGAATGTGCTAATGCTTCAATGATGTACTGAAATATATCATCTAATATATGGGAGCCAATCCACCGAATGGGTGCCTCTTCCATCCCCAGGACATTACAAGTATATATATATTTACTATAATTAACTGTAAGAAACATTTTATTATTAAGCAAGGTATGCTGCGTAGTGATGTAATAGCTAATTTAAGACATATCATTAAAAAACAGTATTAAAAACTACCTAGAACACTGAAAAATAACATCTTGACTTGACAGACTTTTATCTGTTAGCTGTCCCTGGTCTCTAATACTACACTTTACAAATCTTATGTTTTTTTGTATTGTTGTGTCACTCATATCCCATCTATGCCTTAAATATTGTTCCATAAGACATCCATAATAATTGACTTTAAAATGCATATATTTTAGTCCCCAGGTTTCACTCAGTCCTGTTACCCTAAAATATTACCACGTCTGAAAACAAAAACCACAAGTCAAATGTTCAGTAGGAAATTTACTCGTCTGGATCTTATGAAGATCATGGGAAGACCAAAATTAAGTTGTCTTACGGTTTATCCTGTATATTTGATGATACTGTAACTACGACTGAGAGGGTTAAACTCAACTTTCTATCCTGTTATCAAAAACATTTTTAGATGCCATTTTTTTATTGTAAAAATGTTTGGTAAACTATTATAATGTGTCCTAATGCTGGTATTATGGATGCCACATGGCTACATTTGATGTATTTGCTAATTATGTGCTGAAAACGTAGTCCTGTTACTTAAAGAGTAACAGGACTGAGTAACAGTAATGAGATAACCAATGTAAAAATAAAATAAAGTTGCCTGACATTGACCAGTATTATGAATATGTAAATGTGTGTATTGAAGTTACAACAAGCAAATGTCACCCACTCAGCAGAATGGCTCATACTAATTAGTATAGTTACATTTTAATGGACCATTTAATGGACCATTGCTCTCGATGTATTTAGGGTGCAAATCAGGTTCAGTCTCAGAAACAGTTTCCATCTGAGTTTTCTGGTGTGGGTCACATTAGCAATAGCCTGAGAGGGTCATCCAAGGCGTTCCCATCAACAGCCACAGGTTCCAGGTAATCCAAAGGAATCCCCAGATGTTCCCACCACGGGCAGGTTTTCTCTACTTGCCTAAAGGCAAAGACACTCTTCTCCAAAAGAGTACCCTGGCCTTGAAGGTGCCGATTCTCATTTCAGTTTCTATGCAACAACCAAATGTAACTTTTCTACACAAGAGATAGAACCGATTTGCATCACGGTTAGTGGCACACCAAAATAAAATCTTGAACGTAGTTGAAGAATTCTTGATTGAAATTTTGAACATACTGAGCCACCTCACAATTTTAGAACTTTAAATGTTACAATTTTATTATTGATAGTTCACATGAACAGTGGTTACAGATCATCTGATTATGAATGATTCTACACTGCCAACATTTTGCTATTCCTCTGAATTTTTGCTACTTTTTTATCTATACAATTAGTTTTAAAGTGTTATATTTTGGCATTTGATTTCATGTGTAATTAACAATCACAGCATTCTGAATTCCAACCCAGGCTTTCTCATGCTATCGCTCTCCCTGGACTCCAGCAATGCTGATTCCTGCTATCTAAACTGATTATCTATAGTGGTCACAGGTGCCTGAATGAAAATGAACAAAAGCTGTCAAATGAGGCAGCTATTACTTACATGGCGGGAGATAAAGCAAGACATTGGGCCAATTTCCGTAAACAGTCCAACCTGTGAAAATACATTTACATTTAGTCATTTAGCATACATCCCTGTTCAGTTACACTCATATAGTCTTACAAGCCAAGTAACTGTGGGTTAAGGGCCTTGCTCAAGGAACCAACTTTGGCAGCTTGGCAGTGGATTTCAACTCTGAACTATTTGGTCCACGGCACAAAAAAAAAAATTAAACTACACACTAACTCTGGAGCAAATACAAGCTTCAACAAAGCGTTCAATAATTATTTAGGGAAAGAACAACACAAACTATTGAGCAACTAAAGCTAAACAGATGACTGATAAGGAGGAGAGAAGAACCCATACCTTGTTAACTTGAGTGACCACAGCATCCACAACCTCTCCCTTAAAGGGCCGGAACACAATGGCCCTATATTTGACAGGGTATAATACAAAACCCCTGCCTGGCTGTATAACACCCGCTCCGATATTATCAATTGTGGTCACAGCAATGACAAAGCCATATCTACAGAACGCAAGAGAGACAGGACAGTCAGCTGTAGACACACAGTTAATGCAGTACAATGCTCTCTCACACATGCATTCTACACTGAATTCCTTCAGAAGTTAATCAAGAAGATTAGATGTGAACTCAAGACAGGATGCATGGAACGGTTTTATACAATCCTGCCAGTGGTCAAGTCAGATGTGGTCATTATCCTGGACTATTTTAAAATCTTGAAAATGAATAAACCTAACACAACATGTTCAACATCTTTAAATGCATGAAAACCAAAATATTAAACCAAACTGATGCTTAGGCATTCTCCATCAGCACACGTTTGTCGATTTTACTTTGTACTGGTGTACCAGTACTCTTGGAGACAATGTAACTAATAATATTAAGAAGTCTTATAATAAAGTGCTATTTAAAGTGTGTGGTCTTGTGCAAAAGTCTGGACATCAAGCCGAAGTAAAACAAGCAACATGCCACAGACTCTCCATGCCAGCCTAACTACAAAAACAGCACAAGTAATGTCAGTGACCTCCGACATGTTCAGGTCAGCTGACAACGGTTCACATGACATGCCCACACATAGAGAAAAGTAAAAACACAGTATGATGAACAATCCACAGCAGTTATAATACTAGAATAAGTTCATAGGACATCTGATGCTGATTGTTGGGCTTTTTTTGCACTCATTAAATGTCACTACTAAATACAGACAGTCCCTGTTTTTCGATGGGCATACACTGCAACAAATCCATTGCAAGTTGAATGTATCGTAAACCTAGGAGTTTAATACATACTGTATATGTCATAGAGATCCCTACCTTAAACATCCTTACAACACATTAACCTACAGTTGGGCAAAATCATTAACACAAAGGTTCATTTATAATAAAGTGTTGAATATTTCATGTAACTTATGGAATAAAGTATTGCAAGTGAAAAACATTGGGGAGTTTGGATAGCAGGCTTTTACTATGCCAATAACCGTCCAGTTTGACAACCATTTGGACTTACTTTCCTGTGCAGGTTCCTTCTACCTCTGTGAACAGCTTCTGTTTAACTGTGTTCAACAGATTTGGACCAAAGTATCGAGGATGGAGAAGAATCTCGTGTTCCAGAGAAATCTACATGGGATATTTATAAACATGAGCAAGTACACGAATAAATAAAACATATAGTTATAGGACTTGACATTTTACGTTCATTAAAAGTCATGCATGTAAAATTCTGCCATATTTCCCAATAACCTAATTTCCTGGCTGTGTTCCAAACCACATACTAGCAACCTAGATAGCAGGTCAAATTAGTACACTGCTAACGTTAATATACTGCACTAGTAGCAGTATGGATTAGTCTCACTACAAAGACAATGGAATACAGCATTGTTTACCGTAAAGCTTGGTAGAAAGCTAGTCAAGCTCCAACAAAACTACCTAATGTTATAAAGATATATTAGAAGACATCATTTCTATTTTATTTGTTCTTAAACCCTGTGGCGCTAGACAGCTACAGCTATGCAAACACTCATGGCTGCACTAGCGACAGCCACTTATACTGAAACACAAGAACATTTCAGTAAGCTAAGTGTAATCGGAGTTCAGACGAAAAAACATGTAACCTACGTGATAAAACATCGCTTAATTTGTTGCGACAAAGCGTTTAAAAAAATTTAAAATATAAACAATCCGTGGTACACTCCAACGTGAACAATGCCTCCGCAACAAAGTAGTACCTCACAGCGCTTCCTAATGAAGCGATTTCACATTAAGAGTCTGCACAGTTTAGGCGCGATTAGTCCGGTAATGCATAAATAAAGTCTTAAATAAACCCCCAAATCTCAAGTAATCCAAAAGAGAATATTTCGCTAATTTATTTTTAAACATGGAATATTTATTTTTGGCCTCAATATTTGGGGGTACTGGCTCGCACAAGGGGTTTGTTGTAACAGTCATGGTTATTCGGATATGTAGTGTCTTGATCTGCATTCACTAATTTTATTAAGAGCCTTAAATGTCACCATGTCGGTGTTTGACGTATTTGTGATCGCATTTTCCTTGCTAAAACAAAACAAAAAATACCTCACAAAAATAATCAAAAAAATACCTTAAATGAATACACTGGTATCCTGATATTGTGCAGCTCTTTAAAGGTATGTATCTCTTTCATTTGCTTGAAGAGGATGCCTATTCATCACAGGACTGGGTAGGAATCACTGTTAAAGCTCTGGGGATTATCCACTAACCATTGGGATACATTGGGATAATTTAGAGAGACCAATTGACCTAACTCATTACTTTGGAATGTGGGAGAGAACTCAGAACAAAGCAGGAGTCCAGACTTGGAAATGAACCAGGGATACACTAAAAACTTGTGTATTTTAAAAACACCTTGCCCGCAGATCAGTCTTAGCATACAAAATGCAAGTAATACATTTAAAATATGTACATGAATAAAGTCAAAGTCAACTTAATTGTCAAAACTGCAATATGTACAAGACATAAAGTGGATTTAAATTTTTACTTTCAGACGTTACTATCAGACCCATGGTGCACTAATAAACATTAAACATTTAAGTAAAAAAAAACCACCAATGGCATAAAATAAAAATACAATAACGATACTATATAAATGATATATACAGTACTATGTATTTAAAGAGATATAAAACTATTTCGAATAAAGGTCCCTGACATTGGCATCAGAAGTAAAGTGACATATGCAATGGGTTAGGGCTAGTGCAAATATAATCAGTAGTGCAATATAGACAGTACTGCAAAATGAATGAGCACATAGATTTGTAAAGTGATGAGTGCATAACCAGTTCGTAATGATGTAGAGTCCAGTATTGATTTCAGTAATGAGTTTGTGTGTTAAGCTGGTAAGAGATGCAGGAGAGGCAGAGCAGGGAGAGGGTTGAGAATCCTGACTGCCTGATGAACAGAGCTGTCCCTCAGTCTGCTGGTTCTAGCTCGGAGACTCTGTAATCTCCTCCCTGAGGGAAACAGTCTGAAGAAGCCGTATAGTCGGTGTGTAGGATCACCCGCCATGCAGAGGGCTTCCCGAGTCAGACAGGTCATGGAGTGATGGGTAAGAGCGCTGGAGGGTCTTGAGGCAGGACACGGAACAGGTGCCATACCACATCGTGATGCAGCTGGTCAGGATGCTGTCGTGGTTTTTTGACCGAGTTCTTTCTGCTGACTTCAAGAAAAAAATCACACTCCAGCCGAATAGAAGTTCCAGTAGAGAAGCACACAATTTTATTGCATTCACTCATGAGTCTCCTCCCCTGGCGCCACCCTTGTCCCCACTCTCAGGTCATTTTGACCTGGCAAGTGTGAAGACGACATTTATCCCAGATTTTCAGCACACACACATAACTTTATCCCCAGCACACACACATAACTACACACATTACCCCTGTAAAAGGTGCACATGATGGGGGTTCATGCTCCAGGACAGGTCCTCTGAGACATGCACTCCCAGGAACTTTGTGCTGCCCACTCTCTCCACAGTAGTACTGTTGTTGGTCAGAGGAGTATGCTGAGCATGTATCTTCCCGAAGTCCACAACAATCTCCTTTGCCTTATCCACATTCAAAGAGAGATTGTTGTGTTTGCACCACAAGGCCAGATGGCTCACCTCATTCCTGTATTCTGTCTCATCGTTGTTGCTGATGGGACCCAACACAGTCATATCGTCCACAAACTTGAAGAAGTAGTTGGAGCTGTATGATGGTGTGCAGTCATGTGTCAGCGGAGTGAATAGGAGGGGGCTCAGCACGCATCCTTGGGGGGCCCCCGTATTCAGTGTGATGGTGCTGGATGTGTTATTGCCGACTCGTACTGCCTGTGGTCTCCTGGTCAAGAAGTCTAACACCCAGTTGCATCATGAGGTGTTCAGCCCCAGATGGTCCAGTTAGAGAAATTCCTTGTTTGTGAAAACTTACTTGGCAATAAACCTGATTCTGATTCTGATTCTGAATGAGCTGTTGGGGAATAGTGTTTAATGTTGAGCTGAAGTCAATGAACAGCATTCTAACATAAGAGTCCTTAGTGTCTAGATGTGTGAGGGCTGTGTGGAGGGCAGTGGAGATGGCATCATCAGTCGAACAATTTGGCTGATAAGCAAACTGGAAGGGGTCCAGAGAGGCAGAAAGAACAGACTTGAAATGTTTAATGAGTAGCCGTTCGAAGCATTTCATCAGGATGGGGGTGAGTCCCACCGAGTGGTAGTCATTTAGACAGAGGAGTGACGCCTTCTTTGGAAAAGGGTGATGGTGGTAGCTTTGAAGCAGGTGGGGACGATGGCTTGACTCAGCGAGATGTTGAAGATATCCGTAAAGACAGCTGTGAGTTCCCCTGCACAGTCCCTCAGCACACGACCTGGTATGTTATCAGGACCAGGAGCTTTTCGGATGTTGATCTTCCTGAATGATCGCCTCGCACTGTATGGGGAAAGCTTCAGCACCTGGTCGTCGGAATGGGGTGGGGGAGGGGGGTGAATTTCTGTGCAGGTATAAAACTAGAACCTTCAATTTGATCAGTGGTTCTGAACCCTAGTCTTACAGGTCAGATGCTGTTCACATTTTAGCATGATCCCTGCTCTTAAGTGATGAGATTCAACTAATAATCTAACTAAGCCGTTCAGAACCATCGGTCTTAAATATATATGGAGACTGTAGTATGCTAATTTAACCACCAGGTGACAGTGTAACTCTATGTAAAAAAAGTAAATGAATGGTGCGGAATGTTAGTACACTGCGTTTGTGTTCTATTTTATTGATATTATAGTAAAATATATTAAAGAGCAGTGGTCTTACTGATCCATACCTGGTATGGAATGTCCACCCCATTAAACATATGTTCACATAAACAAATACTAATTACATTTCATGGTACTTTAAGAGACATTAGATAGTTATAAGAGACAAACAATATTTTAACAGCCTCGTAAATAGTATGATCCCTGAAGCCGTGCATTAGCTGCACTGAGCGTGCCGTTTGGTTGTTTGTGCGAGTAAGCAGGACAGACAAAAAATTATTGACTTTAACACACAACATCAACACATTACAATTACTAAATTTTGCTGCACCGAATCACTATGTAATTATTGTTAGGTAGGAGTTAGCTATCTGACGGGTTTTTTCTAGTAAGCTAATGTTGCAGTTGTCAAACAATCACTGTCCACTGAAGCTAGCTGTTGTGCTATTGGTAGGCCTGCATGTTAATATTAAAGTCAAGGTTCTAGACTAGTACTGTCTGTATGTGCATCAGGTAATTAATGTCATAGAATGATAGAACATGTGATGAGATAGATGATGTCCAACTCCGAACCTGTCCTGTGTGTTTGTGTTTGTGTGGGAGTGTGGCCAGTCAGTCAGCCATGGATATTGGATAAACAATATCCAATAGAAAAAAGTCTTTTCCAGAGAAAAGACCCACTGTCAGATGAGAGAGTAATTGGGCTGCAACAAACAACTCTTTTAATAGTCAAATAACCTATAGATTATTGGAACAAATAATAGATGATTCTGACTTCCCCATCCCAATTACCAAATAACTCTTATGCAGCTAACAGCCTTTACAGTTAGCTTGCTAAGTAATGATGAAGACAAAGCTGAATGGCGTTGTAACACAGGAGCTCCCTGTATGTTTGTGGAGGACTGCCTCCTGTGTTGGCATACGTTCAAGGATAACTTGAGGCAAACAGTTTGCAAATGTTTTTCGGTGTTCGCCAGATTTGAACGCACCAATGCAATGTTTAAAACTGTAAAGGTTATTTTGAATGTAAACAGGTTTATTGTGAATAATAGTCCCCATCTCAATGCCATTAACAGTTCAAGAAAACATGCATTTTGAAAGAGAAAATGTTAGAGCTAGTACCATGAAGTAGGACAGCTTTTAACATTAGCTAGCTAGCACAACTAACTTTCTGAGACGAATTGTCCTCAGTTAGTGAGCCAACGAGTTTGCTCTTCAGATTCCCAGGCCAACTATGGTTGGATTTACAAATGGTACAGCTGACAACCTTTTTCCAGATTTAACCGTGAAATGCTCCCATGCTTGAGGATTTTCTTCGTGAGGCTGCCATCGTGCCTTTTGTTAACTCTCTGGCAAGCGCAATGTTAAAACAATCCTAGTTAGAGCGAGAAGCACTCCTGATAATGGCACTGACTAATTGACTATTAAATTAGTTGCCAACTAAATTTAGTAGTCGATTTTAGTTGACTAAGTCGATTAATCATTGCACCCCTAGAAAGTAAGGTCAAAATAATGTGACTTCATTGCCAACAATAGGGTGAACTGATGCCCTGAAAAATCCAGCATTGAGTTTTGAGTAGTTGTCCTGACTTCCAAAACTCTATCTTATTTCTCCTAAAAAGTAACTAATATAGCTATAGTAAGAAATAATATGAATCTATCGTGATATAATATGAAATATTATATCACGATAGTTAAAGACATTTTCACAATACACAATATTTATCACGATACATGTGATCACAGACAAAATGCACCAGTAGCCACAGATTCTTTAAAACTACTATTCAGATGTTATCCTATACTTAACAAAGTGATTTATATTCAAAATGAGCTGCGCTTCATCCAATTAAACAGGACTAATTACACTTTTTATAATGACACATGCAGTTTTTCAGTGGTCTTTAAGCACTAATGACATCCTCAATATGCTTGGAAAAGCATATCGTCTATCACAATAACAAAATTTATCACGATACAATAAAATATCGTCATATTGCCCTCCCCTAATAGAACCTGTAATTTGTCTTCATAATATTGATAGTAGATTATTAGAATTAGTGAATCTGATTTGAATCTAAATTATTCTTATTCTTCTGACATGGCACACTCACCTTAACTCTCCTACCCTGGATTTCACTCATCTGGTCACGCTATTTATTTTGATCTTTTTGGATAAAATGCTAATTCTTTGTTTTATTGCTATATTTGACAATTGTTTGGCAGCACAAAGAGTGAGAGAGGAGAATAGAGAGGGTGAGAGAGAGCAAGATGGAGGACAGGAACCAGCTGACAAAGTTTATAGTTAACATTTGCCAGGACCACATATTTATAATGCCTGTAGGCAGTGTTGCCTCTCTTTATTGATCTTTACATTTTGATTTATTATTTATTTCTTGTTTATCACTGCTTTTGTGTTGGAAAAAACGTAGTGTGGGATGTGTGGGAATGATGGTCCAGTATTACACTGAAATGTGGTGTTTTTTATGTTAAAACATAAAGTGATGTAAATCTACAGCAAAAAAAAGTTTAGACTTCAAAAATGTTACATACCTCAGGTGAATTTGTTGCAACTTTCATGGCTCCCTAGCATGTTTGGTAGTGGCACAAGGTGTAGAGATTGTAAGGTTGTAACAAGAGTCACCTCATTCACAAAGCTCTTAATTAATAAAACACCATGCAGTGTAACTACTTTTGTTTGCTAGAAAGCAAGATATTTCTTACTGAGCATCTCAGACTTGTACTGACCTGATCAGTGCATTTTGCATTGGTAATATCCATGGTTAAAAATCAAATAACTACATCTATAAATTGGCTTATTTTTGTTTTTGATCAATTGAGAAAATTCACCCTTTGTGAATGTATGCAAGTAGGAGCATTTGAGAAGGAAATTATTTATGACAAAGAGGATACGATGGAATATTTATATTTGATTCTAATTAAGGTGTGGCATAAGGTGTGAGTGCACGTTGTACAAATTCATATGTACACTAACAGCTTTTTGTTTAGCACTGTATTTAGAATTTGAAGATAAAAACAGCCTACAGTTTCCTTTTTGGAGCACTAGAGGGCGGTATATATCCAAGTTACGCTGCCATGGGCTCGATTTAAACTTTTTTGTGTACAAAGTTACACAAAAGAGGCAGTCGTCCACAAAGTCGTCGGGTTGTCGTCCCTACAGATTAAGAGCAATATCTGATAGCGAACTGAATATCGGTATGAATTGCATAAACGAGTGGGTATAGCTGTTGCTTGGTTTTTATGTAAACTTGAGGTAAACTTTTTATGAGCAGCGTACTCACTCCTTAAAATATATTTTACGCTGTGTCCTTTTGCCTCTAGAACTAAGCAAAACGCCTGAGACAAGAGACCGTTATTTTGGAATTGATTTCCCTCCCAGTGCTACCTTAAAACCCAGGCTTAGAACCTAATTATTCATTCATTGATTTTCTTATATGATAAATCCTTGGTCAGGGTCACAGGAAAGCAGGAACAACCCTAGACAGTGCACCAATCCATCAAAGTGCCAGAAGCATAGTGGTACCTCATAAAAAGTATTTAAAAACATTTACAGTCTGACTTTACTTTACTTTACTTTACTTGCCAAACTCATCTTTCACCCCCTGTGATGGTAGGACAAATTTCACTCCATGCACTTTACCTCGAAAAGCTGCCAATCTTGGCTCTTACCCCTGCCATTCCTGAAATGTCTTGCCAGCAATGAAATTCTACCCCGTTAAGCTGCCAAGTTTTCAGCCCACCGATCGGTATGTAACACTTCCAGCCTACTGGCAGGGTCACCTTCCCTGCTCTCTCCTCAGCAGGCAGCTCACCTTGCTCACTGATCTTGACTCTGCTCACTCTGCTAATCCCTTGTTGCTTATTGTTGTTGCTCCGTTGATGTGTTAATCTCATCGTGAGTCTTTTAGTTGGCCTAAAGCACATGACACGAGATTGACATGCTGATGCACTATTTTGAACAATCAGAATTTGCATCGCCATCACAGAAACAATCATCAATGATGGACTATTTGTCAAATTTGAGTAAATGAATAGAAACTGTACATGTACGTACATGTTTATGTACATTGTAAATGTAATTGTACAATGTGTCACGTGGGCTGCTCAGTAAAACACGTTATGTCAGCATCAGGTATGAATGTCACTTTGTCTAGTTTTTTGTAACCTTGTTAAGTCGGCAAACTCTCCCTTCCCCAAAAATAGCCATGATGAGATGTGAGCGAGATAACGAGTTTAAACTATACATTAAACTATTACTAGGAAACAAAATTGTGACAGCCCTGTCTCTCTAAACTGTCCCATTACAGTTGTAACCTTGTTCCTATCAAGAATATGTCCATTGATGCTGATGTGACAATAAATTAATAAATAGCATAGAGACTCACTGGACTAAAGATGGTGAACAACTCTCCAGAGTGGATTGTTGCTCTTACAGAGATGGCCAGTGCACTACTGAGCAATCAAGAGGAAAGAAGCAGTTTGTCCTTCAGGATGTGGAACAAACAATGTCAGGACTTTCCAAATGTCAATAAAGGTACTCTAATAAAGAAAACTATGCAACTTTAGGTAATGTGTTGCCACATTTGAGGCTGGTGGTACTTAAAACTTAAATTTGCATCTATTCAAATTTGGGGCTGTGGTGGCCTAGTGGTTATGGTACAGGACTATGGACCAGAAGGTCCAGGGTTCAAATCCCACCTCAGTCAAGCTGCCACTGTTGGGTCCTTGAGCAAGACCCTTAACCCACAATTGCTTGGATTGTAAGATTGTATCAACTGTATCGTCTTGATGCATGCTCAATGATCCAGGTAAGAAAATCCAAGAAGTTGATGTCCAGATGAACAGATTCAACTTCTTGGATGTACCAATTGTAAGTCGCTCTGGATAAGGGCGTCTGCTAAATGCTGTAAATGTAAATGTAATGTAAATGTAAATGTATTCAATTGACACATTTTTGTGGTCTGAGTAAAAGGTCTTGTTCTGCAATAACATTTTCTGTCTACAATTGGCCTTCCGCAGGTTCTCTTCAGTGGATTCAACCATCCACCAGCCAAAAATATTCTGTAAGAAATCCAGAAACTTCAAAATATTAAAGCATGAATTTGCCAAGCACACGAATGAAGTTCTGTTTAGCATATCTTGCTGTAAATTCTCACCATTTCATAGATCCTTAGTCTCTGTCAAACATTTGTTTGAGCATTGTTTGTCTTGCATCTTAATCATTGATACAATGCATTCGGAAAGTTCTTCAGACCCTTTCACTTTTTTCACATTTTATGCTGAAGCCTTGTGCTAAATTGAAAAAAAAAAGACAAATAAATAACCAATAAAGTGAAAATAGAATTTTTGAAATTTTTGCAAATGTTTTGAAAAGGAAAACCTAAAATACTGCACTGACATAAGTATTCAGACCCTTTATTCGGTACTTAGTTGAAGCACCTTTGGAAGTGATTACAGCACCCAGTCTTCTTGAGTATGATGCCACAAGGTTTGCAGACTTGGATTTGGGGATTTTCTGCCATTCTTCTCTGCAGATCCTCTCAAACTCTGTCAGGTGGGATGGGGATCATTGTGGGCAGCCATTTTCAGGTCTCTCCAGAGATGTTAGATTGGATTCAAGTCAGGGCTCTGGTTGGGCCACTCAAGGACATTCACAGAGTTGTCCCTAAGCTACTCCTGTGTTGTCTTGGCTGTGAAATTAGGGTCATTGTCTTGTTGGATGGTGAACATTCAGCCCAGTCTGTGGTCCTGAATGCTCTGGAGCAGGTTTTCATTAAGAATATCTCTGAACTTTGCTCCATTCAGCTTTCCTTCAACCCTGACCAGTCTACCTGTCCCAGCTGCTAAAAATCATCCCCACAACATGATGCTGCCACCACCATGTACTTTTCTATCCATGTTCATGGTAGCGATTTTTACTTCACCATTTTAGTCTAATAGACTTGAGCATCAGAGGATTTTGGTAAAAAAAAAAAAATTGAAAAAATTCCCAGGGGATACGCAGCATTGCCTGTACTAGGTTTAGACTAAAATGAAAAGGATTTTGGGATGAGGATTTAAAAATATCAAGAAGTGCCACCATTCAGCAACATTACAAGCTGCTCTTTAGAAAATAGTGAAATCATGCTTTGATACATGGATCATCCATGTCAGCTCAAGTGCACATTTTCACTACAGCAAAAGGGAGAACATGCCAAATACTAATGCATTCTGAAATGTATAGTTTGTTTTCCAACGACTAACCCAAGTGAAAGACTCATCTTTTCACCAGGGTGGCACAGCGGTGCCTCACATTTCCAGAGACTCAGATTTAAGACCCAGACCCAGCCCAGCCACTTCCTGTTTGTCCTTTCTCCCACAAGACATGCATTAGGTCAGCTGACGTCTCTAAAAATGCCAGTGGGTTCCCTGTCCAGGGTTGGCTCCTGTCTTGCACACTGTGCAGCTGGTTGGCTCAGCCTTCCTCGTGACCCTGAGTTGGATGAGTGGGTATAGAAATTGAGTGAGTAAACATTTCACTCAAATTGTTATGCTAATTATATCATTCATAACGAAACACATTGTACTAAATTTGAGAAAAAGTCAAAATGGAAGCATTTTTACTAGTGGTCTTAAACTTTTGAACTCCATATATAATTGTGTGTTATTATTTGAATTATTTGTATTTGTAGCACCCCTGAGCAGTAAATATTTACTCTACCACTGCCGTTTAGCTACACCTCTTTGTTCTTCCAGCAACTGCCTTACACATGTATGATCAGGTTTGTTCTTTTTGTGAACACTTTTAGTTCTTTCTGGTCAATGCTGTCTTTTATGCAGATGCACATATTTCTTGTCATTTTTGTTCTTTCTTTAAATTTCTCATACAGCTCTTGGTTTTCAATTCTTTTGATCACATTTCGGATGAATTCTGTTCTTTCTTCAGATATCTTGAATTTGGTTGTAGATAACTCTGTATTAGAACAATTCTATCATTTGTGCAAAATATATTGTACTTGTTCCTAGTCATTTGTGCACTGTAATTCATACAACTATCGAGCATTTGTCTGTAGTCGGTGGCTAAGTTTAGTTCTACAGTACTTGTATTGATTACAGTGAGTTTCTTTAACAGACGTATGGCAGGATTGTATTTTATTATATTTTATAATCTTCAATTATAAGATGCTTATAGAATAAAAGCATCTTCCAAATAAATAAATTATGTGAGTCCTTCCCAAAACCACTTGTTGGAAATGCACGGCACAACTGTTTATTTAACCAGGGCCTCTATGCAGGGAGCTTCCTTTTACCCAGACGCTGCTCTGTACTAAGAGTGCCTAAAAGACAATGACAAAGAGAAATTGCATGTGGCAATACAAGAAGGGGTCCAAGGAGACAGAAGCATCAACTTTAGATCCCTTGCAGTTCCATAGCAGTTTTTCCTGCATTAAAGGCAAGTTTTAAAAAGCTCTTCTTTGACAGGGGTATAAAGGCAAAAGCAGTGGTGTGCCATAGATCAGACTGCCTTGCCATTGTGGCCCAGGCAGGTCAGATAGCCCCTAACTGAGGCCATGCATGTTGATGAGCCTGGGCAGATGTCCACAAATATCTGAGCACAGTGCGTGGTGTTTGCATCAAAAAGAGTCGTCTAAACTGATGGAGGTCCTTTGGGACATCCTCATTTTCTCTGCTCTACATTCTTGCAGAGCACCAAGTGCTCATATCATTAACCTTCATATTAATGTAGGCGAGGGAGCCAATGCATGCAGATGTCTCCACAGTGGCAAGTTCATGGTGCCCGCAAGGCAAACACCTTGCATTTAGCCACATCCAGATCACAGATATGAACCCTTTGTTGTGTCCTTTTGCTGTTCTTTATTATCAGTCTTTCGCAACCATTAATTGAATGTCGTGTAATTCCTGACGTTTCATAGCCATAGGGTACTTTATGTCCATTACATCAGCACTGTCCTTTTTATTTAATTTGAATAACTGTTCTCGTTTTATTTGATTTCATGTTGTGTTTTGTGTAAATGAATGAATAATTGCCAGTTATAAAATTTTTACAAGGACATTTTGTTGTTATTGTATTTTCTTATTTGAATTTCCTATGTATATTAATTACCTTTGACTGTCCAATTTAGCAAAGTTCTTAGTACATGCTCACTTTAATATACAACAGCCTAGCAACAGATAAATGTGAAATATACTAAATATACTAAAGTGGGAGAATGAAAGGCTACACAAAATTTGTTTGATGCCTAACAGAAGTGAGTGTAACCTCTGCACTGTTTCACACCTGTTCTCAAAGCTGCCATATAATCCTAGTGACAATTACCATTCCAGTGCCTAGCACTGGCTCTGACTTAGGGGAAGCAGTCCTGCTATTGTCCTGGGATTGTTGCACTTGTATAGTTTGGCAGTGTTCTTTCATTACTGGTGGTCTAAAGTCTCTAGCAGTGACACCTAATGCAAAATACCGCCATTGTTTCCAAGCTGCTTATTGTCCAGCCACATACGTTCAAGTGGTTCTTGTTTCACTCAGAGATTGGTTTAGTCTAGCAAGGGTACCTTGCTATCCTTTGATCTGTTTTGAATACCAAAACATGCATTAGCAATCATCATAATCTACATTGCATCATTAGATCAATCCTATTCAAACAATTCTTGGAATGTTGTCTGTCTTGTTTACTTTGTCAACAGAAAAGTATTTCTATTTATTAACAACCAGTTGATTTCAGTCGAGACAAAGCTACCTTAATAAAACATTTGCTAGCATTTAACTGTTACAAAACAGAATTTATATAAAGCAACTGTTATTACAAAATTCCAAAACTTGTAGTGTGAACATGTTACCCAACAGTTACCCAAAATGTCACATTTTCTTTTCAATCTTTAAAGTTTTTTAAAAGAATTAAAAGAATTTCCCTGAAAGAGAATCCTAGTGCAGTGCCTCAATTCACTCCTTTCCTTCCACTTCTCTGCCCCCATCTCCACCCGGAGCTTTCAGATGCAAAATAAGCAGACATATGGAGAGGAGGTCTTTCTCCGGCCCTCCTAAAGATTCAGATTGTATGACAAATCACGTCCACCACCATCCTCCCAACCCAGTGCAGAATCTCCAGACAACAGCTTCATTAGAGTGAAAGAGGGAGTTTTTGCAGCTTTGCCGAGTCAAGCTCAGACCTCTTCCCCTTCTCAATTACTCCATTGTTGCCTCCAGCTTCAAGTTATTGCACTCCAAACCATATGGCTTATTTGAGCACCTACAAGTGATGCCATCACCATGCTCCATGTCTTGGTTAGGTCTAAAAGTGGGCATCAAAACAATGATGAAGAAACTATTTGGACATCCTGAAAATATATACCTGTGTGTGATCCCTGATAAATAGTCTGTAAACTGTATTACATTCGTGTCATTATAAATATTAGCTTTTTATTTTTGAAGTTAGTTAACTAAAATAATGTTACCCGATAGAAGGAACAAAGTTTATTTGATGAAAGAAATGTTTGATTAAATTATTTTTTACTAATGACAAAATCATATGACTACATTTATTCATGTGAATGATTACAACTACAGAAAATAAAAATGTAAAGAACACCTGTGATCCCTTTCTTCTATACATATTACTGTAAGAACGTGTCTTTAGTGCTAGTGGTATTCATTTTGTTCATTATAAACAACACAATTAGCTGAACATAATCAAATGTGTTTTCCTTTGTGGGACATTTAATACAGTGTTGTGTATGCATCTGTGGTGGTGATGTACAGTCTTATGCAAATGTGTGAGAACTCTTGGTCATGTTACCTGCTTTGTTGATTTTCTTAAAGACAAGAAGTTAGCATAAGGCCTTGCAGGGAGAAAATTTAAATATGACATTAAGTGACTAATTAACATGTTATTAAAATTCTGAGACCTAACACTCTAGATCATGAAATAAATGCTAGGGATATTTCCAATATTATTTAAAAATGCAGGAATTAAAATGCAGTTTGTTCACTGAACAGTTTGTGTTAACTTCTTTTCAATGAAAAGAAGTTAACACAAAAAAACAGTCACCAAATCAAGTCATTTGACCAGGGATACCCAAACCTCATTGCATACCAAATTTCCTCTATTGTTGGTTACAATAAAAAACGAAACTAAACTACTTCTTCCAGCTCTTTCAGCATGATAGTAAATGAGCCACGTAAAATAAGTAGGCTATAATGAGATGAGCATATTGAAAGTTCAGCACACAGACCCAGAGGAGAAGAAAAGAGAATGCAGACAGGAAGTGAAGAACGTGCCATTAGTTACACAGCTACAGTTTACAAGCCTGCTGAAAGCCCACTGTAATGTATGTGTTAGCTCTGCAAGGTCAGGTGTGTGTAGTTATCATTAATCAGCAAAGCACTGTGCATTTGTCCTCTTTTAACGATGGTATAACATAGGCAAAGCTTCTTCACATTTTGCCAAAGAGTTTCCCTGGTTACTTTGAATGATAAGGTCTTTAGAGACACAGGTCTTATTGTGAGTACTAATGCAGGGTAAACTAGAGGTAAATTATGCCCTTGCACAAACACGCAAAGACAAGTGAATGCCTCGCTGTAGGGTTTGTATTTAAACTTTGGCACCTGATTGATAGTGGAAGGTTCACAAACTGGTGAATTTTGTGTGCAGTTCACAAAGAGGACCTGAAATTTGCATTTAGATAGTCTGTAATGAGATTCCAAAACATGTTCATAATAGCACCTGTTCAGCAATGGTGTAAACGCAAACGAAAGTGTTTCAGGCATCGAAATCATGTGTATAAACTTATTTTACTGTTTGATTTTGTACTGTGTATGTACAATATATGGCAACACTAACAGTTATGTCCAGAGCGTAAATGTAATTTCAGTGTTGGGGTGACAATAAACAGTAGAATTTCTTAAGAGCAATTCTTGAGGACACCAAAGGTGCTACCAAAAGTACTGTTGAATTAAATGTATATATGCTATAGGTTTTATTATGTTCACCATACCATGAATGGCCTGTAGATGGCACACTATATATTGGTGTATATTGGTGGTCATCTAACAGAATCTCAATTCATAAGCATCACGAAGATAGTTTCGATATGAATTTGTAATGTAGTCATTCAATATGTGCTACTGGTGTAATGTCAGAGTCTGATACATTAACTTTACAAGAACACATTTTGAGCTTTATGTACAGTTATAAGTCAGAAGAAATACTTCAATGAACCAAACTAAATAACCAAATACTTTCCAGAAATATTTCATTACTGTTGCCTTCATAAAAAAGCTATGGGCAATTATGCCATCAAAATACAGGACATCTTAAATATGAATAATACTTTATAATTTATCAATTGTAATAGTATATAAAAAAATGTACGTAGGTACGGGTGATGTTAGGCAGTGCACCAAACCCGTGTGATGGATGTGCAAGAGGAATGCAGTCCTTCAAAACCTAAAAACTATTTTTTTTGCGTCTAGAATTAGCACAAGATCTTTCAGTGCTTATTACTATATATTATTTATAATAATACAGATTACAATGACATTGGGTTGATTATATGATTATATTATAACTGCTACTGGTTATGTCATACTGACACTTTAATATGCATGCATGTGGTACTTTCCACCCCAAATCAGAAACTGTTGCTAAGGTAAGGAAAATGCCATTATAAAATAAATGCAGAATAATATCTACTTTCACTTTAATTTCATTGCAAACAATAGGAAACCAAGATATTTCATGTTTTGTCTGGTTAACTTCATTTTATTTGTTAACATACATCTATTCCGCCATTTCAAGCCTGCAACACATTCCAAAAACAGTTGGGATGGTAAAGCATCGATCACTTTGTAGTGTTGCCATTTCTTCTTACAACAATTAAAAGCTGTTCTGGCACTGAGGATACCAGGGGTAAGTCTTTCAGGTGTTATTTTGTTCCACTCTAACTGCTAACTTGTCAGTATGAGATCGTTGTCGCATTTTTCATATTAAAATTCTCCACCCAGTTTATTGGGCACAGGTTAGAACTGTAGGCAGTCCAGTCCAGTACCTTCTTCTTCTGCAGCCATGCCTTTGTCATGTGGTCTTGCATTATCTTATTAAAATACATAGGCTTCCCTAGAAAAGATGTCGTCTTGAAGGCAATATATGTTGCTCTAAAATCTCAGTGTACTTTTCTGCATTAATGCTGCCATCACAGAAGTGTAAATTATCTTTGCCAAGGGCACTGACACAACCCCATACTGTGTCAGATCTTAGCATTTGGACTTGTTGCTGATAAAAGTCTAGATCCATTTTTGTTCCGGAGCACATGGTGTCCATTTCTTCACCAAAATATCTGGAAGACTGATTTGTTTAATCACAATACACGTTTCCACTGTGTGATGGTCCATCCCAGATGACTCCAAGCCCAGAGAAGTCAACAGCACTTCTGGACATGGTTAACATGAGGATTCTTTTTTGCACAGTAAAGTTTTAAGTGTCATTTGTGAATCTAACTGTAATTGTAGTTCTTGTCAAAGGTTTGCCAGAGTAATCCCTTGCCCATGTGGTTATATCAGCTAATGATGAATGATGGGTCTTGATGCAGTGCCACCTGAGGGATCGGAGAACATGGGTCTTCAGTTTAGGCTTGCACCCTTGCCCTTTTGCACTGAAATTCCTCCAGATTCCTTGAATCCTTTAATGATAGAGGGAGACATATAGGTATGCATTTCTTAACATCCATCCGATCAACAGCCATTCGCTTTAAAGTCCAAGGTCTTAAGAATTATAATAGAAAATGAAAATGTCTTATATACATCTAATTCATTATGAATGACAGAAAACTAGTATGAGCAAACCCTTGTGACACCTGCTGATATAAAAGAGAATCACAATATTGAAGGCAGAAAACTTTCCTTTTGTTTTCCATTTTGGGCAGTGTTTCAAATAAAAAAAGATACAAATAGAATTACTGTATTGTACACTACTGTACTAAATGTTTTCATATTGAGGTTTAAGTAATATTATTGTTTAAAATAAAACACTATGTGCAAAGTATCTAAACTACTGTGTGACTATATGGTAATATCAAGTCAACGTCCTGTTTCACAGAACGTAGTGCAGATGGTTAATAGTGCACACCTGTAAATCCCCTCCGATCCTTCTTTGAGAAACATCGTTTTTAAACATTTCAATACATTTTCCATGCATTGGTTGACATAACTGGAGATTATCTGCACATCTTTGCTCCTCAGAGACTCAGCCTGTTGCAGGACTGAATGCAGGAGTGGATGTATATAACAAATTAAATGAAGTTGTCAAGACAAAACAATAATAAAATATCTATGGGTCAGACTGAAATTAATTGAAAGTCAAAGTTTGCATTTTCTGTACTGCCCCAGCTTTTTCTGATTGGGCTTTATATGATCTTCTACAGCAACCAGAAATACAATAATGTATGGTAATGTGTAGTATTATTACATAATACATGAAAATAAATAAATTATTACTGTATATAATAACTATAATACGTGCAATGCTGTGTATTTTTTACATAATTTAAATGAAACCATATGATGTGATGTTGATTAAATTAAATGACTGTGGACGTTAATACGACATTTTGCATGTTGTGCTATTATGTCAATCCAAAAGTTTTAAACTTTAAATATTAATGAAATATATGTATAAGATTAGAAATGATTGTTTATTTGTGTGTATGAAATATGTCTGATACTGAGTGTCCTTAAATACAATTGTGTGTTTTAATGTGTATTAAATCAATTAGAAAGTTTTTACACTTTAAATAAAAATATATCAGTGAATTTAATGTTTATTTGTTATAACTGTTATACATAAGGCTGTGTATTTACTTCATATAAATGGACATGATAGACCTAAACAGAAAATGTGAAAAGTTCAGACTCTAGTCCAGTGAACTATATAAAGTAATCTAATGAAGCTTTTGAATTCTGTCAGTGCTGTTGCCAAAGTCTTTGTTTTGTTTTGCTGCACTAGAATTTACGAGGATGGGGGTTGATTTTCTGATCTGGGGAGTGGTGTTCCGCTACAATTGAGGCACTGGACTAAGGAATTAATTATCATTCAAGAGTAATGGTCCTATTCTAGCCTGCCTGGGTCTGGACGCAGAGAAAAGGGTCCACGGGCTCCGGGAAAGGGGAAGGGATTATTCCGGGGATTACCATGTGAAAACTTCTATCAGACTTTCTGACTCAAAGATCCTTTTCGAACAGTAATCGCGTTAATACCCGGGGATTAATGCTGGGCCAAACTCGAAATTGAATTTTAATTCGACTTTCGTACATAGATATGAAATAAATGGAGGGGGCATTACTGAAGAGAAGAAAAGAAGTCTGCCTCACACACGTCCCATGCCAGGCTTTAATAAAGAGCATCAGACTGGCTGGGACGCAGGAGGTGAAGGTCCACACGCACCTGCTGCACCAATTCATATCATTTTTCTCACTGTAGGTTAGTGGAGGTGTCGTAATGAAGAGTGAATGCAGCCTCTTAGAGGGCTGGATTTGATTGATTTTAGGGCACATTTTGTGCGCATGCTAAGCTGTGTGTAAAAATTGCCTTGGAGGAGCAGCTCAGACCCTCTTTAAATAATGCGCTTGTTTCATTTTCTCACGTGTTTCTGCTATTGAAATGCAATAAGATCCCGTGCACTTGTGCCTAATCCTGTCAAAATCTCCTTGGCAACCCCTCTCAACTGTGTGCAAAAAAATCCTTCCACCCCAGCTCCCCCTTCTGTGCAAAAAAAAAACTTCCATCCATCACTTTTATGGAAATAAGTCACAATATGTGCAATAAGGTCTACATTTATGGCAGAACGCTAATATCCTAACTAAGCCGAATGGTCGTTCAAGCTGTTTTGGTGCTTTGAAGTTATTGCTGACAGGTTAGTGTTGTAATAATAAAATCGATCTCTTCCTCCATCAGAAGCGTCTGAGACACAGGAGCACCACCGGAGGCCCTTTAAAAGTGAGGCGATAAAAAAGTTCAGGGTTGGTGCAGTAGCCTGGAGCGTGGTGCCTGCAAAAAAAAGAGAAAGCAACACGCTGCCAAGATAAAAAAAAAAACGGTCATTCTTTCAAGATGTAACTCCAGCGCCACACGTACAGGTTTTGAGTTTGGCTCTAAGTTCAGGCTGTGCAGAAAAAAAACCTCCATCGTGCTTCAGGGCGCAGGGTGTTTTGTTCACGCTGGGACGATTTGAATGAGAATAATGCTATTGGAGTGTCGCAGGCGAGGAGAAAATGAGTGACAAAAGCGCAGAGGCGCAAAAATTGGACTGGGGACAAGGCGTGTAGAGCTGAAAAGGAGAGCTGGGAGACGCGCACAATGGAACAATTCACCTTATAATCGCTTTGATATATTATACATGCCTGAAGACTCTAAACATTGTGTAATTATTTATAAATGACTGTCCCCCTGTCCTCATAATACCGTAAGGAGAAAAGCGCTGCAGGTCTCTCCTCCAACTATTCCTAAATAGTGCCCCCTTTCTCCTGATTCTAAAGAGGCCGCAAAATGCAGGCGATTGAATAAATCGAATAATTAATGGTCAATTGTATGGCTGTCTCATAAAGATGTCTTTAAATAAACCTTAAAAAATTGTGCATAGCGGGGCACTATGATTTAACGGCTTCTTTCATCTGGCTGCAATTGTCAGTGAGAATGGTGGGTGAAGTGCAACACTTGTATGCATCGTGCATGTTGTTCTAAATGTGCATATTGTTTGCCGTGGCCTAAGTACAAACTGCAAATGGTCTACACATATGGCGTTTAAAATGAACGCTTACTTAAGAAAACAGTATTTTAAACACTAATTGCCCTTGGTCCAGCAGAAACATACGTCACGCTTGGTTATAGCTACAAGAGAATATGTTTAAAATGTAAATACTTTATTATTAGTAGTAGTAGCTAGTAGTGGTAGCATAGTTGTAGTAGTAGTAGTAGTAATAGTTAGTTGTAGCTACAAATCCCTGTGTGAATTAAATGAAACCAAGTAGGCTGGGACTTTTTTAAGTTTGAACCTTAAACCAGACAAAAAAAACAAAAAACTTGCCGATCTTAAAAAGCGTGACTAGCCCGGGGGTCTATGTACTCCCGAATTTGGCTATTCGTTTCTTTTCATTTTCTTTTCAGAGCTTTGGCTTAAAGCTGACTTACGCGTGAGAGGACAGCTAGCAACAGCGCCGCTCGCGTGGCTCCCAGCAGCCTCGCTCTCTGATTGGCCAGCGGTGATTACAGGCACGCTTCAGAGGGCGAACAAACAACTGGCATAAATTATGCTAATAAGATAGTCGTGCGGCACGGGGCAGACCTGATGCAACCCATTCATCCATCCTTCATCGAAATGCCAAAGCGCGGGGGGCGCGTCCATTGTCTTATCAGGGAATATAAGGTGACTGAGGCCAGTCGTGTGCCAGGCTCACTGGCTCACAAGAGCTGATTGAAGAGCGAGAGTGAGACGGACGCGTGCCTTCAAACTTCAACACAAACTTATCTGTGCTCCGTTGGCACCCTATAGCGAGAGATCCTTCCTGATCGGCTTCCTCATCTCTCAACAGGTAGGCTCAGGCTCTGCCTAACTTCTCTTTCTCCAAAATGCAGCAAGACCTTAGCCTTTCAGAACGATGAGTAGTCAACTAACGTTTTACATGCATTTTCAGACTGACCATGGAGACCTCAGCCTTTCGTGACCTGGACGGCTCAAGCTGCGACTTCTTCCTTCACACGGACGATGAGGATTCGCGCAGCAGCCTGCACGCGGCTTCTCCTGCCTCCTCGATCCCTTCTCCTGTAGACAGCGCTCAGACCGAGCTGCAGCAGAAGAAGAAGCGCAGGGGGCGTGTGAGGAGCGAGGCAACCATTCACGTGGTGAAGAAAAACCGCCGCTTGAAGGCTAACGACCGCGAGAGGAACCGCATGCACAACCTGAACGATGCGCTGGACACCTTGCGCAGCGTGCTGCCCGCCTTCCCGGACGATACTAAGCTCACCAAGATCGAGACCCTCCGTTTCGCGCACAACTACATCTGGGCTCTGTCCGAGACCATTCGCATTGCGGACCTGAACAAACCCAGGGACTCCTCAGCTTCTCTCGGGTCCATGGCGGAGGCGTCGAGTCCGGGTAGCGACACCTGCTCGTGGGCGTCAAGCGCCTCCTCGTCGGCTTCTTCTCCATCCTACTGCTCCTCAAACCCCGGCAGCCCGGAGGCTCTGGACGATTACGGATTTCTCCAAGCAGACGTAGTTTATCGCTATCACAGCTTCCCCGGCATCTACTGATCTTCAGCTTGAAAATATTCTGTAGCTAGAATAATGGGGGGAAAAGACTCTTCCTGATCCTTTATTAGAAAAGTGCAGATCAGTAGATGTTCACTATTTGCCTTAAACTACCGTCAGTTTCGCGAATGAGAATTGTTTTTTGTTTGTTTTTGTACGTTTCTTATATTCCTGAACTTATCCTCCCTATTCCCGTACATTTGCACTTTTTATGCACCTCATGAAGCAGCTCCCGCACTCTCAGTCTGTCTCTTGCTGGCAGTCTTTTCACCTCAGTGCCAGGCCGTGATGCGAGAAGAGAAGACAGATTTGCTTGTAGCCGTGCGAGGTGAAAAGTCAATTTTACAATTTGTAGAGCGCCAGAGCAGAAAAGGCAGCGTGAAAATGCAGTTGCAACGCTATGACAATAGACTGAAAGGCCTCAGAAAGACAACTATCGCCTTATGCATTATGTATTTTGACCCCAGGAAAAAACTGTTCTCCGTGTATAGCTAGAAAGACCTGATCCACACGAGGGAATTGTGACTTCTTCTTTTTGTTAATTTATTGAACCCACTGCTTTCGTATGGTATTGTATTTTTATTGTATATAAAGAGATTAATTCTATTATGTATTTACCTCAAAGTATAATTCTGTTACGCTTTTGTACAAATAAATATAATGTTTTTACAAAACCAAAATCGCGCATTCTCGCAGGTGTTGTGATTGCAATGAGCTCCCACTTCAAATCAATCCGTCAAAGCCAGTCTGACAGGATGATAATGAGTTTGGATGTCGGAGCGTCACTGCTGCAGGACAAAGGCGCGTCATGACGCATTGAGAAGTTAACGGTCATACAGCAGCAGGTGATGGAGCTTAATAATGCCAACTGAAGCGTCCCTTCACCCGTCATAAAACATGATTACAAGTCATTTTCATAGAAGGTTAACGAGGTTTGAAACTACAGATAATCCTACAATTCCATAAGTTTTCATAATAAAGTGGTTCGACGGCTTTTATTCCAAACTGTCTGAAAAGAAGCTGCCAGGATAGTTGGAAACGGTTGGAAATGAGCTACAGTAAAGACTAAAACATTATTGTGACATTATTTAGGACTCAATGCTATTCATAAATGAACTAACACTGAACAGAATAAAAGTGGTTCAACGTTTAAAATAATAAAATAGTTGCAAAATAGAGAAACAACGTTTCTCTAAAGACTTCCTTATTTTTACAAAATATATTCTGTTTGCTCAGAAGCAAAACTGTAAAAAGATTTGCAATGAGCCACAATAATTTAGGTCAACGTGATCAAACTGTATAGTCTATAACCGACCTTGTAAATATGTGTTTGAGCTTTGAAGCTTCACTGCGCCCCTTCTACATTACTACATCTCGTTTTAAAAACTTTGTGAACTAATATAAGCTCTAATAATTTAGTCTAACTTAAATCAGTATTGGAACAACACTGATTGTCTTCAGTTTAAGATCTCGGAGGACTTCACACAGATGTTATATATAGGAGCTTTTCAAAGTCACTTGAAAAAGTTTATGAGCTCTAATAATTCAATCTAATTCTTATCAAATCAGTACTGTAAAAAGGATCTGAAGTGTTGATGAAACCTTGCTTTGTCCGTCAGTCAACATCGTATTTTAAAAGAGACAGAATATAAAAGGGCAGTTGCAAAGTTGCTTTCTAATTCTAAAGTAATTTAATCCAACAACATGAAATAATAGCCTAGTATGTTGTAATAAATCAACCAACACGACTGCTTGTATAAGTCAGTTATTGCGAAAAGATAGTAGGCCTATAGCCTACTATATTATACGGTAATATAAATAATATAGGCTACACTTATTTAGTCCAACTTTATAATAGCTATTCCCATAAAAGTATATTGTGTTATTTATCCCAGTTAAGTCACAGAATTATTATGCAACCTAATGTCTAAAAGGGAGTTATGATGGAAATACAGAACTGTTTAAAACGGTGTTTGCATTGTACAAGACATGTTTCAAATAACGCAAATCAAATTAAGCATTACAATAAACAGGCTTATTTGTTTTAGTGACCTGCTTGCCAACTTGTAGACCTATACTGTTTGAATAAATGTCTGGTTTTGATTGGTTCAGCTCCGTTTTATCTGGTTAAATGATAAGACTGTTGAAGCATAAAAAGCCTATAATCTAAATAGCTATTCAAATTATACAGTTGGCTTAGTGACATGACAGATCACTTAAATGTATTTAAGCATAAAGATAATGTTGCTCTTACAGCTGTATTATCTTTTACATGTACTCGGATTTGCACTGTTTTTAGATTTGGAATAAGTGTTAGGTCACGGTTACAGGACGTGTATAAAGTCTGAAGCCTGAGGAGTTTTTGAAAGGCGTTTTGTGTAGACGGCTGGTTGGATTTGGAAGGGGGATCGGGTTAAATCCTCTATTGGAGAGTTCCGCGTGAGGTCCAGCCAGAACTCTTGTAGCTGCACGTGTCGGGGATCTGAGGGGACAATACCCAAAGCTCAAAGCCCCGGGACATGCACATGCCAGCTAACATCGGGAAAAAAGCAGAAGGTGCTGGAATAGTGCACATAACCAATGAAGAAGCATCAGTGAACCTAACATCATGCATAGACTATACAGTGCAGTATAGAGGGACTGCGCAGTTACAGGTGCCAAGGTTGGAATTTATCTGTACCACCTGTTGTGGGTTTCCATCTGATGCCATCTTTCCTTAATGATGAACGCATGGTAATAGAATGAAGAGTCTTTGTTCTCATGCACAGAGCCATAAGCAATTGGCAGCATAAACCAAGTCCATCGCCAGTTTGCATCTGTAGTCACATTATTAACAGTTCAGTAGTTTCTGCTCATTAGAAGAGTCCATGGTGTTAATACAGTCTTGATAGAGAATTTTATAAAACTACAAATACCTATATAGACTCTCAATGATGGATTATTCTTAAACACTGTTGATGCCACACAAACATTTACAGAATTAATTATATCAAGTAATTGTTTGTGGCACCAAGAGAAAATAATAAGCACGTTTTGAAATGTCCACAAATGGTCCTTGTGGCATAATTCTAAAAGTCCAGGTAGGAAAACACTTTTCAATTTCTGAGCTTACAAGTAGGTGTTATAGAGGTGCCCTGGCCTAAAATGGCACAGATCTGTTCATGTGACTAATGCCCCAATTATTACATATTTCAGAGATTAAATCCACAAAAATCACACCAATAACACAACATAAAAAGCCATGTCTGGTGGGCAACACAGGTAACCCAAGGATAACAACAAAAGATCTGTAGAAATCTCATCCATCACTGTTTAAGTGTTCACTGTGAAAGACATTAGTGCACTAAGCAACCAATGTGTTAAAGGTAGGACACCACGGTGACCACCTGAATGTTCCTGACCACTTCAAGAACAATAATCTGTGAGCTTATGAATCATAAACTGATTGAGGCAATAATTATTTAATACATTCAAGTTTGAAGACATTTATAGGAGGATATCAGGGTGGAGGTTTATGCAGCAAAGACAACAACCCAGAACAAAAAGAATGGTTAAAAAATTCTGAGCGCTGATACGTTCATAACAGAAATTCAAGCTTTTGGTAGGTTATTATATAACCCAAAGTCGATGATGTATGTTTTCATGGGTCACAAATTTGACGAATGGTGAGTTATGCCCAAATGAGGAATTCTGTGTTTCATTTATAATACTCATCATATTAAATTCAGTTTGAAAATGAATCCATGACAAAATCCTGTATCACAGTTTATTACTTTTATTTACATGAATTTACATATAATAATAATAATAATAATAATAATAATAATAATAATAATAAGTTTAATTTATACAAACATAACATTTTTTAGAAGCGATTATAAACATAAAAGTTTTTAGAAGCGATTTAAATTGTGGAAGGGTAGATGAAGACCGAATATCATGAATCTTAGAGATGTAAATGAATAACCTCTTTAGTAAATAACTCCCATTACACTAATATATTTGTCCAAATAAATACCTTTGAATATACATGAATATACAGTATGTTTCTGTAATAATAATGCACTCAACTTCATATTACACCTTTTAATCACTATAGCAGTGTGTTACCTTCAAAAATGATGCTTTTCAAGAAGGTTACATTTGTTTATTTCTTTAAATATAGTCTTATTTATTAATACTAATCTTCAGTTCTGTGTAATTTCAAAAGAAGTGAATTGCCTACAACAGAGATTCATAACTGTGCATTACTCCCCTCCCATCCCCTAAGGGCTGAAAACCAGTATCAGTGTGGCAAGACTCACTCAGGTCACGGGTCATTCAGGGGCAAGAGACCTCTCACATCGCAAAGAGATGGCCTTCATGTCAATGGGCATAAAAACATCAAAACGCTCTTCATGTTTGTACAGCCATGAGCACACAGCTTTGACTCCCCCTGTGCTATAGACATGGCTGTGGTTGGGCATTAGACTAAAAGGATTCTGTTGTTTACCCAAGTTTCACTAGTGTTCACTAACTATCCTTATATATGCCATGATTAGTAGGATGTATAGGTTAGATTCAGTTTAATCGTTTTGGCTAATGATGGGAAAACATACAAGATTTATTAAAATATTCAGTTATAAATGCTTGATTTTTGGCATTTTCATTTTTTTACATTTTCATATATTTTCTGGCAGTGGTACAATTGATCAAGAATAAGGCAAATGACCAGCTCAGCAGAGCCTCCAATCCCTAAAGAACAGGAGTCCTGCTTTACTGTCAGAGGACATAATGGTCAGAAGATGAATGAGCCATCACTGGGAAGACACCGAGAGTGTCACAAGGAATCTCCAACAGCTCAATTCAGTTACCAATTAAACAATAACTACAAGTTAATGACCAACAGAAGGTGAGATGGTAGGGGGAGTAAGTGATGAGAGAGACAGGAGGCTGAGAGGATTCTATGGAGCACAAGATCTAAGAATCAATTGTCGGAAAATAATAAAGTCAGTAATACAAACACAATTCAAGAGTTGTTTTCAGTATTATAGAGTATGGAAGCACGGGAAGAGCAACATTGGCTGAAGGTTTAGAGTATATTCATTGCTTCTTCTCAGTCTGTCACTGCGACTGCTCAGACTGGACTAAAGGACTATTTGGAACCAGTGGTTGAGGGTTCAGGTCCCAGCACAGCCATGTTGCTGTGGTTGGCTGACTGAGCAAGGCTTTTGACCCTCAGCTGCTTAAACTGCATCTTGTAATACAGTATCAGTTGTAAGTTATTCAGCATAAGGGTATCTGCTAAATGCAGGAAGTGTAATTTCTGTGTAAAGCTGTTACATTTGTATCATACATGCAGATACCAATGAATAAACAGTTGTGCAAAATGTTTTTGTGGAACCTTTTTTATGAAGTTAGAAGATCAAAACGTATTGCAAAATATGTACGTCTGATTATAGAAAACAAAAATCCTTCTCTTTCACCATGAATATTCAGTGTTTTATGGTTGAATAAGACTACATAGTCAACAAAATGTCACCAGCACAATTACAGTCACTTCAAAGCCTTCATTCATTCATTCATTTTCTTATCCGCTTAATCCTGGACAGGGTCGCAGGAGAGTCTGTGTCTAGCTGGTGGCATAGGGCCCAAAGCAGGAACAACCCTAGACAGGGCGTCAATCTTTCGTAGGGCACACGCACTCACACACTAGGGGCAATTAGACACAATGATAACCTAACACTCATCTCTTTGGACTGTGGGAGGAAACTGGAGTACCCAGGGTAAAGCCAACACTACCCACTAAGGCATCGTGTTGCCCAGGCTTCAATGCTTTCTTATAGTATAAATAAAACATTTAAAACTTCACATAATGTACAAAAAATTGTAGAACCACTTCAGTAGTGTGCAGAAATCAACGAGCACAAGTCCACGAACAAAGCCGTGTGTGTAACTACCGTACTATCGCTGCTTATTTGTAACAAGTTGCAAATGGTATTCATAAGTTTATATGTCTGTTTTATTGTAAGTAGTACTCCTTTGTTAGTTCTTCCACTACGTGTATATTCTGTCTCTCCTGTAACTATATAAACTGGTTCACATTCACTCACTGATTCCCTGTTTCATCTGACTGATCTTCTGTTATGTTTGTTGCTTCCGTCAAACAAAAGTATCAGTCGTTTCAATCACTCATCAATCACTCATGTTTTTAGGGATATCTCTGACACATTTATGGATCATTTACATACAGTTTCTTTCCTTATATATATATATATATATTCCCTGTTTTGAGTGGCAGTAGGAACTGTGGCCTGTGATTCTTTGGAGTTAGAGGTGTTTATCCTGAACCCTGGCCTTGTGAGCCTAATTCTGAGGCCTTATTTTAAACAGGGATTAGCAGAGGAGTGTTGACAACACCTTATTTCTGCCCTCTGCAAAATCCCACCTTCAGATCAGTGCAATCCTTCCCCTTAGCACCCAAACAGAAAGCTTCACACCTTGACTCCTGAAAGAGCTTCTGAGGGCAGTGCCAGGTGATTAAGGTGACTAATGATCTGTTGGGGAAATAAAGGCTTATTTCGAGTCTAATTGGGTTTGGAGCTGACGCAAACTAGTCTGCACTGCCACAGCAATTAAGCACTCAGAAATGTAATGATCCACTAGCATTTCCACATACCCCAAATCAGAAAATGTTAGGACTGAAATATGTAAATCCCTTCTAGTCTTTCTTTGATGAATAATGTTTATAAACATTTCAATAATTTTCTTACACATTTGTTGATAAGCTGGAGATCCTCTGCCCATCTTTAATCCTCAAAGACTCAGCTTTTCATGGATACTGCTTTTGTATGAAACATGATCATAATTAACTTCCCCTGTTTGAAATCACATCATAAATTAATTTTTTTACCTCATTACTAGCCCTAACTCTCCCTGTCCCAACGTTTTTGGAATGTGTTTCAGGCCTGAAATGCAGGAATGAATGTTTATTAATAAATTAAATGAAGTTGACCAGAAAAAAATCTGAAATGTCTTAGGTTCATACTGTCTTCAGTTAAATAAAAGCCAAAGAAAATGTAAGGAACATGCATTTCCCATACAGTCCCAACTTTTTCTCATTCAGGATTGTATTTACTAATTCTTAAATAAACAACTGACTAGAAATTGTAGGCTTCAGATTACAGATGAAGAATAAATCAGGTGGCCTGTGATAGCACTGAGCATTTCCACAAACCTTGAGCGAAAAACTGTAACATTACAGGCGGATGGTGGTTAAATCAGCTCTTTCAGAGCACACAACAGAACAGTATTGATCTCATTGTAAATTCCTTAACATTGTTCTCAATTTGTACACCCACTTTAAATTCTTTGTCTGATAGAACTAAAGCTGTCCTCATCTCAAGCACTCCCCCTTCACAACCCTCCTACAGTCAGTTTTACGATACAGCAACCTGTTTTGTGTGCTCTCTTGAGCATGCAGTGGAACCACAGTGTGCCAGGAATGTTAGAAAAGACCTCTCGGGTCTCTTCAATATGATGGCAGGGGCTTCCTCTTTTTTTTTTGCCCTGAGTCTCCCCCTAATTTGCATTTTCCAACATGGGCCAGTCAGGCTTTCTTTGTCCTCTCTGACTGTGTGTATGAAGGTGGAAATGAGTCAATTAGTGTTTTACACCCTCCTTTGAGCTAAAGATGTTTTATTATGGATGCCTCATATTTTTAGAGATTGGCTTAAAGCATACTAACTTCTCTCCAAGTCAGCAAAAACATTTGCTATGCTAATATGAGCAGATCATCATGCTGATTTACAAACGAAAAGCAAACAAATATTTTTCAGACCTAAGTTAGCCTTCACAATAGTTTTCGCATAAAAAAGTAAGAAAGTGAACCGTCTGGAGTCTGGAATTGGAGATGTAGTATGTTAGAAGATCAGACGTTGTGTGGGTCAGAGAATATGAAGCACCTCACTGAGCATAGTTATTTGATTATATTATCTGGTCCT
This sequence comes from Ancistrus triradiatus, assembly GCA_025084515.1. Taxonomy (NCBI): domain Eukaryota; kingdom Metazoa; phylum Chordata; class Actinopteri; order Siluriformes; family Loricariidae; genus Ancistrus; species Ancistrus triradiatus. Next base: position 340,938 of record JAJAGP010000382.1, read on the forward strand.
TTGGTGACACGGTAATGTATTGCTGTGCTATCTGCCTCACTGATTCAGTCATTCGAGAAGCACATCCACCTGTACTGAAAGAGAGACAGTGAGTGCAGATGTTCCTGGATGGCAGATTAGGCATATGTCACCCATAACCTGAGGAAGAGGCCAGCCCTCCGGTTTGAGGCTTAAAAATATCCACTTTAGAACGAGAGACAGACAAAGACACAGAGGGCATTTGCCTAAGGGCGGAATGTTCCGAGTGGCTGCCTGCAGTATGTAAAGATACCTTGTCTTCATTTGTAATGGAAAGCCACTGACACACACCTACGGCCGGCCTCCGCCTCTAAACTCTCTCGCACAAACATGCATTTCAATTGTTTGACTTTTCTTTTGTATCATTGCCCATTCTCTGTGTTTACAACCGAACGGATTGAGAATAAAGAAAGGTGACCAACTAATAATCAGAAGTGGGATTATGGAAAAGTAGTGGCACATATCCCCATGGCCCAACCCTTGTCCATACAACTACTATGACACGTTTTAGCTGCACAGTTTAATCAGACTATAATGTGCCTGTGTGTTTGGTAATCTCGAAATGGATGCTCCTCAAAAGTGGCTTTAAAGTGACTGGCAGCAGGTTACAAGTGCTCTGAAGCATGTTAAGTGGCGTCTCATTAGGCTGGAGTGGCTCTGAGAGTGGGGCTGCTGACAGAGGTGGAGCACCATCCACCTGAATCGCTATGCACTGTCACCTCCGGCCGGTCTGCACCCCCTCCAGCTCTACCTTTCTTCAGGGCCAAGAGGAACAACCAGATGCCCCAGCGCTCAACGTGGCAGGAAAATGTCAATCAAAAGGGTAGCCATGCAGCTGGCCATGTGCATGCTTTATGGACTGTGATGCCCCTGTAAATAGATGGTTTTTTTTTAGCCCAACTCCCCACTCAGGAGGCAGTTCCTCAGAGACTGCTGATAAAAATCAGGGAAATTCAATCCAAGTAGTGCTTTGGATAAACAGATGTGATTTTTCTCTTCTGTCGCTGGAATACAAGATAACCTTTTCCCCTTCTCTTCCCATATCTTGGTGACTCTGCACCTGTACCGACACCATGGCCAACAAGACTGATGGCATTGCTTCCATCCGTACTGCTCTCTGGTGACCTTTAATTACGGGTTGATAATCCGGCTGATGGATTTCTTTAGCTAACTTTATCTGCAGTTTGGAGGTAGAAATCTTTTTGACCTGTTGTGAACAAAGATATTTGTTGAAAAATCTTACTGGAATTTTTAGTAACAGTAATTTTAATTAATTCAGTTGGGACCATAGGCATGAGAAGTGGGGTGTTGTTGGGAGCCCCCTGGTTTGTATATTTAATATTTTGAATAGAGAAGTAATTAAAATAAATAAAGGTTAAATCTGTGGACTACAATTACATAAAATTCTAGCTTAGAGCAACACCAATTATACTGTATATGTTTAATACTTATGTAAATATGTGTTGACAAAAAATTAATTTAATAATAAAGTGGCCAATAGGCATCTTCCTGGAAATACCTCTAAAGATGCCACCTACGTATTTCTCCATTTAATTAGCCACAGAATGTAAAGCCACGAATAACACCCTGTAATTCAAGGAACAGGGCAGCACTGTGGCTCGGTAAGTAGCACTCAGTGAAAAGGTCCTGGGTTCAGTCGCAGGTGGAGCAGGCTGTGTCCATTCTATGTGGAGTCTGCATGTCCTCCTCATATCCGCATGGGTTTACTCTGGGTACTACAGTTTCCTCCCACAGTCCAAAGACATGCATGTTAGGCTAACTGATTATGCTGAAGTGGCCTAGTATATGAGTGAGTGTGGCCTTTGATGGATTGGAACCCTATCTAGGGTTGTTCCTGCCTTGCGCCCTATACTGCCGATTTGGCACCAGCACTCCCTTGACAGTGTCCAGGATTAAACAAATAAGAAAGTGAATGAAAGAATGAATGAATTCCAGGAGCAACATTGGTTTGTTGGTAACACTACCTCTGTACAACACAGTGTTTGTTTATTTAGCCCCTGCAATATGCAGAAGTCAATGGTGACCTGTACTTAGTGTTTAGGCCATTTGGTTTGCCACAATAAATCTTTGAATATAAAAAACTACAGTGCCTATAGACAATCCTCATACCCTGTCTAACTCATTCCAGCTGTGTTTACACATTATAACCTTAAACATCATAGTGAAAATATCATTTCAGAAAAGCTGCTCTATATTAATATACAATTAGTAAAATTTAAAGTAACCATTATGAAAGTGCTCAAGCATAACCATTCACTTTCCAGATCACACACCAGGCCCCTACCTGATATCAATGGTAGGGAGTTTGATTATTTTGGAATAAATAATGGCTGGAAAGGTGTTCTATAATGGACTCTGGTATATAGGTGTTGAAAGGCATAAGAATGTTGCAGATGCTTTGACAATACCTCAGAGTAGTGTTCAGATCATTATTAAGGAGTGGAAAGTATATGTCACCACACATAATCTTCCTAAATTGGGCTGTCCCTCGAAGTGAGCCAACAGGATACTGATCAGGAAAACTACCAAGAGGACAATAGCAATTTTGAAGGACTTACAAGTCTTTCTGTCTGTGATTGATTTGTCTGTATAAGTGACAACAATTTCACAAGCTTTTCACAAAGTTGGCTTGTATGGCAGGGTGGCAAGAAAAGAGTGTTGAAAAAGCCACAGTCTCATTTGTGCTTCTTATTCCAGGTGGCATAGAGTTAGTCAGATGAGGGTTTTTCGCCAGATGATCCAAGTATACCAAGATCCAAGTATAAGTTTGGCAAGAACCAAACACAGCACAAGACCCAAAATACACCATACTGTACCTACTGTGAAGTATGGTGGTGGAAAAGTTGTGGCAATGTTCTTCTTCAGTAGGGACTTGAAAATTTCACAAATTTGAAGAGGAAACAGAAGCAGCCAAGTACACCCAAATTCTTGAGGAAAACCTGCGACAGGCTGAAGTTTGGCAGGTGGTTCACCTTCTAGCACTGCAAGAACCCTAAACAATCAGCCAAAAAACACAATGTAGTGGTTAAAAACCTAAATCACAAATCTTATAGAAAGTCTGTTGAAGTCACCTGCCTTGTATTTCATGATCCAGGTGTGCAAAGCTGCTAGAGACATATCCAAATCCAAACTGGGACAGTATGGAAAATAAAAACAAAACCCAAAACAAAACAATATTGTTTCTAACATTTATGTTGACTTTTATTTCATGACAGACAGTATGAACCCCAGATATTTCTTGGTTTTGCTGGGAAACTTCATTTCATTTCTATACATCCATTGTATATTGTATATCCAGGCTTGCAATAGATTAAAAAAAAGTTGGGATGGTAAGGCATTTACCACTTTGTAATGTTGCCATTCCTTCTCACAACATTTAAAAGTCGCTTTAGCACCGAGGATACCAAGCGACAAAATATTTAGAGTGTTATTTTGGCCCAATCTTCCTGCAAACACGTCTTAAGGTGTCTTAATTGTCGCATTTATTGTTTCAAAATTGTCCACACAATTATGAATGTAACTTTTTATTGAAGTGTTGACAAAGGTTTGTCAATGTAATCTCTTGCCCACGTGGTTCTATCAGCTATTGATGAAACGACGGTTGTTGGTGCAGTGCCATCTGAGGGATTAGAGATCACAAGACTTCAGAATTCCTCCATATTCCATGAATCGTTTAATAATATTATGCACTGTAGATGGAGAAATATGCAAATCCCTTCCAATCTGTCTTTTGAGCAACATTGTTATTAAACATTTCAAAAATTTTCTCACACATTTGTTGACAAACTGGAGATCCTCTGCCCAACTTTGTTCCTCGAAGACTCAGTCTTTTGTAGATGCTGCTTTTATATCAAATCATGATTACAATCACCTGTTGACATCATCTGTTTGGAATCACATCACCATTTAGTGTGTTTTCCTTATTACTAGCACTAAATTTTCCCTGCCCAACTTTCATATTGGAATGTTTTGAAGACCTAAAATGCAGGAATGGATGTGTATTAACATATGAAATGCAGCTCCATTAAATTTCCTCACATGACTCTCAACTGATTGGAGGAATTTGAGCAAATTATACTGGGAAAATCATATTCCAATACTTAAGAGGTGTTTGAAAAAAACGTTGTAATACTTGATATTTGAAGGTCAAATGAGTAAATATAACGTCCTTTTAGATTAAAGTAGATACATGCTCTATTTTTCTAATTAGATATTTTAAAGCAAATAGCAAACAATACATAAAAACACATTGATTTTGTCACAGCAATGATCCGGCTATATGTTTTAACCCCAAGCGTAAGATTTTAGCAGTGCATCAGTGAATACCCATTTTAACCATGAAAGGATTTAAAAAAAAATTATTTATTAAGATTTCTCAATATACTGTACTATGTAGATCTTATATGAATAGTCATTCGACACACATTTACTTACTGTAAGGCATATAGTACATAAAAGACAGTAGAGCGCAGAATTCATATCAATAAACAATGACAGTCAGTAACTAACAAAGGAATTTTTCTTACATCCATTAGTACAACAAACTTATTCAGCTCAGTCACCTTTCAAACTCTTGTTTTGTAAGTACACATGGGTATGTAGGAAGTTCACAATACATGTACTGTGTTTATAGAACTACACACTGCTTTATTATTCAGTATAACAGCATTTAACAGTAACCTCTCTGCAGGCGACCCGCTGCACCTTGTGCCTATTGCCTCAGCATCCTCAAAGGAGTCATTTCAGTTTTACTGTCTGGGTCACAACTGAGGCCAGGTCATGGCTTTTTTCATGAGAACTTAATCAGGGCAGTAGAGGTCAAGCCCTCCTCCTTGTCTTCAACAATTACCATGAAATTCTTAGTGTCCACACAGCCAAGGCGTCCCCAAATTTTGGGGTGTCATCCAGAGGGCGACAGCTCTGGCTGTGCATCTCTTATGCTCTCTCTCTCTGTCTCTCTCTCTTACTCCCACTGAGCTGGAGTTGATGGTGCAGGAAGGCTGCGGATGAACCCATGACCCTTGAAGCCTGCGCATGGCAGCAATTTCCAGGGCAGTAAAACTAGCCAAGGCAACCAAGATGCTGACTGGACCTCAGGGTGAAGAAAGTCTCCCAAGAAGTCTTTTTTTCTGACAAGCTATTAAATTTCTGGTATACATTGAATTACATGTTTTTGGAAATACCGTGCATGTCATAGATCGTTCACCACAAAGAAGGTTTTAAAATTTGTGCATACAACGATGATTTGTAATGTTAAATATATTTCATTTATAATACAATTTTTAAAAAAGCTTTACACACTTTCTGCTTGTATAATACCACTGAATGCCCCTCATTCATTTCTCCTTTAGTATTCTGAAAGTTTTTGAATTTAAATTCACCATGAAGAAAAGTATAAATCAGACATTTAGACTGGACTGCTGCATGGCCAAACAATGACTTGTGGAGAGGAGAAGAAGAGGGTAACGCCATAATGTAAAATAGTTAAAAGCTTATTAGAACCATTGAAAGGCAGCGTGATTTCCACTTTGTTTCGGAACACCCTGAGCTCAGCCTTTCAAGTGATTGTGAAGGGGGCAATTCAAATCTCTTTGGGTCCATATGAATGAGGGCCTCTTAAAGCTCTTTTATAAGCCAGCAAATTCCCCACAGGCATATGCCCTTTAGCTCCATTACTGATTTACCCAAAGCATTCATCTCTAGCCTTCTGCTTCTCCTCTGCCCATTGTTCTGCCTAGTTAGCCAAGCACCTGACAACTCTAGCACCAGGCTTTTGGCTCTGCTTAAAACGTGTAGGCCTGAAACAAGAGAGAATATTCCTATATATCTCTTTACTCCTTCACACATTTTACAAGTTTGAAAAAAGAGGCAAGGGCTGCAGTAACATGATTGATTCCCATCGCCCACAGGGTATAACACTACGTAATGTTAAGATAAATGGAGGAACGAGGCGGGCCTTTCTTTGGAGAAAAAGGGGAGGCTTGATCCTTTTCTTTATTTTCGGCAACAGAAAGAAGTCAAAAAATTCCAAGTGGGCCCATTGCCTCTATACTTAGATTAATTAGAGCCCCTTTTAAAGCCATTCAGACCAGGTTCTAAAATGGGAGTCCTAGTTACATTATGTAAAGTTTTCTGCGCGATTTGCATTTGTTTGTGTGGCTCAGAGCCATGTTGAGAAGCCCTCAGACAGAGAGAAATTAAAATAAAGAGAGGGGAATAGATTATTAGAATGGCCTTTACGATGGTCTCCTCTGTTTTTCTTACGCATTAAAGCTCTCAGAAATGTGAATGCCTCAAAGCAAATGCGCTGTAATGAGCTGCAATCTAAGCAAGATCACAGGCACTAATTTTGAGCGCTTGTACAACATACCTACCTACATACCTATGCTTATTGAGGCATTATTATATTATATCAACAATCCTGGAGAAGGACATAGCAAGCAACTGTTTTTGAGGACTTCATTGAGAGAAATTCTAATACTAAAAAAAATAAAATCAATAAAAATTAATTCTATTAATTTACTTATGTTAGTAATATTAGTAATGATCATGCTCTTCATATTGAAAATTACAAAAAAATGTAATAAATGTAATTAAATACTATATTTTTTAATATTTAAATATAATAATGGCTTATAGCAACTAATGAGAATGCCATATTTAACCTTTGCAAGTCTTGTGACTTTAATATTATGAAAGAAGTAACATATGAACATTCATTATTACATGGCATAGCAGTGGCAGTTCTGGGGGCAGTTCTGGAGGGGTTAAATAATAACACATGGCAACACTGCATAAATAAAATGTATGCAAAAATGTATGAACTATATCAAACATTGACTTTTTCCTTAATTGGCTCCTCTAACATAGTCAGCCTGGACCCCCTCATCAAATGGTCTAGAACCACTACTTCGGCACAGTCTTGCAGTGGTTAGAGCTGTCATCTCACATCAAAGGATCCACCCTTTGATTTCTGGCCTGAACTCTGCCTATGTGGAGTTTGAATTTTGTGTTCTTGTCTCTAAAGTGTCCCTGTGTGTGCATATGTGTATGTGTGTGTGTGTGTGAGGGGGGTGTCATTATGTCAATGGTCCCCACAAAGATAGTGAGACAGGGGTGTGTGTGTTTGTGTGTGTATACCATGTATGTATTACATGGTGAGGACCAAATGCCCCCTCAACAATAAAAAGCTCTGACATTTTGTACATAATGGGGACACCTTGCTGGTCCCAATGAGGAAAATGACTTTTTTTTTTTTTTTTACAAAATCTGTAACTTTCTTTTGAAAACCAAAAGAGCCAAACATTATGTCAATGGAAGGTCTTCACAATGATAGAGAGACAAACTTGATGGTGTATGCTCTATGTCCTATGCTTTATGGCAGTGGATATGGTTGTGTATTTGAGAAAGAAGCCAGTCACACCCATCACCCTGTGTGGTTCTCAAGTCAGTGTTGTGCAATCCTTCCACTTCCTGGGCACCATCATCAAACAAGACCTCAAGTGGGAGCAGAATTTCGGCTCCCTCACCAAGAACTCACAGCAGAGGATGCAGTTCTTGCAGCAGCTAAAGACATTGCTGCCACTGCCAAGGACATAGTACATCATTCGCTCTGTTGACAAGGAGATGGACAGCAACCCGCTGTCTCTTCAGGACCTACATGCCTCCAGGACGCTGAGACAAGCAGGAAAGATTATGGCTGACCCCTCCCACCCAGGACATAAACTTTTTGGGCTACTCCCCTCTGGCAAGAGACTGAGGTCTATTCTGACCATCCTAACCTCCCGCTATAAAAACAGTTTCTTCCGGACTGCAACCAACCTCAGCAACAAGGCTTGAACCTCACTGACAGTCTCAGTTCCCCTCATAGACACTACACATCATAGGAATGTGAAATTCATATTCTGTTTTGCATATCTGTGGCCTTTACATGGTGTGTTACATTATCACAATTATTCTCACTATTCTTACTATACACTGGCTCACTGCACATATTGCTCATACTCTGAGCATCTGCACTTTTTCTTCATATAGAATATACTCCTTTGAACTTATTTAATAATAGCTGTTTTACTTTCTCTCCCATTGTATAGCTTTGTGTTTTTCTCTTATTTCTATTTTTGATGTCATGCACTGATGCACCAAGAAAAATTCCTAGTATGTGAATACTTACTGGGCAATAAATATAATTTTGGAGTTGGTTCCCTCCCTCTTAGGTCCTGGCTTCCTGCAACCCTGAAATGGATTAAGCATGTATGAAAATGAATGAGTGAAGTCATTAATGAATGTAGCTCAGGGACTGCTCAGAATAAGGAATATATGGAGATTATGGATAATGTAGTAAAAGTGATGTTTTTGCAGAATCCTGTCTCCAGATCACTTATTTCATTCAGGATTTTAAAATATGACAAATATTTTAAGATTTCCAAGCAATGTAATAGCCAATTTCACAGCTAAAGGGTTAAATATTTTAAAATAAATTTTACAATGCTCAGGTCATTTAGTCATAGCATTAGTAAGGTGAAATAAATTGTTAAAATGATTGGACTGTAAACATATTACCAAAAGCTGATGCATTATTTATAATACTTCCAGTTTATGTCTCCTCAGCGATCATATAGCTCTGGAGAAAATCCACTCCAGAGCACTCCAAATTTTCTTAAAATCAAAATATCTTTCTCTTTTTTATTGAGGACAAGTACAAGACACATGAAAGTTGTGATAAAAATATGGATTTATGAACTTTCCTACTTAAAACATTAGTACTGTGTTGTTAAAAATTAATATAAACTTTTAATAATATAATATAAACTATAATAATTTTCAATTTTTTTAATTATTATAGTATTATTACTCACAATCTGAAAACACTGCATCTTCTTTGTTATTTTACAGTCCAGCTGTCATTTACAGTGAATAAATGCTCCTATCATTGCTGTTTGTCAGTAATTTGTAGAATAAAATAAAAAATTTTCACTCAAACATATACAGCTCCTACCAATAGTAAAACCAGAAAAACTGATAATGCAGTGGTCTATTATTTTTTTCCAGAGCTGTACAGTGCATCCCTGCTGCATATTTCATTTGTCTGTTTCTAATAAAGAACTGCACATATTGTATTGCTCAGTACAGGGTGCTCGGTTCATGTGCTGTTTGGCATGTTCTCCCCATTCATGCGATTTTCTTCCAGGTGTCGGGGACTGTGTTGGCCTGGTGGTTAAGGTACTGGACTATGGACAAGAGGTTCCAGGGTTCAGATCCCACCTCTGCCAAGTCGGCACTGTGGCACCTCTGAGTAAGGTCCTTAATTGATAAACCCATAATTGCTTTGATTGTAAAATTACATGAGTTTTAAGTTGCTCTGGGTGATCGTGCCTGCTATATGTAAATGTTTTCTCTCACAGCTGATAATTGTGATGTAATTAAATTGCTTCTGAGTTTGAATGAATGGCTGATATGTGATGTCCTGTGTGAGTAATGAGCTGTTGTCCAGCCCATGGTGTATTCATGCCAAATAGATTGTTATCTCTGACAGGCTCAGGACACACTGCAAAACTGATTAGGAAGAAGTGGTTACAAATATGGTTTCATATTTCCATTAATACTGTTTATTTTCAATTATGATAATAGAGAGTCTATATTTGAAAATAGTTTGACTTGAAATTCTTCAGCTCCAGTAGATGAGAGGTAAGAGCGGGCTGCCGGAAACAGCAGTTACTGGGTTTGAAAGAAACTGTTGTGTATACAGGGACCTCCAATGATCTGGCCTCCCATCCATGTAGCACATTCCAAAGGCATGCATTAGGTCTTTCCAAAGCATCCCAGTGTGAGTGAGTGCTCCCCAACTACTGGGGGAGTTACATGCATGTACACTTTTTGCATCAATCCCTGGATACAAAGAATGGGAGGATTGCGTCGTGAAGGGCATCCGTGAAGCTGAAGAAGAAGAGGAAGTCTCTGTGTCATCACTCCAGTGGAATTTTAATGGGTACAAACAAAATTATGACAAACTATTTTAGGACTTTACAAATCTAAATTATCATTTTTAATAGTTATAAAAATAAGTCATGGTATATACAAAATAGAACTACAATGAATATATCTCATTAAATTACCTGAGTATGAAATCAGTCAAAATATTGTACAACTAGCATATGGTTAAAATGTAGGTTCTGTGTTATAATATGACAGCGTTGTTTGGGAATTTAAGCTGTAAAGGTAGAGGGAAGCTTGTGATAATAGTAAGAATTGATAAAGTTAAATGAAGAGGTCACAAAGAGAGCAACCAGGAACATCTATAAGAGGTATTTTTTACCAAATGCAGTAGAAATTGTGAAAACTCAGGTTTGTCATCATGTGATACGTTTATGATGTACAGTACAGTACCAACGTCTTAGTCCACCATTAGATGATACACCATTGTTTTAACCATCTTATAATGAGCATATATAATTATTTCTCACTCTATTTATTATAATACAACCAGAAAGCAAAGGAAAGTTGCATGCATTATTAAAAACAAAAAGAAAAAAATCGACTACAGTGGCAAGTATCAGGGTTCTGTGGGGGCCATATCATCAATTCCAGTACTCCTTGTTATTCTTTATGATGAAGGTAGTTCTTATTGACATTGGCTGTATGTTTGCGGTCGTTGTCCTGCTGCTGAATACATTTGGAGTGAATCAGACACCTCTGCCTGTGTTTCTCAGCTTTGAGGACATCAATAATCCTGACCAAATCCCGAACTCAGTTTGTTGAGATGCAGCCCCAAGCTTGCATGGAACCTCCACCATGCTTCACTGTTGCCTGCAGACACTCATTATTATTTAGATTTATCATCTACACCGCCCAAGGAGGTTGGGTCCCTTTTTGAGTTTTGGTCCTCCCAAGGTTTCTTCCTAGAACTAGGGAGTTTTTCCTTGCCACTGTAGCCCTACGCTTGCTCAATTTGGGATTGGACGTAGTTATTAGGAGATAATCTAAACTTGTAAAGTTGCTTTGAGACAATGCTCCATTGTAAAAAGCGCTATATAAATAAATCTGACTTGACTTGACTTGACTACTGTTCTGCTCTCCAGCCCTTTGATGAACAAACTGCCTTTTGTTACAGCTAAACATTTCAAAATTTGATTCATCACTCCCGAGCACCTGCTGCCATTTTCTGCACCCCAGTTACTATGTTTTTGTGCATAGTTGAGTCGCTTAGCTTTGTTTCCACGTCGAAGGTATGGCTTTTTGGCCCAAATTCTTCCATGACAAGCACTTCTGGCCAGACTTCTCTAAACAGTAAACAGTAGATGGGTCCCACTGGTTTCTGCCAGTTCTGAGCTGATGGCAGTGCTGGACATATTCTGGTTTCAAAAGGAGGTAAGTGTCTTTCATCTGATGCACTAAGGTTCCTTGTCTGATGACTGCGTCTAGGGTCCTCAAAGTTTCCTGTTTCTTTGTGCTACTTCAAAAGTGCATGAACAGCACATAATGAAACCCCAGTCTGCTTTGAAATATTTGCCTGGGAAAGACCTTGCTGATGCAGTATAGCAACCTTGTGTCTTATTGCTGCACTCAGTCTTGCCATGACCTGTGAGACACAACTGTCTTCCACAACCTCACCTTTGTAACAGAGCTTGGCTGTTCCTCACCCAGTTTTAAGCCTCCTACACAACTGTTTCTGTTTCAGTTCATGTCTGCATTTCAATCTGCATATCAAAATGATGATCATTGTCACCTGTTTGGTGTAATTGGGTAATCATATACCTGACCATAATCCTACAAAATGCTTGAATTTGTGTGAGTGTGCCTAGAAGAGCTGATGCTGTCTTGAAGGCAAAGGGTGGTCACACTGAATATTGATTTGATTTGAATAGAATATTAGCACTTCTATTTTTGAAAGCATTTTTACTTTGCAGTTTTTTCCACACCTGCCTAAAACACGGTTTTGCACATTAATGTTATGTACATTTTTATGCTGTCCAAAGACAAAATTTCCACACTGACAATAATATTTTTTAATTCTATTCTGTTCTATTCTATTTCTGTTAAAAAGTCAAACATTGTGACTTTGGCACAATAAAACCATGTCCTGTCACTGACCGAGATACATCACGATGTACAATAGTATAAAATATTCTGATAATGACATATACCATTGTATGACATATACCACCACAGAGGAGGAGCATTGCAGAAGATTTTCTCCTCCTCCAGAGTCCCCTCACAGTGTGCTTGTACACAACTGGCACGTGAAGGGACAAGGTTTCAGCCATGCATTCAGATGGTCTTTTAGACAAGAGAATGGCAACAGAGGGGCAGTGTGAGCTCTGGACCCAGGGGTGATGGAGGGAGTGAGGCCTACCCGTAACAAAGCTCCATGGCTGAGTGTTAGTAAGGGGATTGGACTACCAACACCGCTTAACACCAAGCAACGATTAAGAACACAAAAGAACGGGATGAAGCAGTGTGAATGGGAGCCGTGTGTCCCAGATCACATAAGGGTCTTAAAGCTGGGGGTTTGGATTAAACCTCAAGTGAATTTGTCTGAGACACCATAAGAGAAGGCAGTGTCCTTTAATTGCATTTTGTATTCAGCCAGGACCACACCAGAGAAGAGTTGCACATCAGTCTGTATTTGAAAGCAAAGGTTAAGTCAAGCTAAAGAGGAGATTGAAGTTTTATCTCATCCTCTCACTCATGAGTGACCTCAGGACAAGCAGAATTTGGCTGCAACACTTTTCCTTCAGCTGCATACTAGCAACTCTGCTGGCTTGGTACATAATGTGACACCTGCTCCTATTACGATCCTATTTTTGAATGTGAGCATGGTCAGTACTAATATATGTTAAACAGGCAGCATACCTCTAGCCTTAAGAAGATGTCCTGTAATGATATACTGTAGTTTTGCTTCTCATCTACAATTCCACTACAATTTAACTTCAGTTAATGTGGTTGTCCTTCAGTCAGAAAGTCATGTAATATACATAGCCATGTTTCCTCTATTCTGACCAACCTGACACCAGCTCATAGAACAAGAGCAACAATAATATTTCTGTTAAGGTTTGCATCATGAATTTTCAAAGACAAATGGAATCTGTAGAGAAGGACAAGAATAGTCAGTTTCTCAGATTGTCATCATGAACTGACAAAAAAAGTTTAACAAAGTAAAGAAATAAAGACTGAATTGTTCAATGAGTGACTAGCTTAATAATATTTCTTCTCATGTTTCATCCTTAGTTGTCCTGGTTAGAGTCGTGAGGTGCAGTAGTGGACGAAGTGGACGAGCTCTACTTGAGTAAAAGTACAAAAATATTTGCCTTCAAATGTATAAATATTGATGTAAACGTACCATGATTTATTATGGTTCTAATGTAATATTATCACTTTTGTAACAAGACTTTAGTGTCACTCTTGATACACCAGTCTTTTAACAGAATGTCATTAATTAGTCCAACAGGTCAAAACAAGTTCAAAACAAAATGCATACTATATCCTGATTGGTATGCTTGCTACTTGCTTCTTTTGTTTTTATATATTATGTTTTTATGCACACATAAGCCACAACAAATTTCACATAATATAGTGGAGTAAAAAATAAGATATTTGACTTTAAGATGTAGTGTAGATCTACTTAAGTATAGTAATGAATTACATTTATTGTTCACCTGGTGGTGGTAAGGTGCTCTGATGCCTATCCCTGAGACACAAAGTATGCAGATCTAAGCGTGTTCTGGATGGCACGCCAGTTCATTGTAGGTCCGTCAGAGGATGCTTACGCAGTGTCAGGGAATGAGCTCGTGACCAGGCACCCCTGCATTGGCATGTGATGCCCAGACTCTGCCAAAGCATACCCAGTTCAATGTGGTGGTGGGCTATATTCTTGGATTCAGATTTATACCTCAGCTATGTTACTCAAAACCCATGGTCTTTGCTAATTCTGTGTTTTCAGTATCCAGTTATGAGCAATGCATATGGCAAAAACCATATTCATAGTCACTGATGATTAGTAAGTGGTGCTTTCTAATGTTTTTAGCTAGTAATGACAATAGGAAGCATTTGTATAGCGCCTTCTAATACCCATTGTCACTTTAGAAGGATTGATTAATGTGAAACCTTCTAGGCAGGCTTCTAAGTCCAGAAGATACTGTAAATTTTTGTTCACTGAAGTACAAGTAATGTAAATTGGTATTTAAATGCACTGATCCCTGAAAATGCAATCCAATACAAAGCAATTAAGACACTTGAATAAGCTGCATTTAAGTAATTCTTGGTTAAAGACATTACCATTTCCTAATCTGGCATTCCATCTTGTCTCCCAACTGGCCATGTTAGTTCTGTCTTCCCAACTTACTTCAGTCTAGACGTTTTGCCTAGCGTTTTCTATAAACAAAATTGCTCACAATTATCAGGATGCAAAACATACAACTCTACACTTAAGGTCCCACCCAACGCATACCGAGCAGAAAAAAAAATGCAGGTGCCATAATGAAAAGCCTTGTCGTTGTTTAGACAGAATACGATGGAAAGGAAGATTTGGGCCCTAAAGGGAAAGCAAGAAAAAGACAAAGACAAAGAGAGAATAGACACTGTGTATTACAGCCTTGCCAAACAAGGAGGTCGTCTGTGGACATTAAATCTCTCCACATCTCTGGTTCACTAGTGTGTCCGATGACAATTCTCCTGGTTCACCTTTGTGCTGGGTCTTCACCCTTACCGTTCCTTGGGGAATGCTGGTCATGTGCATTTGAACCCTGCTTCCCCTGCACGACAATACAGCGTGCCCAAGACCCCTCTCGATTTCCTTGAAGAGCTAAGCGCGTCCACTCTAAGGTCAGAAGGGGCAAGCCAAAGTGGATAACAAAGCTTTGAAAAGCTTTGCCACTTGAAGATTGCCTGACAGATCTTTGCCCCCTCCCCTCCTCTCTCCATAACCCAAAGACTCAAAGCTTGCTGTCAGATTTGCCCACCCTCAAACCAAGCCCTGAAGCACTTTCTCTTTCTCTGTATCTGTGTGTTCTAGCCGTTTGGAGCACAAAGGAGTCCCTCACTAAGGAGTAAGCACTCATTTGTCAGTATACAGTATGCATTGTAATGGAGATGGCAGAGTAGATGAGCGAGTAAGTGGGGAGTGAATAAGTGCGCACTGACAGGACAGTAAGAAGTAACAGCAAAAGAGACTGTAATATTTATACCTACATCTTTAAAAATGCAGTTATACACAAAAACAAAATGTTATGTTATTGATGACAGTATTGTAGCCACAGACTATGTGATCATATTTTGTCCTAGTTGGGTTTTTATACTTGACTTAAATACTAGGTCATGAACCTTATTCAGGCCACTGGTGAAGCCTCTGGCATTATATTCTACACTATAAGGCACATAATTCTGACTAAACAGAAGGTGTCTTTGAATATCAAATCAATAAATAAAGTCTTTCACAAAGCTACTACTCATGATGATCATTTCCATATATGTATGTATTGCAGTCTGAGAGTTGAAGAGTGACTGAGATATTTTCACCTGCATCAGTGTCTTCTGAAAGCTGCTGTGCATCTGCAGTGCTCTCTGTGGGTAACCTGGAAAGCTGGGGGGCCGAAGTGTGCCGCTCGGCTGCAAAAGGACTTCCTGAATGGGCATGTAGGAGATCAATGCAAGCCCCTGAAAATCCCATTAGCTCCCAAAGCACTTGTTGCCTTGGCTTAGACCTTTGCAGGCCCATCCTGCCCTGAACGACATCTCTCTTTATTCCATCTTGCACTTTCTTTTATTTTATCACATTAGTTCTGGGGGAAGCTGGAAATTTGAAAAAAGAAAGTGAGCTCTGTGATGCAGTAAGCCAATCACAGGGCATTAAGGGAAACAGGTAACTGGAACAAATACTCAAAATACTCAAAGAAGTGAGTAAAATGTTTTGTCAAATCTGAAAGGAAATTCTATTCTCAACAGTTGAAAAGTGAAAAAGAACTGAGGATGTGTATGTGTGGACATTTAATCTTTGAGCACAACATTTGAGTGATGAGCTATCATTCAGTAATTTTCAGTAGCCACTTCCTGATTAAAAGAAGATTCCTGACCACCTACTGCAGTTGTTTCTCTAAGTGTGGGCACAAACCCTAGGGGTGGCGCGGAGCTATTGAGGGGAGGAACAGCAAAGCAAATGAATGAGGCCTGTTTAAGATACATAATGCATATCACGTAATAATTCCACCGTAAAAGTTATTTTGTTTGGTTCAATATGAAGTTGCAGTACTGTATGAATGACAATGTTTAAAATAAATTCAAGTGGAGTTTGAAGGTAAACGACATATACATGTGTGTGGGAGTGTGGGGCTTGACATATTGTCATCTACAAAAGGAGGGCACTACAAAAAAACGTTTGATAACCACTGACCTACTGGAAAATTTTCAGGAACTGTAAGGAAACTGGAGTATCTAAAGGAAACCCATATGGGCCCAAAATCAAACTCAGGTCCACAGGACCCCAGAGGTCTAAAACATCAATACCACCTGCTTGACTGTCAGTGGTGAGTACTGTTGTCTCACTGCTTCACAAGTTGTAATCCAAGTTCTTCCTTTGTCTGCATGGGTATCCTCTGGTTATTGATATCTACCAACACCAATTGCCTAAACCGGATGCCCCCCATATATGTTAAAACAACACCTATGTACTACATATACACTTTATCAGTTCCACTTACCATATAGAAGCACTTTGTAGTTCTACAATTACAGGCTGTAGTCCATCTACTTCTCTACATACTTTGTTAGTCACCTATACTCTGCTCTCTAATGGTCAGGACCCCCACAGGGCCACCACAGATCAGGTACTATTTGGGTGGTGAATCATTCTCAGCACTGCAGTAACACTGATATGGTGTGCTAGTGTGTGTTTTGCTGGTGCGATTGGATCAGACACAGCAGTGCTGCTGGAGTATTTAAACGCCGTGTTCATTCACTGTTCTAACAGTAGCTCGTCTCTTGTTGCACAGGTTGACTTAGTCATCCTCTAATCCTACATCAGTGCTCACAGGATCCTGCCTACATGATGCTGGTGGCTGGACATTTTTGACTGATGGACTTTTTCCAGTCCAGCAGTGATACTGGGGTGTTTAAGAACTCCAGCAGCACTACTGTGCCTGATCCACTCATACCAATACAACACACAATAACAGACCACCACCACAAATAGTACCTGATCTGTGGGGGTTCTTACTACTACAGAACCAAGTATTTATATTTATATTAAGCAGGGTTACATGTATAGAAGCAGAAAGTGAATACAGGAAAATCATTATCCAAATCTATTTCTCCAAAAGAACAAAGACATTTTTAAATGTATTTATTATTTTCAGCTTGGTAGATCGTTAAAAAAAATAGTCCCTGTAAATTAATTAATTAGTCTTTCACAATTGTGGAGATTAGCCTGAACCTAATAAGCCTGTTTACACGTTGCATTAACATGTGTTTTTGGGGATTGATTCATGTTCAGATTTCACTTGACCTCTAGAAACACCAGACGTAAAAACATCCAAGACACACTGTGACTGGATAGTTCAAATTGCATTTGAAAGTGGTCAGACATGGCTCTTGACCACATTTCATACAAGTATAAACGGAATGCTTCTTCATTATCTACACATAAATACGTAAGAAATGCGTCTGCTGGCTGACTTACTGGTGAGAGGATAACGCAAGATGTACAACACACAGAGAAGAAGTTATCCAGAAAACCCAAATGCCAATACTGCTCCAAATTCCAAGCACTAATGCTTTGTATCAAAATAGACAGATTTATGAAGATATAAGCAAAAATATAGGAAAGTGACTACAGTAGGACCTCACAGAAAACTGAAATGGAAGTGGAAGGACGGCATCTATGTTTTATGAAGAATTGGTGATAAGCAGGGGACATGGTGTCTTAGCAGTTAAGGCACTGGACTATGGACCAATAGGTCCAGGATTCAAATCCCACCTCTGCCAAACTGCCACTGTTGGGCTTTGATCCAGACCCTTAACCCACAACTGCTTGGACTACAAGACTGTATCAGTTGTAAGTCACTCTGGATAAGGGTGTCTGCTAAATGATATAAATGTAAAGGTAAATGTAAATAAGCCTGTTACACCAAGGTGGAAAGCCATGCTGATTCAGCGAAGATGGATTCAGTCACTGGATTAGAAGAACCTAACGCTAACACTAAGTGTGATAACATTACAGCAGCTTCCAACCAGAGCTTTCTCCTTATCTGAACCGGATACTTCATTGCCCGTATTTGACAGTGTATAATACATTGATAACAGCCAGTGAGAAACCATGTTTACAGTAGGTTTCAGTAAAACGGAAACAGTGTGTGTGTTTTGTTGGTTTACATGGTAAAGAAACAGATTTCATCTGGTCACACTGGGATGCATTTTAGTGCAAACCAGAGGATATCCAGTTATATGAAACAGAATAATTAGCAACAGCATCCTCACCTAGTTACTGCACACTAATTAAAGGGCATCTTTCATGTGGAGGGTGATGTCCACCTGGGGAGTACCGCGTGTGAAGTGCCTCAGCTGGCCCTCTGACACAACCAGTCTGGAGAAGCAGTTGGAGCAGTGATCAATAACACAGCTGATCAATCTCACCCTTTCTCTTTCTTATTCATGGTTGAGGAGCCCTCTTCACTCTCAGAGTAGCACTTCTTTTGCAGATTGGGCTTCCTGTGCTCATTATTGTAGGTCCAGGGGAGATCGTTGATCATTCTCCTGGAGTCTTGGAGTGGGCCAAGCGTTCATCATTATCGCTGTCATTGAGTGCTCTTCCATTGGTTCTTGCCATGATTCTGGCAAGAGAATCGTTAACACAGTTGCCAGTGACCCCCAACCTAACTTGGCCTACCACATTCAAGCTAATGTGCTTCGGTCATTCCAGAGCAGATCTTTGTTCATCATATATTTATATGTAGATGCTTGATACTTTGAAACAGTGCAAAGGTTTCCATTGGATCAAACTGTTTTTGAATATACTTAAGGACATTTATTATACAACACTATACATTTATATTGACATTTGTTCACAGTGACTTACAACTGATACAGTACAGTCTTAGAAGGTGCAATCCACGAAATTGTGGGTTATGGCCTTGCTCAAGGTCCCACAGTGGCAGCCTGCAGTGCTGACACTTGAATTTTAAACCTTCTGGTCAATAGTTCAGTACCTTAAACACTTTGCCAACACAGTCCCTTAATTAATGGTATTTAACACTACACTAAATTGCTGAATAATGTAAATAAGGCACTCTATTTTTGAGGCTGATGATATATGCCCATGGGTTAAAGTGACAGTTGCATTAACAACCCCACCTATTAGCAAGATGTTCATATGTTAAATGTTAGCCACATATATGGGAAAGTGGCTAAGGTATTGCTTAGCTACTGTTTTAACCACACAAGATACTGTATGAGCCATATATTCATTTTCATCCTAATGAACGTTAATACTGATTTACTTACACATGTATTAAAGTATTTAGAACCCAAGTACTACCCAAGTTGCATGTTTACAAACTGGCTAGCTAGACATAGGTAACATTCAAATTAGCAAGTTAATGTTGGTGAAATGTTGTCATTAATAAGCTGTCTGGCTTAATACATGTTGGTAAAGTAGTATTTTGTGAAATAAAATAAGTGTTTTATGCTAGTATTAAGCTAAGCTAAAGTCATATGATCAAACTTGAAAATGGCTAGTCCGACTTACCTTAAGCCCTTATTCGTTAACCCAGGGATGTTTGTCACTTGGCAAAATCAGTATGTGCACCTAGAAAAAAATTAATGAGCAGTGATTCCTCTTTCTTACGTCGGGATATATAATTTTGATTCAAATTTGTGTTTAATTTTCATATCAGCTTTGTCACAAAGGATTCTCCCAAACTTCCTAACAAGAAATAGAATCAGACAAAAAGACATACATACATTTGAGATTAAAGGAGCCAACACTAAGTTTGTTTTGACATGTTTATCGGTTGCAAGCCCAGAGTTTGATAGACCTCAGGAACTGCTGTTTCCAGCAAATGGCTCCTACCTCTAGACTTAGTTTTAAGTTGAATACAATATATTATAAAACATAACTCCAAGCTTGAAGATGATTGATGATAAGAAAATTCTTGGGAGGAAAACAATGCTGAGGGCAGATTGTTGTCAAAATAATGGATTAGCTTGGCCTTTATCTGACAAATTATTGCTTTTACCAGTGTACTTCATATTAACCCAAAGAAAATATGTATGAGAAAGTTAATTTTGTGAGCTTAGCTTATCCTCAACATCAGGTAAACATGGAATGAGGTTGCTTTAAAAACACACACACACAAAAATTTGTCACCTGTGACTGAAATTTACATAATACAAAAGATTGGCACCCTGTCTAGGGTTGTTCCTGCCTTGCGTCCTGTGTCGCCAGCTCTTCCTGACCCTGACCAAGGATTATGCAAATAAGACAGTTAACGAATGATACAACATACCACAACACACTGTAAAACCACTTTATAATTGAACTTCACAAACAGTTGTGCAGAAATACACACAAAAGTCAAAAGGATAATTCAATACAAGCCAGCTATTTTAAAACAAGTCACAATCTCACATCAATGATTACGGTACGGATATACAGTATAAGGATATTAAACAGCATTATTTTCTTATAATATTTTGGTTGAATTAGGAGCTCATTTTATTTTAATCCTGTGATTTTAGCCTCAATTCTGGGATGTTGGTGGGTTTCCTCACATGAACTGCTTGTGTCAGGTCCTTTCCACAATATTTCTATTGTATTAAGGTCAGGACATTGACTTGGCCATTCCATAACAGTAGCTTTATTCTTCTTTAACCATTCTTTGGTATACAAACTTGTGTTCTTAGGATTTTTGACTTGCACATTGACCCTTGTTCTTTTGAAATTCAGTTCACTGACAGATGTCCTAACATTTTTTTTTAATAATTTGCTGGTATAATTCACATTTCATTGCTCCATTAATGACAGCAAGCTGTAATGGCCCAGATGCAGTAAAATACAGCAAAACCACAATACTACCTCCACCATGTTCCAGTGCTGAGATACAGTGTTTTCCTTTCACCAGACATAGCACTTCTCAACTTAACTAAAATTTTCTATTTTGGTTTCTTTAATTTACAAAATGCTTATTACCAAATAGCCACATTTATACAACTGAAGGCCTCTCTCTCATTGACTAATGTTAATGTTTATGAGTCCACCATCAGAAGAACGCTGAACAACAATGGTGTGCATGGCAGGATTGCAAGGAGAAAGCCACTGCTCAAAAAAAAGATTGCTGCTCATCTGCAGTTTGCTAGAGATTACGTGGACAGAAGACAGAAGAAGGATATTGGAAGAATGTTTTGTGGACGCATGAGACCAAAATAGAACTTTTTGGTTTAAAAGAAAAGCATCATGTTTGGAGAAAGGAAAACACTGCATTCCATCTGTGAAACATGGTGGTGGTAGTATCATGGTTTGGGTCTGTTTTGCAGCATTTGGGCCAGGATGGTTTGCCATCATTGATGGAACAATGAATTCTGAATTATATCAGAGAATTCTAAAGGAAAACGTCAGGACATCTGTCCATTAACTGAATCTCAACAGAAAGTGGCTCATGCAGCAAGGCAATGACCCTAAGCACACAAGACGTTCTACCAAAGAATGGTTAAAGAAGAATAAAGTTAATATTTTGGAATGGGTAGGTCAAAATCCTGACTTTAATCTAATAGAAATGTTGTGGAAGGACCTGAAGCCAGCAGTTAATGTGAGGAAACCCACCGACATCCCAGAGTTGAAGCTGTTCTGTACAGAGAAATGGACTCAAATTCCTCCAAGCTGGTGTGCAGGACTGATCAACAGTTACAGGAAACGTTTAGCTGCAGTTATTGCTGCACAGGGGGGTCACACCAGATACTGAAAGCAAAGGTTCACATACTTTTGCCACTCACTAATATGTAATATAGGATAATTTTCCTCAATAAATACATTTATAATGATATTTTTGTTTAACTGGGTTCTCTTTATCTACTTTTAGGACTTCTGTGAAAATCGTAAGATGTTTTAGGTCATAGTTATGCAGAAATATAGAAAATTCTAAAGGGTTCACAAATTTCAAGCACCACTGTATGGGGACAATCCCTTGAGCGATCATTCCCTGGTGCTACAACAGCGACTTCGTGTGCCCCATCCAGGGTAGGCTTATGACCTATAAATAAAAGGCTCGTACATGGAGCATAGACCTCTTAGTGGTGATTTACATTTGTAGGGGTTCAAACACATTACTGCTGGGTTCTGCTGGTGGCCTTGTATCTGGTTTTATATTTAATCTCTAGCTAATCCAGCACTGCCTAGTGCATACTCAGAAAAGAACAGCAAAGTGTATAATTTCATCTAAAAAAATCCAGGAAATAGTGTTTCATAATCAGGAAGTAATGGCTGATAAATTAAGGTTCACTGTTAGCTGTTCATTAATGCAAACTGTGCACAGACTATTTAAACAAACTACATACAGGCTACAAAGGATATTTTGTAATATAATAAATATTCAATATTGAGCAAACAAGTAAGGTACCAGTTCCAGCCCCACACACTAAGATGTTTCTCCACTTCACTCAAGCTTCACTCAAGTTGTTTCCTTCATCGGCTCCAGCCCCATTATGCCCAGGCCATGCCAGAGGGCAATAACTCACTCCCTCCTCCGGTTGGCTGGTGACAACTTACATATATGTCATTTAGCAGACATCCTTATCCAGATACAATCTTACAATCCAAGCAATTGTGGGTTAAGGGTCTTGCTCAAGGAGCAAACAGTGGCAGCTTGGCAGAGGTGGGATTTGAACCCTGGACCTTTTGGTCCATAGTCCAGTACCTTAACCGCTAGGCCACCACTTTACTGCTATGGACTCAAGATCCTAAAGTGACTCTGTGTATCAGACTAAATAATGCAGATATGCATATTTTTACATTATTTTTTAACTATTACTATAGACTTATTTGACTAGATAAATTATAATAATAATATTATGAAATATATTATAATAATAATTATAATATAATTATAATGTTTAGGGAGTTTTTCCTTGCCACTGCCACCCTAAGATTGCTCAATTTGGGATTGGCACTAGATATTAGAAGATAATCTAAAAGTGTAAGCTGCTTTGGGACAATGCTCCATTGTAAAAATCGCTATAGAAATAAATCTGACTTGACTTGTTTATCCCTTTGGATAATTATTTTGCACACCTTAATTTTTCCATTTCCATACATATGATCCTTTTAGTTGAAGGAAAGGTCATAACATTTATTCAAGAAGGAACAACAGAGTCCAGAGGACAAAGAAAATAACAAGACCTTTCCACCCACTGAAACAATCGTAGCTTCTTTTCATAGCCCAGGTTTATTGCATGAACTTCTGAACCCTTTATTTTGCCTGCAATGTAAACACAAATTAGCTGTAAATTATCATTATACTATGTCGCCTAGTTTGGTTATATTTCAGAATTATGGGAAAGGAGACATTTCTGTCTTGCTGACACTTGCCTTATATAAAATGCAGTTATGCAATGCAATATAGGACTAAACAATTTTTCTAAACCTTGTATACCTATACAAAGCCTTCACCATTATTAATTGAGTAGCTTAATTTTTGATTGGACATTACTGTTTAAAGCATATAGCTCAATTGTTTGATTAATATAAATGTGCAAATTCATGGTAATATGATGTACCATCACAATCACATAGATGTATCCCAGTTATGCATATTGAATTCGCATGTGTCTAACATACATGTATTAATTCTGGCAGATTTCTGTATTTCACAAGCATTTCATTGTATTGGGATAATGTAGGTTTTTATTCAATATTTGTAGACAATTTTAACTTTTACTTTGTTATATTCAGCCACCTTTCAGGTGGGTCCCACAGAGCTACAATCATTCAGGTTCATTACTTTGGGTACTGTCTGAGTGGAGTTCGGCATGTACAACTTGCAAAACTTGTTATTAGGAGTAATGGCTATGCTTAATTGCCTTAGTATGTGTAGACCTGCAATGAACTGGTGCTCAGAGTCTACGCAAAATGTGACCAACTTTAGTAGGCTGCTTGAGTAATTTTATACGCCATATTTTCTTACACACTTCCAATTCCGTAACTGTATGACTATTTTATGTAATTGCATTCACATTTTAATGTGAGGATGGTAAACTCTCAGTTTAAAAAAGTATGGTGAACCATGTTTTTTTTTTTTCAAACTAGTTTTAGAAGGTAGCATTAGCATTGCTGCATAAACATTGCTAGCATTGCAAACTAGCTAGCTAGAATTTGCCATGCATTTTGAACTCTACCTTCGGACAGACCTTCTAGAGAGGCCCCAATAACAAAAAACATTAATATAGTTAATGTTCCTCTCTTGTCCGGATAAGATATGGTTGAACAAAATTGATATGGTTACTATTTGAAAACCTGATTCCTCCTGTGTAATTTGATCTGTGTGCATTGGTCCATAATGGTTGGCCTTGTTGGGAACAGGCCACAGAGGTGCCACCTTTCAACCACTCCATTGTGTTTCTCGAACGAAAGGATTATGTGCTGGTGTTTAAAAAGGCCAGAGAACCAAGCCCCTTTTTATAATACATCAATGACTGCCATACAATTCGATCTTGGTTTTTCCTGCATTAGGGTGCACTGGACTTCACTCGTCAGGTTGCTTTAGTCACCTGGAGCCTATGCCACCTAGCAGGGCGTGCTTTCATCTTTTGTTGCAGAGCAGGGAATGGGCGGTGTTTTTGCCATGCAGCTGGTTTAGGCAGACCGTTCCCAAACCTCCCCTAAACCACATGCAGCCACACTACCCCCAAATTCAACCACCGTACAACCCACTGCCTATGGTCAACAGTAATTCTACACAATGATTTTAATACATTAATAGAAAAGTTAAATACTTAGCTAGACACTAACACAGCTTTTCTGGAGAGCAATCACAAGGAGATCTTTCCATCATTTTCCAGAGAAAACACATAGAAAGGAAAATTATGCAAAATCCCCAAATGTGCTTCAGCAGTTACATGGTACCCCCATGCCGATCTTCCTTCGGGCATGCAGCATCAGGATGCAGAGTGGTGGACTCTTTTTATTGGATAAGTGGAGTGCCTTTGTGCTTTTGAACTGGAGATAGCCCGTCGGGCTCTTAATCACTGCCTCTCCGAGGTAACCAGTGTTCTGAGAGCGGGGATAAAGAAGCCGCGGCCTATTCAAGGAGCTGTTGATCTAGACCTCATTGTGCTCACTACTATGGCTTGGTCAAGCAAGGTAAACAAATGGCAAACAAAAGGCGGTGCTTCACAGCAAAGCAGGCTCCATGGGGGGTTCACATCCTGAGAGCAAGCCAGGCGCCCAAAGCCCCACGACAATTGTGCCCGTGTCTTACCTACAAGGAGTGTGCCGTCACCTGCCAGACTCCCACAAACTCTGAGGGACTCCAGCAGAGGTTTTGGCACAATTATCACCCTGATCATATGGTAATGACTCACAGGGGAACAACTTTTACATCCCAATTTAGCTGGGTCTGCTCAATCTGGAATCCAAATTGTATATTAATGTAAGACATTGTATGCCAGATTAGTATTTTACCAATGACATTGTTACTATGAAACATTTTCTAGTACGTATTGTGGTATTTGGTACACATTCTCGTTGTTGCACCACTGTATGTCTCTTTTTAGATTCAGTGTTAAAAATGAAGGTAGGGTGGATTCTGAGGGCAAAACTGAATCATGATTTGCCCTCTCGTGAGTTCAAACCCTCATGATGCATCCATGTTGTCCATGTCTAGAAGCCCAAGAGAGCAAATTTGTTCCTTCTGTCTAAGTGGGAATGATTACATTCCTTTCTATTCTATCAATCTCAATGACACTAGCCAAACCTGGGCACCTGTGAGGTGTACGTTATTATAAGTTATTAAACGCTCCATGTGAATTCATCTGCATTATGGCAATGGATGAGCAGCAGTTAGAAAAAGGGGCAGTAGCTGGTTTCCAGTGTCTTGTATGTCTCAGAGTATGTTCATACACGGTCAAGTACAATAGGTTTACTAAGTTTCAATGAGTGACTCAAGCCATTAACTGAGCTAATTGTACTTCTTTACTTTTTCTTATTCATTCACTTTTTCATTCATCTTTAGAAAGCATCGAACTACAGTAAGAACTGAACGAGCACAGGAACACAATGATGCATGAGGCAACTGTATTATTTACAAAGCTAACCATCATTGCCATGTTGTGTACATCATACTACCCTGTGCAAGTAACCCATTAAAAACAGTTTAATCCCTATATTTGACTGTCATGTATGTACTAAGAAGGCTTGTTAAACAAATACAATATGAAACTCATTGGACAAGAAATTAAAGGCATCTACAAATGCCACCTAACAGGCTACAAACCTGGACGAACAAAGCTCAAAACCAGATTTCCGGCTGATAGATAGACTTAGGAGTGCGTGCAGAAGATGTGAAGTCTAGTATCAACAAACACACAGAGTCATTCTGTCAAATGAATTGGAAAAACAGATGCAACAGAACACCATACGTGTGTTTTCGTATGGTAAGGCCAACCATTAAGACAAACTGAATACCCAACAAATTAATCAGACCTCAGTCCGATTTAAAACTAAAAACTCTCCAAAATGTTCTGACTCATATATAGTGGGGCCAAAAAGTATTTAGTCAGCCACTGATTGTGCAAGTTTTCCTACTTAATTACAGACCTCTCTCATCTTTTTTTCATCATAGGTACACTTCAACTATGAGAGACAAAATGAGAAAAAAAAATCCAGGAAATCACATTGTAGGATTTTTTTAATATTTAATTGTAAATCATGGTGGTAAATAAGTATTTGGTCAATAAATTTGGTCCAACTCAATACTCAAAAAAAAAGCAAGACTTCTGGCTCTCACAGACCTGTAACTTCTTCTTTAAGAAGCTCTTCTGTCCTTCCACTCGTTACCTGTATTAATGGCACCTGTTTGACCTTGTTATCTGTATAAAAGACACCTGTCCACAGCCTCAAACAGTCAGACTCCAAACTCAAGACCAAAGAGCTGTCGAAGGACACCAGGAAGGAAAATTGTAAACCTGCACCAGGCTGTGATGTGAAGAGTGAAAATCTACAATAGGCAGGCAGATTGGTGTGAATAAATCAACTGTGGGAGCAATTGTAAGACATACAAGACCATTGATAATCTCCCTTGATCTGAAGCTCCACACAAGATCTCATCCATGTGGGTCAAAAATGATCATGAGAACGGTGAGCAAAAATCCCAGAGCTACATGGAGGAACCTGATGAATGACCTGCAGAGAGCTGGGACCAAAGTAACAAGGCTACCATCAGTAAACACCACTACGCCGAAAGAGACTCCAGATCCTGCAGTGCCAGGCGTGTCTCCCTGCTTAAGCCAGTACATGTCCAGGCCCATCTGAAGTTTGCCAGATAGAAAATGGATGATCCAGAAGAAGATTGGGAGAATATCATGTGGTCAGATGAAACCAAAATAGAACTCTTTGGTAAAAACTCAACTGGAGGAAAAAGGATGCTGAGTCGCATCCCAAGAATGTGAAGCATGGGGCTGGAAACATCATACTTTGGGTCTGTTTTTCTGCAGAGGGGACAGGACAACTGATCCATGTTAAAGAAAGAATGAACGGGGCCATGTATCGTGAGATTTTAAGCTAAAACCTCCTTCCATCAGTGAGAGCATTGAAGATGGAACGTGGCTGGGTCTTCCAGCATGACAATGATCCCAAACACACCGCTCGGGCAACGAAGGAGTGGCTCCATAAAAAGCATTTTAAGGTCCTGGAGTGGACTAGCCAGAACTACCCCATAGAAAATTTGTGGAGAGAGTTGAA
This sequence comes from Ancistrus triradiatus, assembly GCA_025084515.1. NCBI lineage: Eukaryota > Metazoa > Chordata > Actinopteri > Siluriformes > Loricariidae > Ancistrus > Ancistrus triradiatus. Next base: position 368,911 of record JAJAGP010000382.1, read on the forward strand.
AGTCCGTGTTGCCCCAAAACTGCTCTAGAGGAGACCTGCATGGAGGAATGGGCCAAAATACCAACTACAGTGTGTGCAAACCTGGTGAAGACTTACAGGAAATGTTTGACCTCTGTCATTGCCAACAAAGGTTATGTTACAAAGTATTGAGTTGGACCAAATTTATTGACCAAATACTTATTTTCCACCATAATTTACAATTAAATTCTTTAAAAATCCTACAATGTGATTTCCTGGATTTTTTTTTCTCAATTAGTTTCTCATAGTTGAAGTGTAGCTATGATGAAAATTACAGACCTCTCTCCTTTTTCTAAGTAGGAGAACTTGCACGATCAGGTGCTGACTAAATACTTTTTGGCCCCACTGTAACTACATAATGGAAGAATGAACTAATATTGCAATAATCTCAAGACACTTGTGGGATCCCTACATGACAGAGTAATAGGCAGTGTTATTTAGGTGACAGCCAGCATAACCAAATGTTAGGAAGAAATGACATTTGACATTATGTTTATTCTGAGGAATGTATAACTGTTTTAATCTGTGTGATGAAGTAAATGTGTCTAGTTTAATGTAAATGTAACAACTGTGAAACACAGACTTTTAGTTGCATACTCTCCGTAATGAAAGAAATACTAAATAATGATTTAGATTATGAGGATTATGTGGAGGATTTTGAAAAAAAATAATGCACCAACAACCGCTGTTGCACACCAATGGGATAATGGGATAATATGCTTTACCGTCCCAGCTTTTTCGGAATGTGTTGCAGACCTAAAATTCAGGAATGGATGTGTATTAACTTAAATTAATTCAATTAAGCTGACCAAACAAAACATAAACTATCATGGGTTTATACTGTCTGCAATTAAATAAAAGTCAGTGTAAGAAACTGCGGGGTTTTGTCCATACTGTCCCAACTTTTTCTGATTTGGGGCCATAACATATTAGCATATTTTAGAAGATTTATAGAAATTTGCATTTGTAAAGCATTATTTTAATCTATTTATTTACTGTAAAAAATAGCCTTTGAAAACATGTACAGTCTGTAAAACAAAATAACTGAAAATCAATCCCTTATCCTCTAGGAACCTTTGTGTGGGAAATAGGCAAAACATCAGTTTTAGGGTGTGGATGGCATCTTTTTCACCCGTGCAAGCCCTGCCCAGATGGTGAAAATAGATAGTGAAAAAGGCATTCATTTTTATACAAAGCCATCTAATTGAGAACAAACTGTCATTGAATTGGAGAGAAGCATGACGGTAGGCCATGACAGTCTATGCTCCAGTTCCTCTGGGTGCTGCAGGGGGTGATGGGTAACAAGGCAGACTCCAGGCCCCTGACTTAGACATACTCCCTGCTCTTCAGGGCCGCTGACTGACATGAGAGGCTGCCACAGATAACATGCGAAACAGACCACCACAATAGCCTTTCACTGCTTTTAGCATACATAGTTCACAGTCAAAGGGTTGTTACGGTTGGCAAAGACAGGCAGCAAATTTGGTAATCTTTTTCATGTCTCAGTCTGAGTTTTTCTAATATGGAAAAACTTTTGCAAAGATAAGTGTATTATGGCTATCAACGACTAGCACACTAGTGCACTTTATACTGGAAGTGTACCTGTATGCTTTTTAACATGTAGCTTGGTCACAAGATCAATATGAAGCCACCGCAGTATTATGTTATAGTCTTGTGCATGACAACATTTATTATATGACAATTCTTTGTTTGACTGCAGTTTTCCATAATGTAACTGATCATATGTTTTCTGTAATGTTGGTAGAAGCAGTATGAAAAAGCTGTTTGAAAAAAACAAGAAGAGAGAAGCTGAATAAGTACACACATGAATTAGCACAAATGCTCATTGTATCTTCCACAATGTAGGTTGGAGCAACTGTCAGTGGCCTTACTCATCTCACTGCCTTAGAGACAAAAAGCGCAAAAACAGAATGAGAGAACAAAAGTTGACCCTCCAAATTATGAAAATGAGTTCCATCACCATCCAATGCACCATCAATCATTCCACGGGCCTTAGTCTCCAGCCTAAAGCAATCTAAAGGTATTTAAACGCTTCAGACATCACTCCAAATGCCCACCCTGTTCATCTGTCACTTTAAGAGTAATTGCCACTTCATTTATTGACTGTGCCAATCAAAGGGTTTCATGAAATATCATACACTTTTACTATATCCAAGTAAAATGCATATTCAAACCAGCTGGAGCCTTACATTTACAATGTACATTTTTTAAAATTGAAGTTTGTTTCAAAGTTTTATTAAACCTCTGTACCCAACCAATACTGGGTATACGTTTTAATGAGTTTAAGATGTTTTTCTGTGCAATGGACGCAGTCAGCAGCAAAACGGGACATTCTTTGACCAAGTGTGCACTGAGGAGATCCATGCTTATGTATTTTATTCTGTTTTGTATAAACAGCGGTGCTGCACATTACCTTCATCAGCCATGCTGTGGCCTGATTATTCCTCCCCAAAAGTCCTCCCATCTGTCCTCTGATTCTGTGGCCTGAGCCTCCTTTCAGAGTCCTGACAGGGAGTAGCACCGCAAAGAGTAAACTGGTAGGGGGCCTTCGTTTTGCACCAATCCTCGACTGTGCCCTTCCAATCCAAAGCACTCTTCTATAGCTTTTTGATAGGCTTTCAATCCCGGCTCCAATGACATGGTTTTCATTGGGAGGAGTAGAGTTTGCGTTTTGTGATGGGGCGGGGGGCTTACTGCAGAGATTTAAGGGAGTGCTGAGGTGATTTTTTTTTTTTTGGTGGTGGTGGTGGTCGTGGGTGTGTGTGTGGGGGGGTTGGTGGTGGAAAGTAAAAACTGCAGCAGATGGGACTGATTGTGCTCTCTACGCAAATTAAGGAGCGAGACATCTGCAGCCGCTACATACTGGTGGTCTGAGGCAATTAAGGCAAGGGAAGGAGGGGGGAGGGCAGGAGTGCTGGACAGAGGAAAAGACAGTCCTGCCTGCCGGTGCATAGAGATGGAGTCAGGCTCACATTACAATGAAGCTGCCTAAAACAGATCGAGCCAACCAACAGGAGATGAGGCCATGCAGAGTAGGGGGGTGTGCTTGAAGATTAATGTACAAAGATGCCACAAACAGCACGCCACAAAGCCAAAATACAAGAAGGCGGCCTTCCGAGCCCAAGCCCGACCTGAAGTCTGAGTTATAAAGTGTATCCTTTCCTCCCAGCTTCCCCCTATTTGAACCCTGAGGTCATTTACAGAGGTGACAGCTTAGACGTTCACTGTTGTGGATTTAATGTGGAGTGCTTCTCCCCATTTTTTTTTTCAGGGATTTGTCCTCCATCCTGCGTGCCCCCCTCAGCTCTGGCGAGGTGACATGACAAAGCAAGGTCATCCCTGGGATTAGACCCCTTGAACGTAGCTTTTATTTATGGACTGGGTGCTGGGGGGATATTTGGGACAGAAGAAGAATGCTTCCATGGTGTTTACAGGGCTGTCTCTCCTGGGATGTGTGTGCAACAATGCCAGTCCGCTGCAGATTTGCATAACTTAGCCTCATCTAATCAGGCGCAAGTTGTTTTAAATAATTGGAGCAACTAACGTGATGCAGTTGTTGTCTAAGTGGGCAACTGTTTGGGCAACTAACTAGAAACAAATAGTACTTTTATGATCATGTGCAAAGAACAGAAGAACAACTCATGACTGCAAGTGTGTTTTGCTAAAACCTCTATAGGCTGAGACCAAATCACTTTTCTCTGTCACACCAACGGGTTTATGACAATTAATGGATTAGAATTATAGTATTTTCAATATAATTATGTTTATTTGAGATTTTACATAATGTTTTCACAGTTTCTCTAAGATGCTAGAAGAAATAAATGTACATTAATGAGCGTTATCTGCTTTTTTCTGTTTAAATGAGAGTCTATATGCAATTAAATCTCAAAATAAGTTTTTATGTTATATCACATCCCCATTTCACCTGAAAATTATCTACCTGCATTATCTTTGGCCAGATTAAAATAGTTAAGTCTGCTTCCTGATCATCCAATTTGGCTTTTAAATGCCAAACCAAAGCACAGTTGTAATGAAGGTTATCTGAGAAGCTCTCTTGTCTTTGAATAACTACTACTCAGACAGAAGTCCCAATTAGTCCCAATTGGCCTCCTTGGAATGAGATTGAAATGAGATCCTGTTTGGTGCTAATCCTGTGGTCTTGTCACCTTTTTGTTGCACCCATTTCCCCATTGGATAAGGCACACACTGAGTGCAAGGACATATTGGGTGTGGAGTCCTCTTTGAGTTGTGATGGGAGTCTGCTTTTAAAGGGACACCAGCGAATCCTTCTGAAGAGCTAGCAGGCAGTTCACAGAGTGCTGAAGCTACTCATCCATGGACTCAATGAAGCCTTTCAGAGTTGAGGAACTCATGCACAGGCAGACTTAACAAGTGTTTGCTCACAAGAGGGTGTATAGTATGAGAAGGCCCGGCTGTGTGTCATCACTTGACAACTGTCCATCACCCCAACATGTGCCTTTGTCAAGTCATTCTGAAGGGAACCAGAGCAAGAACAAGTGCCACTTAGAACAATGTGACTTATTATACAATTGCTTTTGACTTGTCTGGTTTTGGTATTGCTACAAACCAGGTTTCACATCAACAATACCACCTAGTGCAGAGTACAGAATACTCTGTAGAAATTCATTTCCCATTGCCATCACTCAGCAAGCTCCAGTAAGTTACTTTATCACCATTGTGTGCTCTGTTTCAGCATAAACAAATCCATGCCATTTCATGATATGTCAACCTGAATTTGTTTGTACTACTTCTTATATTCTGGGCAATGACAGTAAACTTGAATATAAATTAATAGAATTGCTCATCTTGGATGGGTAGCACAGTGGGTAGCACCATTGCCTCGCAGCAAGAAGGTCCTGGGTCCGATCCCAGGTGGAGTGACCTTGGTCCTTTCTGTATGGAGTCTGCATGTCCTCCCCTTGTCCGTATGGGTTTATTCCGGGTACTCTGGCTTCCTCCCACAGTCCAAGACATGTGTGTTAGGTTAACTGGAGTTTCGTTTCTAAAGTGCCCTTAGCATATGAGTGTGTGAGTGTACAGTGGGGCAAAAAAGTATTTAGTCAGCCACTGATTGTGCAAGTTCTCCTATTTAGAAAAATGAAAGAGGTCTGTAATTTTCATCATAGGTACACTTCAACTATGAGAGACAAAATGAGAAAAAAAAACAGGAAATCACATTTTTTAAAGAATTTAATTGTAAATCATGGTGGAAAATAAGTATTCGGTCAATAAATTTGGTTCAACTCAATACTTTGTAACATAACCATTGTTGGCAATGACAGAGGTCAAACATTTCCTGTAAGTCTTCACCAGGTTTGCACACACTGCAGCTGGTATTTTGGCCCATTCCTCCATGCAGATCTCCTCTAGAGCAGTTTTGGGGCAACACGGACTTTCAACTCCCTCCACAAATTTTCTATGGGGTTGAGGTCTGGAGACTGACTAGGTCACTCCAGGACTTTAAATGCTTTTTACATAGTCACTCCTTCATTGCCCGAGTGGTTGTGTTTGGGGATCATTGTCATGCTGGAATTTGGACAAAGCCACGTTCCATCTTCAGGCTGCTCTCAATGAGGAAGGAGGTTTAGAATTAAAATCTCACGATAACATGGCCCGTTCATTCTTCCCTTAACACGGATCAGTCCGTCCTGTCCCCTTTGCAGAAAAAAAACAGCCCCAAAGCATGAGGTTTCCACCCCCATGCTTCACAGTAGGTATGGTGCAACTCAGCATTCATCTTCCTCCAAACACAACGAGTTGAGTTTTTACCAAAAGGGTTCTATTTTGGTTTCATCTGACCACATGATATTCTCCCAACCCTCTTCTGGATCATCCATATGCTCTCTGGCAAACTTCAGACGGGCCTGGACATGTACTGGCTTAAGCAGGGGGGCACGCCTGGCACTGCAGAATCTGAGTCCCTCTCGGCATAGTGTGTTACTGATGGTAGCCTTTGTTACTTTGGTCCCAGCTCTCTGCAGGTCATTCATCAGGTTCCTCCATGTAGTTCTGGGATTTTTGCTCACTGTTCTCATGATCATTTTGACCCCACGGAATGAGATCTTGCGTGGGGCCCCAGATTGAGGGAGATCATCAATGGTCTTGAATGTCTTACAATTGCTCCCACAGTTGATTTATTTACACCAACCTGCTTGCCTATTGTAGATTCACTCTTCCCAGCCTGCTGCAGGTCTACAATTTTCTTCCTGGTGTCCTTCCACAGCTCTTTGGTCTTGTCCATGGTTGAGTTTGGAGTCTGATTGGTCAAGGTCAAACAGGTGCCATTTGTACAGGTAAAGAGTGGAGGAAAGAAGAGCTTCTTAAAAAAGAAGTTACAGGTCTGTGAGAGCCAAAAATCCTGCTTTTTTATGGGTGACCAAATACTTATTTTCCACCATGATTTACAATTAAATTCTTTAAAAATCCTACAATGTGATATTCTGGATTTTTTTCCCATTTTGTCGCTCATAGCTGAAGTGTACCTATGATGAAAATTACAGACCTCTCTCATCTTTCTAAGTAGGAGAACTTGCACAATCAGTGGCTGACTAAATACATTTTTGCCCCACTGTATGTGTCCTATGATGCCTGTCTATGGTTGTTCCTACCTTGCACCCTGTGTCATCGACTAGGCATTGACTTTCCCTCGACTCTGTCCAGGATTAAGCAAATAAGACAATGAATTAATAATAATCTCCTCTTACCAAACACTTCAGTAGGATGATTATATTAATACTGGGTAGGGCATCCCTGTGCACTCAAAACAGCCTCCATTTTTCAGTGTATGGATTCCTCAGGATGTTGAAAACATTCCTTTCAGATTCTGTTCACATGCACTTTTCACATGTACTTGACGCTGCAAATCTCCTGTTCTACAGTACCACATCCAAAAGACGCTCAATTGGATTCACATCCCGTGACTGGGAAGGCCAAAAAGGTGGACTCAATGTTTATTGTTTATGAAACCAGTTTGAGTCAAATTTTGCTTTGTGACATGGTGTATTATCCTGCTGGAAGTGATGATTGACTGGTATTAACGGTTCCAAAGTGTGCCAAGAAAGTGTTCCCTACAGCATAAACCACCTCCACAGGCCTGGACTGTTGACACAAGGGAGGTTGAGTCCATGGATTTGCATGTGTCTGTATTTGCATGATTTTATGCATTGCACTGCTTCCACGTGATTGGTTAAGTTACATGCATAAATGAGCAGGTGTACAGGTGTTTCTAACAAAGTGTTATTAAAGTCAGTATTATGGACAAACCCATGCTGCGTAAAGTAAGAACACACAAGCCTTTCAAGTCATTATTGAACTCATCCACAGTCCGGACTGAAAAAAATATATGGTATTGATATGAGATAGAATGTTGAGATGTAGAGTAGCATTGGCATATAAAAAGGCATTTTATACCTTATAGGATTTTATACCTGTCTATAAAAATAGGTTTGTATGTTTGCTTCCCGAATGATATTTGTGTGATGGTATTTGGTTTCATTTCCGAATTTGCTATGGCGCTTTCATTTCTACACTGTAGTCAATAAATATTTATAACCTCTGTAATAAAATTTTATTGTTTAATTATAACACTGATATTAATTCCCACATGAAAGATGAAGGCAAACAAATTATTAATCAAATGAAAGAGAATAGGCCTACCTCTGCTGGAATTTTTTTTCTGTCATTTTCATAAAGGTTTTCAATCTGTGTTTTTTTCCCTCTTCAACTTTTTCTTATGTTAAATACTAATATTTGCTCGACTGGTTATCTGGAGTACTGTTAACTCTGCCTCTGCTGCTTCTTGAGATATGTGTTCTTAAAGTAAAATATAACTCATGTCAACATTGTTGTTTAACAGTGATAAAGAGAAACATATGTAAGTGTACTATAAATGACATTTATGTTTCTTCTAATCGATACACTCCAATGTATATATGTTTCATCAAGGTGCATTGATTCAGAACTGTGATTAGTTTTTTTTTTTACCTTATATTAGTTAAAGGAGTCCAGTCAATCACAATTACAGGTTTTAGCAGATGCCCCTATAAGGAGAATTGTACAACTAATAAAACCTTACAACATACAATCCAAGCAACTGAGGGTTAAACACCATGCCCAAGGGTCCAATAGTGGCAACAAGTCACTGCTTAGACATGAAGCCTGGACCTTCAGGTGAACAGTCCATTTCCTTACGGTGGTGCTTGAAAGTTTGTGAAACCTTTAGAATTTTCTATATTTCTGCATAAATATGACCTAAAACATCATCAGATTTTCACACAAGTTCTAAAAGTAGATAAAGAGAATCAAATTAAACAAACAAGACAAAAATATTATACTTGGTCATTTATTTATTGAGAAAAATGATCCAAAATTACAAATTAGTGAGAACTTTTGCTTTCAGTATCTGGTGTGCCCCCCAACTAAACGTTTCCTGTAACTGTTGATCAGTCCTGCACACCGGCTTGGAGAAATTTGAGCCCATTCCTCCATACAGAACAGCTTCAACTCTGGGATGTTGGTGGGTTTCCTCACATTAGCTGCTTGCTTCAGGTCCTTCCACTACATTTCGATTGGATTAAGGTCAGGACTTTAACTTGGCCATTCCAAAACATTAACTTTATTCTTCTATAACCATTCTTTGGTAGAACGACTTGTGTGTTTAGGGTCGTTGTCTTGCTGCATGACCCACCTTCTCTTGAGATTCAGTTCATGGACAGATGTCCTGACATTTTCCTTTAGAATTCTCTGATATAATTTAGAATTCATTGTTCCATCAATGATGGCAAGCCGTCCTGGCCCAGATGCAGCAAAACAGGGCCAAACCATGATACTACCACCACCATGTTTCACAGATGGGATAAGATTCTTATGCTGGAATGCAGTGTTTTCCTTTCTCCAAACATAACGCTTTTCTTTTAATCCAAAAATTTCTATTTTGGTGTCATCCGTCCACAAAACATTCTTCCAATAGCCTTCTGGCTTGTCCACGTGATCTTTAGCAAACTGCAGACGAGCAGCAATGTTCTTTTTGGAGAGCAGTGGCTTTCTCCTTGTAACTCTGCCATGCACACCATTGTTGTTCAGTGTTCTTCTCATGGTGACTCATGAACATTAGCATTAGCCAATGTGAGAGAGGCCTTCAGTTGCTTAGAAGTTACCCTGGGGTCCTTTGTGACCTCGCCAACTATTACTCGCCTTGCTCTTGGAGTGATTTTTGTTGGTCAACCACTTTTGGGGAGGGTAACAATGATCTTGAATTTCCCCCATTCGTACACAATCTGTCTGACTGTGGATTGGTGGAGTCCAAGAGATGGTTTTGTAACCTTTCCTCAGAAATCTCCTTTGTTCATGCCATGATACATTTCCACAAACGTGTGTTGTGAAGAGCAGACTTTGATAGATCCCTGTTCTTTAAATAAAACAGGGATCCCTCTCACACCCGATTGTCATCCCATTGATTGAAAACACCTGACTCTAAATTCATATACAAATTAACTGCTAATCCTAGAGGTTCACATACTTTTGCCACTCACTAATATGTAATATTGAATCATTTTCCTCAATAAATAAATGACCAAGTATAATATTTTTGTCTCATTTGTTTAACTGGGTTCTCTTTATCTCTTTTAGGACTTGTGTGAAAATCTGATGACGTTTTAGGTCATTTTTATGTAGAAATATAGAAAATTCTAAAGGGTTCACAAAATTTCAAGCACCACTGTAACCACTGCACAACCACAGTGCCCAGTTAGTATGTACCACAGCATTGGTATGTGTCACAATAAGAGAAATTGTCTACAAAATAGGGGAAAATTCAGTTGCTTCTCTCTCTAGGAGTAGGTGTCTCAAAGAAACCCATAATATATCTGCAGAATGATTCTGTCCATGTGAGGTGTTATAAGAAAAGCACTAAGCAAATTGTGTTAGTAGTAGTAAATCACAGACACAATCAATTTAAAAAAGTTAGAAAATGCACAATATAATGTTTGGTGGCAGAATGCACACTAAATCCTGAACAACAAATCCTCATATTAGGTGTGAAATATGCTGGAGACAGCATTATGGTTTGCAGCGGATTGGCTTATGGACAGCTTGCAGTTACTGAAGAAGAAAAATACATGAGACCCTGCTTTCAGTGCCTTCCAGTCAGGTCAGGCATCACAAAGGCACGGCTGGGCTGTGCCCGAGGGAGGTGAGACAGAGCCAGGGCCATCCAACCTCACTCAGCCCTGCAATGGACTGGCACCCCATTCAAGTGTACATGCTCACCTGCTTGTCAGCCCTTAACCTGACTGAAATGCTGTGGAATGACATAAAGAGTGCTGTTCATACAAGAAATCCTAGCATGGTTTGAAGTCCTGCTCACTATTGCGCAAGTGTAATCAGATGCTACACTGAGTGTTTTTGCTGCTAAATTATTAAATACAAGGTTTCACATAATGATTAATCAATGTGTTTAATAAAGACATGAGTTTCTTGTGTGAAGACGAAGAGGAGGGAAGCGTGTGAGGAGACAGAGAGAAATCAGGGAGTTGGGGTGAGAGTAGAGGACGTGGAGGACAGGGTGAGGTGGAAACGTTTAACTCGCTGTGGTGACCCCTGATAAAGGGAGAAGCCGAAAGAAGAAGAAGAAGAAGAAGAAGATGAGTTTCTTGTGTGTTTACAAATTTACGCAGAATGAGTAAAATGATGACTTGGATAATGATTAGGTGATATTTTTTGGATATTTCAGAGCATAAATGCAGTTAATCCCCAAGGGTACGCAAAGGATTCACCCTTAAGCATAGTTTTACCATTTTGTCTAACCTTTGTCATACACAAATTACAATTTCACTTGGCTGTTGAGAAATGTGCTCGTTAGAGTACATCACATCCTCTTTTTCAAGCATATAGCACAAGTTCACAGTACAGTGACCCTTCATAGAATGAACCTTTAAAATGCCTGCAAGTTCAGTGCAGAGTAATGTACATTTAGACAAGCATCCACTGTCACCAATGTTTTCTTACATTCAGTGTTCAGGAAGAAACTTGCACCCTGGCTCATGATTTAGAGCTTTTTTGCCCTTGTTCTCTGTGAGCAAGTACCACCCTGAGGATATTTTTGCTGCTGCCTTTGGAGGAGTTGATGGTTCTTATAATTGTTCACTGGCGTGAATCAGCCATCACAAAACACTGAAGCGCATTGAGAGCCCTGGCAGAGGGCAGCAAGGAGGTGATGAAGTGGCAGTGAGAATGAACTTAATCCTCTAAGCTCTTGTTGGGGCTTGTCTTTGCTCTCCCTCCGTCCCTAGAAAAGACCCCAACCTCACAAAGCGACTCAAAGAACTCACAGTCTGAGTCTGTTTTTATAGAAATTAAAAACAGAAAGGACAAAAATGCTCACTGTGCACCCTTGGGAAGGGCGGTGGCTATTTCTTCATGTTTCTTCAAATCGGAACAGTGGAAAAAGTGGTGCAATTTTAAAAACAAGTATTGTGTTGGTCAAAGTAAAGAATTAATACAGAGGGGTCCAAACTTTCCAGTATGAGGAATTATTTATTCACTTAATTTATCAAACACTAAATGCATACTCTATATTAGATTTAACTGCACAAAAAAATTGAACAAACTTTAGTTATTTGTTTGTGAAACCCTCATAAGAAATTGAAATATCTACAGTACTGTGCAAAAGACTTTAGCCACCATTAGATTTTAAGCATGGGTCGACCTGGCAAGAGAGCACTGAAGTAATCTAATTTTGAAATAACAAGAGACTCAGCAAGCACCTGGGTGGCTTCCCTGAAAAGGAAGGGTGGAATACCTCTGATGTTGTAGAGGAGATACCTGCATGACTGGGTCAGCTTCACAATGTGAGTAGAAAAACTTATCTTGGATGGTGTGATGGTAGGTGTTTATCTTGTAGATTACAAGACCTTGATGAGGAGACATATCTTCAGGAATATAAAGCAACTCAGACTTGCTATGGTTTACCTTCAGATGGTAAGTTGACATCCATGGCAAGATGTCCTCCAGACATGCTGAGATACAGGTGGAAACCTGAGAATTTGATGGATGGAAGGACAGGATGAGGTGAGTGGCATCATAACAGTGGCAAGAAATGCCATGTTAAGTTATGACTTCACCAGAGTAAAAAGAGAAAAGTAGAGGGGACCCAGCACTTGGACTCGGCTGAGAGTTTACATGGTGCACATGCGGATATCCTTCAAGATCAAGGTTTCATTTATGTGATAGGAAATACTTCGGTCTCAAGCTACTTTAAAGATGTTGAGATAAAAGCTGAGATAATGAGATTAACCTTAAGTTAAATCTCTTTAAAGGGATGCTTTTGATTCACTGATCCTTTGTGTTTTTCCTGTTCTCATCCCAAGTAATAATCCTTTTTACTCAAGCTAGTTCTGCTACATTCAGTTGCTCTATATCTTCTGTTTCAGTTTAGCAACCCCTGTTAGGTTATATGTGCTATTTATTTATTCAGTTGTTTTTATGTAAATATTATATTTTGGAATAGTAATCATTAATCACTCTGATATGGCACACTGAAATTCATTGTTTCTAAAGTGACTTTTAAAAGTTCACAAAACAGTTTGAGGAAGTATTTTATAATAACTTCCAGTAAATAACTGACATTGAGTGCCCTACTGTGGGACCTTTCTGCCAGTGTACTTTACAGGTGACATTTGTTTAAAGACTAACAACTACTCTCATAATTTGTGAAGTGCAACAGCTTCTTTTTGAAAGCAGAAGCTTAGATAAATCAGTCACCAGGACCTCCAAAAACTGCTGGGACATGCAAACAGTGCCCACTCTTGTGTAGCAGTCTCCTGTCAGTTGCAGGCTAGAACTCAATGTGTAAACATATTTGGTCCATTCTGTTGAATAGTTGTACTTTGTGTATTTAAATGTTGTGCTGATACCCCATCCTTCATTATAATGGCAACAAACCACATAAACTGTCCAAATTATTTTTACTTTTTGGTACATCTGCAGCGCGTTGATATTCAAATGACAAAAATGTTCTTTCACTCTGCTCATTAACATTCTATGAAAATTACTTTAGTTGTAAAGTGGGTGACCACAATAAAAGTTGGGAGTGTATATATATACACACTCATCACGCAGTTGCTGCTCATCCATGATGTGAAACTCCTTGTTCCACCACATCCCACAGGTTCTCTATTGGATTGGGATCTGGCGGTTGTGGAAGCCATTTCAGTGCAGTAAACACATTGTCATGTTCAAGAAACCATATGATTTGAGATGATTTGAGCTTTGTGAACTGATGTGCAGAAGACAGCTATACTGTGATCATAAAGGGATGGACATGATCAGTTACAAAACTCAGGTACTGAAGTACTCACTTTGGCATTTAAACAATGCTCAGTTGGTATTAAGGGCCTTGAAGAGTGCCAAGAAAATATCCCATACACCATTACCCCACCACTAGCCTGAACCTAGCCTGTTTACACAAGGCTTGAAGGAAATTTTGACCCTACCTCTCGAATGTCTCCATAAATCAAAGCATTTTTGCCCAGAGTAGCGCCGCTCACTGAATATATTCCATTTTTTTGGACCATTCTCTGAAAATCCTAGGAATGGCTGTGTATGAAAATCCCAAAAGATCAGCAGTTTCTGGAATACTCATACCAGTCATTCTAGCACCAACAACTAAGCCATGTTCAAAGTCACTTAAATCGTCTTTCTTCTCCATTCTGATGTTCGATTTTAACTTCAGCAGGTCGTCTTGACAATGTCTACATGCATGAATGCATCGAGTTTCTGCCATGTGATTGGCTGATGAGATATGTGCATTAATATCATTGTGTCTCTTACATATCTAGAAATACACACACATTCATTTTTTGCAAGGAACCTGCATTAGCACAAGACCACAGAGAAACAGTAACTAACTCACTGTTATTAGTAACTAATATTTGCACCAATTTTAGCATGTGGCAGCACGTTTACTAATAAAGTGCACTTACCCTTAAAAATATTAATCATACCGGGTTAATTATCATTTAGTTTTTAGTCCATGTAGCGTCGTAGTGCACTTAAAACCACAAACGTTATATGACATGATCTATGATTTCCTATTAGCAGTCAGTTAGCTGGTTTGTTAGCTACATGCTTGCATTATGTCCATAAAATTGTGGTTATTATTAAATATTTTAAGGTTAAGTACTATTAAGTAAAGCTATGTAACCTGAAACTGAAAATCTACTTGTTATCATTGTGTCATACTTTTTACTACGTTAGTTTGATGACATTGCAACTCAACATACATACTGTAGAGAAGCCTCCATTTTAAGCCTGCATTTGTTCAGTATATATCAGTTAAATTTAATTTATACATTACACAGAGAAAAGAGACCTTACTGAGAGGTATTCTAAGCATTTTAAGGGCCTGGATATAGTTAACGCAAAATGCTATTATAAACATCAGCTCTTTACTGTCTCAAAGCACCATAACCTTACTCTTTTTAGCAATTAGCTGTGACTTCTCAATTGTTTTGGACAACATCTCTTGTAAAATTACTCTTATTATAGTATTATTTATTCTCTAAATAATAACAAAAGGGTATTTTTGAAAGGGTAGCAACCAAGAAAATACTTTTTCAGAAGTGGAACGGGGTGAAAAGGCTAAGAATGGCTCACAAAGATTGGAATGAAGATCAGTGGAAACGAATTCCACTGATTCCACTGAGCAAGTGACGAATTCAAATTTAAAATTTTTGGTTCCAATTGTCAACAATATGTTATATTTGGTCATTATACCATTGCTAAAACAACGAATACAAGGGTGGCCCAAGACTTTTGCACTGTACTTTCAATATATCAGTCCCTGTAAGTTCCTCCGATCTAACCGTCTACTGAACGGCTACATGTAAACAGATATACAAATTCTCCTGGGTCATTTTAATAATAGACTGGCAATTAAGAAGCATACTAAATTATTATTCTGCATGGGTGATTTTGAATAGTTAAAAAAAACAACCTTAATTATATAACATGTATAAAGCACAGAAATAAATCAGCATGAATTCCTTTCATTACATCAAGCACTAAGTTTCATGAAAATCAGAGTCCGTTGCACAAGTAGTCATGTATTTCAGGGTTTACACATTCGGTGAAATCAAAAGTTTTCAGTTAATACTCCACTTTTACAGTATTGTTAAGCAATAATGACAAGTGTTTGCATACATGTTTTAAAATACAATAATTAAGCAGTATATGCGTGTCTCATTAAGGAGCAGTAGAACACTGAATGACGCAGTGTTTCAATAAAACCGATTGTCAAGCCATTGTACGATAAACCGACACTGCCCTCTACTGTCCTAAAGCCAGAGTTCATTGCTAGATTCTCAGATCCAGAAAAACTGTTGGACATTGTATAAATAAATTAATAAATACAATACTTGTGAGAAAAAGCAATACAGACGTTTGCTACGCATACTGTGGAGGCCTACATTCTGAGGCCACTGGTGAAAATGCCTCGATTTGCATTTTAATACAGATTATACAGTAACATTAATGTTAATTAGCATAACATTTTGAGCAAAACGTTTAAATCTTTGAAAAAACAAGCTTTTGATAACGTTAAACATTTCTTAGTAATTGATGTGTTCTCGTTGTTGCTGTAATGATGGCGAGCTCTCACAATACTTGATGATTTGTGTTATCCCCTACATTCCAAAGAGCATCTTGTGATGTTACTGAAAGCTTGACTTTCTCTGTCTTCAAGTGCCCCCATAAATGTTTGATGGGGTTAGGGTGGGGAGACTGTACGGGTAAGTCCATGACAGTCTGCACTCCTTGATTTTCTTTGGTTTTCAGGTAGCTATTGCAAAGTTTTGAGATGTGTCATTATCCTGCTGCAGTATAAATATTTATGATTGATCTAAACTTACTAGTGGGCTCAGACTTTTGACGCTCACTGCATGCATTAATATCCTACCCGAGATCAAATAGTTTTGAGTAGACTGCATTTTCAGTTGGATTAAATGTGAAGTGTATTCAAAGTCAGCTACACAGGAACATGAATAGTTTTCTGTACATGGTAAATGTATCTGGCATGCTACTATCTCAGTCAATACACTTTCATTAAAGCTTAACTATTCAACTTAGATGAGATGATGTTAAATTTGGTCAAACTCCATTTGACAAATCCCTATAGGTCAGCAACTCTTTAAAAAGTTCAATTTTGTCCGAGCACATACAATGCAGTATATACACAACAGACATAATAAGCAGACATATTAGCACTGGTTAGCAATTTGGAATTTCTTTAAGCAAACAGTCCAATAATTATAATACTGCTCAAGTTCATTCACTTGATTATAAAACAATGCATTATAAATGTGCTAAAACGTTTAACATAAAAGAGATTAGTAAGACTACATT
Source organism: Ancistrus triradiatus (assembly GCA_025084515.1). Classification (NCBI taxonomy): domain Eukaryota; kingdom Metazoa; phylum Chordata; class Actinopteri; order Siluriformes; family Loricariidae; genus Ancistrus; species Ancistrus triradiatus. Next base: position 385,369 of record JAJAGP010000382.1, read on the forward strand.
CAGGCAGTGTTACAAGCAGGCAGTCTGATTCAGGTCACTCTTGAGTGCACATTAGATAAGTCCATCAGTAGCATGCTGCTCGTCGTCATCAGACTTCTTAAACATTGTGGAGAGTTCATGGAGCAGCAGCTCTTGAGAATGACTGCAGGAAGAACGTTGCGAGGAGACGTCGGATTTCTCCTGCACCAGCGTGTCCAGAGATCCCTTTCCCCCACGAGCACAGGGCAGTACTTCGGCGATTTGGCGCTCCAGTGAGCTGCTCTTCCCCAGGGCTAGGCTCTCTGAGCGTGTAGGCTTCTCTAGGCTGTCAGAGGAGGCGCTGGATAGGAAACTGCTCTGCAGAGACTCCAGCACCTGCAGGCCAAAGTCACCCACCTCCTCATAGAGAGGCTCTGGGCTCTCATCCTGCTCCTCAACTGAGTCCTGTTGCACCTTCATGGGCTGGACAGAGACACAACGCAAGAGGCGAGTGAGGATTTACACTTAGAACTCATGCTCACATCAACAATAACGTGCAGAGCTCATACTAAAATATCCCGAGACCTGTCAAAAAAAGTTTTAATAACTAGAGATTTTAAAATGATATTAGTATACTGGCTGAATTAAACACCAATCAAAAACATTTATTTATCATTGCCTGTCCCTTGTAGTGGACACTGGGTCTTCTTTGGTTATGAAACATGCACAACTAAGCAGAATGATTTTCTCTTGATTTGATTTCATATAATTGTATAGAGAAAAAACACTTTTCCAATGACATACAATGAGTGAAGCCAAGTGACGAGGTAGATGGGTCAACAACGGATGAAGAGGGTACTGAGCTATTATATTTTATTTATTATATTTTCTTTAAATATATTCTCAATTAAAATTTTTATATTTAGCTTCTGTGTAAAATATTGCAATACACTTATTAATTACAGTGGGGCCAAAAAGTATTTAGTCAGCCACTGATTGTGCAAGTTCTCCAACTTAGAAAGATGAGAGAGGTCTGTAATTTTCATCATAGGTACACTTCAACTATGAGAGACAAAATGAGAAAAAAAAATCCAGGAAATCACATTGTTTTTAAAGAATTTAATTGTAAATCATGGTGAAAAATAAGTATTTGGTCAATAACAAAAGTTCAACTCAGTACTTTGTAACATAACCTTTGTTGGCAATGACAGAGGTCAAACATTTCCTGTAAGTCTTCACCAGGTTTGCACACACTGTAGCTGGTATTTTGGCCCATTCCTCCATGCAGATCTCCTCTAGAGCAGTGATGTTTTGGGGCTGTCGCTGGGCAACACAGACTTTCAACTCCCTCCACAAATTTTCTATGGGGCTGAGGTCTGGAGACTGGCTAAGCCACTCCAGGACCTTGAAATGCTTTTTACGGAGCCACTGCTTCGTTGCCCGAGCGGTGTGATTGGGATCATTGTCATGCTGGAAGACCCAGCCACGTTCCATCTTCAACGCTCTCACTGATGGAAGGAGGGTTTGTCTTAAAATCACAGTTCTCATGATCATTTTGACCCCACGGGATGAGATTTTGCGTTGGGCCCCAGATCGAGGGAGATTATCAATGGTCTTGAATGTCTTCCATTTTCTTACAATTGCTCCCACAGTTGATTTATTCACACCAACCCACTTGCCTATTGTAGATTCACTCTTCCCAGCCTGGTGCAGGTCTACAATTTTCATCCTGGTGTCCTTCGACAGCTCTTTGGTCTTGGCCATGGTTGAGTTTAGAGTCTGACTGTTTGAGGCTGTGGACAGGTGTGTCTTATACAGACAACGAGGTCAAACAGGTGCCTTTAATACAGGTAACGAGTGGAAGACAAATGAGATTCTTAAAGAAGAAGTTACAGGTCTGTGAGAGCCAGAAATCCTGCTTGTTTGTGGGTGACCAAATACTTATTTTCCACCATTATTTACAATTAAATTCTTTAAAAATGCTAATTTATTTTTTCTCATTTTGTCTCTCATAGTTGAAGTGTACCTATGATGAAAACTAAAACCTCTCCCATCTTTCTAAGTAGGGGAACCTACACAATCAGTGGTTGACTAAATACTTTTTTGCCCACTGTATGTAAATTCACATAATTCTTTACATATAAGATCTAGGCTGCCCTAGTAGATTTGGGTCACTTTTTGAGTCTTAGTACTCCCAAGGTTTCTTCCTTCTAATATTTAGGGAGTTTTTCCTTGCCACTGTCACCGTAGGCTTGCTCAGTTAAGGCTGTGGGCTTAGATATTTGTAAAGCTGCTTATTCTTGTTAAAAAAAAAGTGCTACGGCAATAAATTTGAATTTGACTATGTTTTCAGAGGATTATATTCACTTTATTAGAAAGGACTGCTTCCTGACAATGCAGTTAATATTCTTATAATATAAAAACTAATTGAAAAGCAGTCACAAAAACATCACATCTGCATCACTTTAGTGACTTATCTCCCTTGACCGCAAATAATAACAGCAGTCATTTGAAAAGACTGATCTTGCCCTTGCCATACCTCCCAAATTGTGACATCTCTACACAGCCCAGGATGTCCTCTAAACGGTCTCGGCATTGGGGCACCCAGTGGGGTACAAAAGTCTGAGATCACTAGTGAACCTGATTTTGCATTTTCACTCAATTTGAGTAAAAAGTCCTCTTTAAAATAATTAAATAATACCACAAATTCAAAATGAATTAGTATTTGCTATGTTCCCCTTTTTTGCTTTAGTAACAGCATGCAGCCAAGCTGGCATGGACAAGTTTGTGCAAATTCTGATGATTCATGTTATCCCAGGATGATTTCACAATATTCCAAAATGCATCGTGTGACGTTACTGAATGATTGGCTTTCTCTGTCTTCAAGTCCCCCATAAATGCTTGATGGGGTTTAGGTCAGGAAACTTTGTAGGAAATTCGACCAAAAAAAACAGTCAAAACTCCTTGATCTTCAAGTAGTATGAATCATTCTCCACAAAAATCCAAACAAGCATTTTCTCTTGTGGTTTCAGACTCTTAACCCTTGCTGTACACTCCTGGGCAAAAAAAAAAGCCAAATCCAAAACCGCAAAATCAGTGTTGTTCCACTTAATGGTAATGGCTTCAAAAAATATTTCCCTAGTTAGTCTGTGTTTACTGTGAGACCAAATTTCCAAGGATTCAAATCGGCACTCTGGCCAAGCCAAAAGATGAGCCAGGTGGACTGTGGCAGATTACAGGGGGAACGGGGTGTCAGACTGAACTGTGGACCTGAAGGTCCAGTGTTCAAATCCCACATCTGCCAGTCTGCCACTGTTGAGTCCTTGAGCAAGGCCTTAACCCACAATTGCTATATGGTGTCTATACGGTGCTATATGGCTATATTGTGTGACTGCGTTTGCATAGTGGTTAAGGTACTGGACTCTGGACCAGAAGGTCCAGGGTTCAAATCCCAAATCTTCCAAGCTGCCAATGTTGGGTTCTTGAGCAAGACCCTTAACCCACATATGCTTGGATTGTAAGGTTGTATCAATTGCAAGTCACTCTGGATAAGGGCGTCTGCTAAATGCTGTAAATGTGTCTGCTAAATGACTAAACATACCAACCTAATGACTAATCTTCTAAGCACACAAACAAGACAGAAGATATTTTGGAAGATTTTGACCACCCAGTTGTGTGTTAGTTTGAGTTTTATACCAAACATTTAAATATTCTCATTATTTTATCTTTGTGTTCACAAAGACGATGTGAGTGAATTTCCATGTGTCCAACTTTGTTCTTTCAACAGTTCACTGTAGCAATAAGCAGTGACGAGTAAACGATGACGCAGGTCTCAGGAGAGAATTTTCTTAGTTTCTGCTAATTTTCTGACCAATGTTAGGACAATAAAAAGCTTAACATGTTGCAGTTTCAGGTTTGCCTACAAGTGTAGTCCAATACGAGCAAGAAAATTGTGACAATTAATTCCATTAATAGTTCAATCGTTTGGCAGTACTATTGTTTAGACATACTATTAAGGACACCAGTATGCAATTTGAAATGTGCAACAGATTTTCAGTATAATGGTTTTCTGAAAAAGGAAGAGGTACCCGAGGCAACACCTTAACAGCACAAATAAGAAACACACCCTAGTAAACTTTCAGTGGTAATCTGCTATCTAAATCATCTCCGATTATGGGATTTCATATGTGGTTATTTAAAAAGTTTAACCATTGTTTTAGTGTCACAGTGACAACCTCAAGATAACTGCCAAATACACTGAGGACAAAGGAAAAAGCTGGCAAACAATTTGCCTGCAAATGCTTCAGGCTTGGGAGTCACCAGCGGCATTGCCCCCCACAAATTCCCCTCCAACTGCCCCCCTCAAGCATGCACATGCGCACATACGCGCGCACACACATGCAAAGTATAGGCCTGAGGCCACTGCCTGCCCTCAAGGCTGTGACCACAGAACAATGCAGTGGAACAATTCTTCCACCCTCCACATCCTGTTATCTTCACCTCCGACATTCAGCTCGACATCCTGATGGTGTCCTATCAGGAAACCTCAGCTTCCAACAGGAATGGGAGTGCCAAGGAAATCTGATGGAATTCATTAATTACAAAGAAACTGTTTTGCAACGAACTTCTGAACAAAGGCTCAAAACAACTTACCATGTTAATACTGTAATAGAAGACATTTGGTTCTCACAATCACATTACATGTCAGCAGCAGATTAAAATGTAAAAAATAATAAATACTTACAAAGTACATTGAGAGTGTCCTCCTATCATGAAGCTTTCTCTGCAAACAGAACAGGACTTTGTAAGGATTATGAGAAAGTACTGTTCGTGTTTCAAGCCACTAGAGGGCGAGCAACACATTTCTACCGCTGGCTCAGAGAGAACCAACCCCTGTTTGCGCCAGTTAAAAAAGTGGCCCATATCAAATAATATACCGTGGAGGGGGCTGCAAAGTGTTTCAACATAACAATGTAACCGAGTCAATAGACAAGTGAAAGTAAATTCACTTGAATATTTAAGCAAAAAAAAAAAAATTTCGTCTTATCCAGTTGCGCTTCCAGTCATAACAAACCAATGATACTATCTGTTGACAAACAACATCAAAGCCGAGAACGCAGGAAACTGTTGTTTGCGAAGCACGAATACGAAGCCAAGCCCGAACGAGTCCGCATCTTCATTCCTCATGGAAGATTCAGTTCGATTTTGACCCCACTGTTCTGCAAACGTTGAAGGGAATATCCTAACACGGCATACAAAAGTAATTGAGCCATTCCAACGAATGGTGCCATCTAAGTCACCAGGGCACTACACGTGTGGATGTCCAGTCATGCAATTGAACATTTAAGGTACATAAATTAAAACAATAATTAAAAAACTACCTACAACACTGAAAAATAGCATTTGTTGGCTGTACCTGGCCATATTCCCACTTCTGAAAATTATGGAACAAACCACAAGTCACATGTTCAATAGGAAGTTGTATCATCTGGATCTTCTGAAGACCATGGGAAATCCAAAAGTAAGTTATCTCTTAGTTTGTTCTGTGCATTTGATGATACTGTAACTATGACTAAGAAGGCCAATCTCACTTACTATCCTGTTACCAAAATGATTTTAGAAATTATTTGTCTTTTGTAAAAACACACATTTTGGTAAATCATTAGAATGTGCTCTGTGTTGTAATGCTATATAGTATGGATGTCATGTGGCTACATTTTATGTATTTGCTAACTGGCAGAAACAATGTAAAAATAAAATTGCCTGAGATTGACCAATATTCATTATGAATAGTCAAATGTGTGTTGTTAGATTCAGTGTTGAAAAACTAGAGAAAATTGAGTTTAACTTTTAAGAGTTACAACAAGCAAATGGCATCCATTTGGCAGAAACTACAACTTTTAGAAAACAGTCCCTCAGATATCACAGTAAATCTCTGTCACATCATGTGTATAACAGAATAAACATTTCAATAATGCATAAAAATAAATAATTAATTGGTTACCAAACATGCATGCACACTCACTCAGACACTGAGCCCAGCAAAGTCAATGCTGCTTTTAGACATGGTTAACATAAGGCTTGTTTTTCCACAGTAACATTTTAAGTGGCAGTGAACAAAACTCCATATTGTAGTGCAAAGGTTTGCCAAATAATCCCTGGCCCATGCAGTTATATCAGCTATTGATGAATGACAGTTCTTGCTGCAGCGTCATCTGAATAATCTGAGATCATGGGTTTTCAGTTTAGGCTTGCACATTTGTCCTTTACACACTGATATTCCTACAGATTCATTGAATCAATTAGTGACATTATGTACTGTAGAGGGAGAATGATGCAAATACTTCCAATCTTTCTTTGAGAAACGCTGGTTGTCCTCACTCCCATGTCTCTGGAGTTGTGGGCCGATAGCACTAACCACCACATCAGCATGCCAGCACAACCAGATTTTTAAAATTGATCTGTTTATTTAACATTGCATCAGGATCAATGGCTATTCAAGACAGTAGCAAGGTTACATCGTTACTAGTCAGACATATACATACTGGGCCACTTTAGAGCGGCCAACTAACCTAATGAATGTCTTTGGAATGTGGGAGGAAACCAGAGTACCTGGAGTAAACCCATGTGGACATGGGGAGGACATGCAAACTCCACACAGGCAAGTCCAAGGCAAGGCACCACAACCTGCTTGTTTAAAAGAATATAATGGGACCAAAGAGGTTTGCATTACCAGAGTCTGATTAGCAGAGAGCATGGTAGAGTTGGTGTTGCTGTCCTCGCCTCTGATGGGCACTAAGGGCATGGTGCCAAACTTCTGCTTGACTATGTCAGAGGAGGAGTGGCGTCTCAACACCGGAGGCCGTAAATCATCATTCTGAGAAAGGATTCAGACTATCAGAGCGCAGTACAGCCAGCTTTAAATAACTCACAATGATTTCCGAAACACTCTCTTATCCAAGTACTGAAGGTAGGGTAATACCTGTGCTTTTAGCAGGCTGGTCATCCAGTCCCAAAGCTCTGTTTCACTGGAACAACTGAGATACCTATTGAGGTAAGAAAACCGATTACGACCCATCATGCAAGCAAGCCATCCTGATCAGTCATGACACAACAAAAACTCTTACATCTGATGTTTGTCTATCATCACAGTGAATCCCCATCTGCAACAAAGCATATAAGAATGTCAAATAATGTCTATTTGGGACATACATAAACAAGAAAGAATCTTACTTTGTGGGTGGTTTTAATTTCTTCCTAATTCCGATGTAAATTTTCATAGTTTTCAGTAGCCACTCCTTCTCTGGTTTGTTGCTCTGAATTAACAGTAGAATAGAGAATACACAGTCAGTCCAGCCTTGAGGTTAATTTGGTTGAAATAGAGTAGCTACTGGTAAGCAGCGGACTCACTTTTTTATCCTTCATCAGTAGTAATTTGTGGTCCCGGATTTGGAAAACATGCTCCTGGAATTTGGTCCCCTGCAGAAGTTTGGGTGTCTCCTCTCGACACTTCAGTACTCCAACCTTCACAATCTCACTCTTGTAAGCTTTTAAGGAAAAAGAAACAGACCATGCTACTAAATTTCACATGACTTAAATTTAGCCTAATGTAGCTTTGCACAAATTCTGCTTTCACATCAGTACTTTTCCATTTATAGCATTTAGCAGACTGACACAACCCAAGGTACAATCCAAGCCATTGAGAGTTTAGGGCCTTGCTTGAGAGCCCAACATTTACATTTAGATCAACAGTTGGTCATCTAGAATATGCCCTTATTCAGAATGACCTACAGTACAACTAATACAATCTTACAATCCAAGCCAATCCCATTGTGGTTGAGGGCCTTGCTCCAGGACCCAACAGTTTCAACTGAGCAGAGGTGAAATTTGAACCCTGGAGGTGAAGAGCTTAGATTCTGGTCCATATTCCATTACCTTATCCAATAGCTCACCACAGTATTAGAAGGCTTGCATTTTGCCTGGCGTTGAATTCTGACTGCCTTTTGTTCCATAGCCACTAAGCCCCCAATGCCACCCCAGTAAAAAGGTATTTAGCTGCAATCTTGTGAACAATTAATAACATTTAATAACACAATCCCCCAGCTGCTCACAAGACACAGTTTAAATTTGCCAGCCCACCAACAGAGCGACTGGGTTCGAGTCTTGCTGGAGCTTTCTGGCCATGTCTGATATCGCATAGCCACATAATTGGCTGCAAGGATGGAAGACAACACAATGCTGCTACAGCAACCTCTTCTGAACTCTGAGTGAAGCACTGAGTGATCAAGCCACCCCTGTAAATTCTTGTATACGCTCCTGATCCTCAATGCGACTCCAAACAGGACAAAATGGTGGTAAAATGACACAATAGACAACTAAATAAAAATATGAGAATCACCTGTAAAGATGTCGATCACCTCTCCTCTTGGTACCTTCTTTACCAACAAGTAAGCAGAACTAGGATTGGCCATCTTGCACCACTGCAGTGCCTGTTCCAATACCTTCTCTTTTGGGTGAAGAGGTCGTTCTGTGATTACAAAAGAAAGAAAAAAAGTTCTGCGTTCTCAATCTATGATTACCTATGGTGCACTGAATCATCCTAAACAGCATGCTATCCCCCAACTCCCTCAAATGATTTTGAAGCTTCAATTGAGGTGGATCTCTAATTGAGCAGACTGGCATGGATCTATTTACCAAGCTCCCCATCCTCAATGGCTTCAAAGGTCATCCATACGTCTTTCTCGCCAGCAGGCACGTTTCTCATATACAGCACCTGGTTAGTCAGCTCTTCAGCACACATGGTGGGTGAAACCTTGATAAGAGAAGATAGAAAAATGGCAGCATATTTACTTGGTTGGTACATTAGGCTTAGATTTGTCAGTAAAATTTGATGAGCAAAACAACATTCATTTAATGGAATTCACTGCAAGCGATGAGACTTCCAGATCAAATACATTTCATGAGTGACACTTCAAGTTTGGTGAAACTCTGGCACATGAATTCACATCTTAAAATGAATTCACACATTTGGCTGTGATGACCTGAAGGGTTGGGGCTTGGTATAGCAGTAAAACCACTGTCTTGTCAGAGGTCCAAAGATAAGGTGGTGGAACTCCGCAAACTCCTTTCCCAAGCTGAGAATATGAAAAACCCACAACCTTTTTCATAGAACCCTTATCTGAGGAAGCAGAAGCTAGTAAACTTCTCTCCAATGTTTCCTCAGTCTCACCGCAGTATTACTACTCAAGGCTATGCAACTGCACCACCAAACTTTCACAGAGCAATTTGAACCGTAAATGACTATTGTAACATTGTTGATCAGGTTTGTGGGTTGTTGTTCTGGAACTTATCTCAGGGTACACAGGGGTGGGTTTGGTGGTTTGGCAGTGAACCGCTGATGTGCCACCAGAAGGCCTGCACCTTAAAATTGTAAAGCACATTTTTTGGAAACATTTTAAGATACTCTCACTGGTCATTTTATTAGGTACCTGTTCAACTGCTCGTTAAAACAAATATCTAATCAACCAATCACATGGCACATTTAGACACGATCAAGACGACATGCTAAAGTTCAAACCGAGCATCAGAAAAAGAATGAAAAGTGATTTAAGCAACTTTGATTCTTGATGAATCTATGCCATGAAGAATTAAGACAGTTCTGGAGGCAAAACCTGGTACTAGCAAGGGGTACCAAATAAAGTGGCTGGTAAGGATATCTGTAAGGATTGCAATACATGCTCATTTTTGTGCTGACGCTGAGGTGAATCATCAGCAGAGGTACAGCCTGAGCTGGTGCAGCCCTAATTAGGACTACTTACTGGCAGCTGTGTGGCTATTCTCTGGCTATTCTCCTTTGCAAAGGTATGGATGTTAATTTAAAGCTAGAGCACTGTTTATATGTGAAAGGAATAAATCATGTGAAAGAGCGTAAGTTGAAAAAAGATGCAAGACAACAAATACTGCTTTTTCTTCACTGGGTCCACTGGGCCGATCTCAGCCTTAGTTTGTTGATTACCTTTAGTTTGAATACGCCATCTATGCATTTCCTGTGTTTTGATTTCCTACGACTATACAGGACCGATTGCTTCACCTGTCCAGTGCCGCGTTGACAAAGAATCCCAGAAAATAAATGTAAAAGAAGCACACACATGCACACAACGTCTCCCTGCATAGTATATATAAGTATTTTATATTTTGGTATCAGCCACTAAATGTGCAGGTTCTTCTACTTAGAAAGATGAGAGTGTCTGTAATTTTCATCATAGGTACACTTCTACTATAAGAGACAAAATAAGAAAACAAATCCAGGAAATCACATTGTGGGATTTTTAAAAAGAATTTCATTGTATATTATGGTGGAAAATTAGTATTTGGTGAACAACAAAACTTCAACTCAATACTTGTAAACATAACCTTTGTTGGCAATGACAGAGGTCAAACATTTCCTGTAAGTCTTCACCAGGTTTGCACACACTGTAGCTGGTATTTTGGCCCATTCCTCCATGGAGATCTCCTCTAGAGCAGTGATGATTTGGGGCAACACGGACTTTCAACTCCCTCCACAAATTTTCTATGGGGCTGAGGTCTGGAGACTAGCTAGGCCACTCCAGGACCTTGAAATGCTTTTTACGGAGCCACTCCTTCATTGCACGAGCAGTGTGTTTGGGATCATTGTCATGCTGGAAGACCCAGCCACGTTCCATCTTCAGTGCTCTCACTGATGGAAGGAGTTTTTGGCTTAAAATCTCACGATACATGGCCCCTTTCATTCTTCCCTTAACACGGATCAGGCGTCCTGTCCCCTTTGCAGATAAACAGCCCCAAAGCATGATGTTTCCACCCCCATGCTTCACAGTAGGTATGGTGTTCTTGGAATGCAACTCAGCATTCTTCTTCCTCAAAACACGACGAATTGAGTTTTTATCAAAAAGTTCTATGTTGGTTTCATCTGACCACATGATATTCTCCCAATACTCTTGTAGATCATCCATATGCTCTCTGGCAAACTTCAGATGGGCCTGGACATGTACTGGCTTAAGCAGGGGGACACGCCTGGCACTGCAGGATCTGAGTCCCTCTTGGTGTAGTGTGTTACTGATAGTAGCCTTTGTTACTTTGGTCCCAGCTCTGCAGGTCATTCATCAGGTCCCTCCGTGTAGTTCTGGGATTTTTGCTCACCATTCTCATGGTCATTTTGACCCCACTGAATGAGATCTTAAGTGGGGCCACAGATTGAGGGAGATTATCAATGGTCTTGTCTGTCTTCCATTTTCTTACAATTGCTATAGGTAGATTACCTAGTCTAACAGTTGTTGTGAACAACTTATGTTGTATTTGTTCTTAAGCGTCCTTGGGTTCTGTGAAAGGTGCTATATAAATTTAACTTGTTATAATTATTATTATTATTAAAACACCACTTGGTATGTGTAAGCATGAATAGATGAATAAGCATGTAAGGAATTGTGATGGAATATTCGTAGCTTGTACCTAGTACTTAATAAATTGGCAAATCAGTATATATTGGACAGGTCTACACTTACTTTCAGAGTGATGCAACAGTCTGGTGTTTTTTCCTCCAGATAAACCTCAATAATCAGGTCTCCTGCCTGAGACAGCTGAATTCAAAAAAAGAAACATCATTTATATCAAAGTCTAATATTCCAGTGATTTCTTACATTATAATTTGAGCAGCATGTGGTGTTTGGTAGCGATGGTATTGTACCTGTGTGTCCTTCCATGTTGTGATGAGACTGACCTCCAGCTCGATCTGAGTTTTGTGCTCCTCATCAACCTTCAGACAACAAAATCAAACAGAATAAATAAATCTATATAAAATAATGAGAACTCTTTCAAATGACATCTACTGACAAGGTCAGATGACATAACCATAACATTTTGATTCAGTTTTAAAACCAGATAAGATATTAATATTGTCATTGTCACAAAATGTCATGCTATGGCAATGCAGTGCTTACATCAAATACATAGAGGTAGTTATCAATGAGATCCTCTATGATCTTAACTTCATGCTCGCCTTTCCCATCTGTCTGAAAGAGGCTTGGGGCGAATAGCAGAGACAGGTTTTTAGTGCACATATGGTTCAGGTCAGCACACTTCTGTACCCTAGGAGAGATGAAAGAAAAAAGAAATGATAACAAATCATTCATCCCTAGAATGGTTACAGTTTTTAAACACGACTGTATGGACTGCATATATTGACACCTGTACAGGTGACCAATGAGGGTGGATAAAGTAGTGCGGTTGACGCGTGGCAAACTACGGATGACCTCCTTATACCGATCCAACCTTTGTGTCTTGTTAGATATCTCTGCAGAAAGCAAAGAGAAATCAGTGAGCAAGATTCGCATTCAATAAAAAACAGTATCACTACACTTCAGCTTTTAAACAATTCAGAGCAATATGACAGAAATACAAGCCTAATAAATGGCACTTACTGGCAGCTTCCTTCCAGTATGGGTGCAGATCGGCCATGAATATGGGGTCATCAATCTCACGGAAGAACCGCTTCAGAACATCAGTCACGTCCTCGATGAAGTTGTCCCCGATGCGGAGTTTCACATTACGGGCATCCTGCCGGAACTCATCCATCAGGTGCTTGATCCTGGACGTAGCTCCATTTTTTCTGTAGATACCCTCATGACCTAAGCCTGGGAACATTAAATAGGCACAGACATATTAGACAGAAGAAAGGTTACTAAACTAATAACTGCAGATAAAAAAGAAGAGTGGAAACTCTGGTCTGTTTCAGTACTGTTGGACACAGATAGTAGAGGGACCCTATAACCTGGCGTAACAGGGCAACCTTGCCATTAGGCACAATGCAGAGAATGCAAGGGGTTTTCTCCCAAACACAAAATGCAAGTCAAACCTCACCTCGCCAGATGTGGGACATGAACCAGAGTGGCTCTGTAGGTAGACAATTAAGATGTGCAAAAGAGCTGAAATTTTGCTTTGTATACAACATCTTGTGAGCTGAGTGCTGTTACAGTGGTGCTTGAAAGTTTGTGAACCCTTTAGAATTTGCTATATTTCTGCATAAATATGACCTAAAACATCATCAGATTTTCACACAAATCCTAAAAATAGATAAAGAGAACCCAGTTAAACAAATGAGACAAAAATACTATACTTGGTCATTTATTTATTGAGGACAATGATCCAAAGTATGTGAACCTTAGGCTTCAGTATCTGGTGTGGCCCTCCTGTGCAGCAATAACTGCAACTAAACGTTTCCTGTAACTGTTGATCAGTCCTGCACACCGGCTTGAAGGAATTTTAGCCCATTCCTCCGTACAGAACAGCTTCAATTGGTGGGTTTCCTCACATTAACTGCTCACTTCAGGTCCTTCCACAATATTTCAATTGGATTAAGGTCAAGACTTTGACTTGGCCATTCCGAAACATTACCTTTATTCTTCTTTAACCATTCTTTGGTAGAACGGCTTGTGTGCTTGGGGTCGTTGTCTTGCTGCATAACCCACCTTCTCTTCAAATTCAGTTCATGGACAGATGTCCTGGCATTTTCCTTTAGAATTCTCTGATATAATTCAGAATTCATTGTTCCATCAATGATGGCAAGCCGTTCTGGCCCAGATGCAGCAAAACATGCCCAAACCATGACACTACCACCACCATGTTTCACAGATGGGATAAGGTTCTTATGTTGGAATGCAATGTTTTCCTTTATCCAAACATAACACTTTTCCTTTAAACCAAAAAGTAATATTTTTGTCTCATCCGTCCATAAAACATTCTTAAAAATAGCCTTCTGGCTTGTCCACGTTGTCGACCACTCCTGGGGAGGGTAACAATGGTGTTGAATTTCCTCCATTTGTACACAATCTGTCTGACTGTGGATTGGGGGAATCCAAACTCTTTAGAGATGGTTTTGTAACCTTTTCCAGCCTGATGAGCATCAACAATTCTTTTTCTGGGGTCCTCAGAAATCTCCTTTGTTCGTGCCATGATACACTTCCACAAACGTGTTATGAAGAGCAGACTTTGATAGATCCCTGTTCTTTAAATAAGACAGGGTGCCCACTCACACCTGATTGTCATCCCATTGATTGAAAACACCTGACTCTAATTTCACCTTCAAATTAATTGCTAATCCTAGAGGTTCACACTCACTAATATGTAATATTGGATATTTCCCTCAATAAATAAATGACCAAGTATGATATTGTTGTCTCATTTGTTTAACTGGGTTTTCTTTTATCTACTTTTAGGACTTGTGTGAAATTTGATGATGTGAAATATGATGATAGAAAATTCTGATGATAGAAAATTCTAAAGGGTTCACAACTTTCAAGCACCACTGTATTAATAGAGCTTTTTACAATGGAACATTTTCTCAAAGCAGCTTTACAATTTTAGATTATCTTCTAAATTATAATGCCAATCCCAAATTGAGCAAGTTTAGGGCGACAATGGCAAGGGAAAACTCCCTAAACAATATAAGGAAGAAACCTTGGGGACCCCTTGGGGCGGGCTGTGGTAGCCTAGCAGCTACGATACTCAACTATGACCAGAAGGTCTAGGTTTCAAACCCCACCTGTGCTAGTGGCCACTGTTGGGTCCTTGAACAAGGCCCTTAAGCCACAATTGCTGGGATTGTAAGATTGTATCAACTGCAAGTGGGTTTGGGTAAGAGCGTCTGCCAAATGACATAAATGTAAATTTAAATAAATGACCACATCTCAAAAAGAAACCCATTCCCTTGGGTGGCTTAAGTGTTATATGTAAGAATTAACTAAGTTATCTAATTAATACAGTTATAGTAATAGTTAAATAAACAGAAGCTAATAGTATGTAGAATAATAAATTAGAGATAATGAAATATTATAAAAAGTATAATAAAATACAGAATAAAAAAATATAAAACTATAGAATAAGAGACAATTACCTAACTAAAATGTTGAATACAATAACATAAAAAATGTGCTAGTCCAGTTCACAATGTCCTGAGGGGTGTCTGCACAGTTCTGTGGTCTCTGGTTGTCACCTGACCAGATATTTAAGGTCTTATTCTATTGTTTACGTCAATCATACATACAGTACAGATGCTATGGAAATAGAAAAAATAAAAAGTACTCTTTTGAAAATTAAAGACATCCACTGAATCTGTTCTTGAATAAAGAACATAATTATGTGTGCACTTAATTATATGTGTTCTTATGTGTGCACTATGTGTGGTCTTACCATACTGGGTGATGAAGGCAATGCAGCTGTCCACTATAATGGGAATGTCATTTCTGCTAAGTTGTTGGTCCTTCAGCGTGTTGGCTTTCCCTCCTGCAGCCTTCTGGATATCAGCATACCACAGAGAGAAATCTGTCCGTCCCATGCCCTGCAGATACAGCGTCCTAAACACACAGACACAGACCGTTTCAATCCAGAGTTTTCATTGAAAAAGCAATGAAAACTTGAAAAAGCAGCTTTTGTCAACAATTGACTTTTGGAAATTTTACATTGTTTTGGAACATCTACCTTCAACACTGAAATGTCGAAATAAGGAAGTTGCGCTTACAGTGGGGCAAAAAAGTATTTAATCAGCCACTGATTGTGCAAGTTTTATTACTTAGAAAGGTGAGAGCGGTTTGTAATTTTCATCATAGGTACACTTCAACTATGAGAAAATGAGAAACTCAGCATTCTTCTTCCTCCAAACACAACGAGATGAGGTTTTACCAAAAAGTTCTATTTTGGTTTCATCTGACCACATGATAGTCTCCCAATCCTCTTCTGGATCATCCGTAAGCTCTATGGCAAACTTCAGACGAGCCTGCACATGTACTGGCTTAAGCAGGGGGACACGCCTGGCACTGCAGAGTCCCTCTCGGCGTAGTGTGTTACTGATGGTAGCCTTGTTATTTTGGTCCCAGCTCTCTGCAGGTCATTCATCAGGTCCCTCCGTGTAGTTCTGGGATTTTTGCTCACCGTTCTCATGATCATTTTGACCCCACGAGATGAGATCTTGCTTGGGGCCCCAGATCGAGGGAGATTATCAATGGTCTTGTATGTCTTCCATTGCTCCCACAGTTGATTTATTCACACCAACCTGCTTGCCTATTGTAGATTCACTCGTCCCAGCCTGCTGCAGGTCTACAATTTTCTTCGACAGCTCTTTGGTCTTGGCCATGGTTGTGTTTGGAGTCTGACTCTTTGAGGCTATGAACAGGTGTCTTTTATACACATAACGAGGTCAAACAGGTGCCATTAATAAAGGTAACGAGTGGAGGACAGAAGAGCTTCTTAAAGAAGTTACAGGTCTGTGAGAGGCAGAAATCTTGCTTGTTTGTGGGTGACCAAATACTTATTTTCCACCATGATTTACAATTCAATTCTTTAAAAATCCTACAATGTGATTTCCTGGATTTTTTTTTTTCTCATTTTGTCTCTCATAGTTGAAGTGTACCTATGATGAAAATTATAGACCTCTCTCATCTTTCTAAGTCGGAGAACTTGCACAATCAGTGGCTGACTAAATACTTTTTTGCCCTTATCCCCTACACAGGTTCGTAACAGTACATTACTGTATTTTCTACAATTAAGAGTTTCCATAAATAACAAATGTTTATCATTTGTATAACAGTATAGACTTCGAATACGATGGAATTTGAGATCTGTGTCGATGGTGTTACCTCTGGCGCATTTACATATCAGTGTGTACATATCATTTTCACATTTTCAGTTTTCTTCTGAAAATACTAAAGGTGCTTAAAAATATTATGCGACTATGGTAACATCTGGTCAATGTCCATTTCGCTCAACATATATGCAGACATTAAACGGTGCATACTAGAGATGCACCGATTGACCAGCCAATGACTGGAATCGGCCGGTTTTCAGTCTCATATAACCGATTCAGTGCCGATCACATTCACTTGTTGATGCTGACAACGGTACAAACACAGCCACACACATGAACAGCACATTGCTTTGACTAACGTTAATTCAGAATTCAGTTCATGTGTATAAGGACCTTTAAGCTTAAATTGTTAATGCTCAGCTGTTCTGAGTTTCTTTCCTGGTACCAACGTTTACTCAATGGTCTGTTTATTTTTTGGGTTCTTGTGCGTCTGTGATCTGTTTTATGTGTATATGTCTTTTTATAAGTTGATAAAAACTCAGTGTGTGTTTTTAATTTTGTTGTAGCATTTATGCCCAGGTTTTAGCATAAGAGTGTGCCTGTGGGGTGAGTTGCAATTCAGCATCTTTGCTTGTACTTGTGCCACTGCACTAACTGGTAAAAGGCTCTAATCAAGGCTGTAAAAAGTACAATTTGATCAAATTTGTGGTGATTGATAAAGCTAAAGCTACTGAGACAACAGGGCCAGGTACAAGTTAACAGCCCTTGCTATCTTTCTTTAGCAAGTAAATGTAGTAATTAGTTCATGTTCAACAAGGACACAGGGGTCAGCTGCTCCTCCGAAAAACTCATAGTAGCCAATAGCATCTATTCACACTGCAGGAGATGGACTCCCCTGTGTAACACAGGGCTGGACCAGTGACATGGCCAAGACTTGAACACAGGTCTCTTTGGTATTTGGCTAGCCTATTAGTTTAGTCAGGTTTAATTGTTACTGTACGAGATCCTGTTTATGAAAGGCAAAAACTCACCTTCCTTTTTCAACTAAAACCAAAATGTCCCTCCTTTCATGGTTGTCTACCTCAGATGTTATACCTTTAATAAGTAAAACAAAGAGAAGACAGACACAAATTAGCTCATGTAACACTGACCAAAATGTGAAGAACATACAGCTGGACAGAGGTGGTATTTGTGTGACTCACTGAGCTCCTGCAGGCGTTTCAGATTGATGATGTCCTCAGCAGCACCATCATTTCCAGGACAGACAAAGAGGTTGGACTTCTGCAGAACAAAGAAGCCTTCTTTCCACTGCTGCGGGTCCAGCATGGCCTTATAGCGCAGTATGCCCACACGCTCAAACTCCCGTGCCAATAAGCAGTGGCAGCTCAGAGGAGTGGTGGCCTAAAGAGACAGAAGTTCTTCAGAAATACCCAAATCACATGTTTACTGTCAGCTGAATATTTTTTATTTGTACCTTCCCGATAGCTCTTGCCCAACTATGCAGTGCATCTGGAGTTTCTAATCCAAACTGGACAAGCTTTTCAGATGTTAGGTAGAGTTCAAAAGTGTATCGAAACCTAAAAACAATAAAGATCCAATAGTAATCAGGTTCTACATTTACCGGCCACTTTATTATGTACAACTGTTCAACTGCTTAGCAACACAAATATCTAAATAGCCAATTATGAGGCAGATATTCAGTGCATTTAGTCAAGTCAAGTCAGATTTATTTATATAGCGCTTATTACAATGGAGCATTGTCTCAAAGCAGCTTTACAATTTTAGACTATCTTCTAATATCTAAGGCCAATCCCAAATAGAGCAAGCCTAGACAGTGGCAAGGAAAAACCTCCTTAAACGTTGTAAGGAATTTAGGTATGTAGACATGGTCAAAATGACCTGCTGAAGCTAAAACCAAGCATCAGAATAGGGAAGAAAGGTGATTTTGAACGTGGCATGGTTGTTGGTGCTAGACTGGCTTGTGTTTATCAATGGAATGTGCTATCACACAGTATTGAGTACAACAGTATAAGCTAGTGTCAGAAATCATTTACTATGCTTATAAATTCTATCCCCTATAACAGTGCACTACACAGTGCCCCAGATTTTTCAAAGCATGTAATAGAGAATGGGGAACAGTTTCGGACACATCCTTAGCCTCATTATGAGTTAATTGTTAAAGTAAAAAAATGTTTTTAAAAATGCTGTCCCCAGTTTTCATGTTGGTACCAAAACAGTTTTTAGTCAATAGCCACACGCTGCATTTTAGACATGGAATTGAGACTGCATTGATTAAGTGGATTAATTTGTTGCTTGCAGGCACTAGTATTTAAAAGTAAATAATAGAGTTGATTCCAAACAAAAATGAAAAGTGAAACTTGACTCAACATTGTACATTTTAAACAATACTGAATTTTTTTTTTACAAACCAATCTAATGTACAGTGGGGCAAAAAAGTAGTTAGTCAGCCACTGATTGTGCAAGTTCTCCTTCTTAGAAAGATGAGAGAGGTCTGTAATTTTCATCATAGGTACACTTCAACTATGAAAGACAAAATGAGAAAAAAAAAAATCACACTGTAGGATTTTTAAAGAATTTAATTGTAAATCATGGTGGAAAATAAGTATTTGGTCACCCACAAACAAGTAAGATTTCTTAACTCTCACAGACCTGTAACTTCTTCTTTAAGAAGCACTTCTGTCCTCCACTTGTTAACTGTATTAATGGCACCTGTTTGACCTAGTTATCTGTATAAAAGACACCTGTCCACATCCTCAAACAGTCAGACTCCAAACTCAACCATGGCCAAGGCCAAAGAGCTGTTGAAGGACACCAGGAAGAAAACTGTAGACCTGTACCAGACTGGGAAGAGTGAATCTACAATAGGCAAGCAGGTTGGTGTGAATAAATCAACTGTGGGAGCAATTGTAAGAAAATGGAAGACATTCAAGACCATTGATGATCTCCCTCGATCTGGGGCCCCACGCAAGATCTCATCCCATTGGGTCAAAATGATCATGAAAATATTGAGCAAAAAATCCCAGAACTACATGGAGGGACCTAATGATGACCTGCAGAGAGCTGGGACCAAAGTAATAAAAGGCTACCATCGTAATACACACGCCAAGAGGGACTCAGATCTTGCAGTGCCAGGCTGTGCATCCCTGCTTAAGCCAGTACATGTCCAGGCCCGTCTGAGTTTTGCCCAGAGAGCATATGGATGATCCAGAAGAAGATTGGGGAGAGGATGACATCATGTGGATCAGATGAAACCAAAATAGAACTTTTGTTTAAAAACTCAAACACGTACGTGTTTGGGGAAGATGAATGCTGAGTTGCACCATACCTACTGTGAAGCATGGGGGCTGGAAACATTCAAAACATTTGGGGCTGTTTTTCTGCAAAGGGGTCAGGACACCTGATCCGTGTTAAAAAAAGAATGAAAAGGGCCATGATATCGTGAGATTTTAAGCCAAAACCTCCTCCATCAGTTTGAGAGGAGCATGAAGATGGAATGTAGCTGGGTCTTCCACGGCATGACAATCATCCCAAAACACGCTGCTCAGGCAACGAAGGAGTGGCTCCGTAAAAAGCATTTCAAGGTCCTGGAGTGGCCTAGCCAGTCTCCAGACCTCAACCCCATAGAAAATTTGTGGAGGGAGTTGAAAGTCCATGTTGCCCAGTGACAGCCCCAAAACATCACTGCTCTAGAGGAGATCTGCATGGAGGAATGAGCCAAAATACCAGCTACAGTGTGTGCAAACCTGGTGAAGACTTACTTGACCTCTGTCATTGCCAACAAAGGTTATGTTACAAAGTATTGAGTTGAACTTTTGTTATTGACCAAATACTTATTTTCCACCATAATTTACAATTAAATTATTTAAAAATTCTACAATGTGATTTTTTCTCATTTTGTCTCTCATAATTGAAGTGTACCTATGATGAAAATTACAGACCTCTCTCATCTTTCTAAGTAGGAGAACTTGCACAATCAGTGGCTGACTAAATACTTTTTTGCCCCACAGTATCTAGCAATTTTATTTCTATAAATTGGGAGTTAATATCAATGGTGATGCCCAACAAGTAATGGGTAATGCTGATATACCATTAAGTTTACTGAATCCCTGCACATTTAAGGATGAAGGAGAACTTCATCACTGAAACAGATTCAAGAAATTATTTCAAACTGCTTTCAAAAGTTATGACAAAACTATTATACTTTGTCATTTATTTATTGAGGAAAATGATCCAATATTACATATTACTGAATGGAAAAAGTATGTGAATCTCTAGGATTAGCAGTTAATTTGAAGGTGAAATTAGAGTCAGGTGTTTTCAGTCAGTGGGATGACAATCAGGTGTGAGTGGGCACCCTGTTTTATTTAAAGAACGGATCTATCAAAGTCTGCTCTTCACAACACACGTTTGTGGAAAAGGTTACAAAACCATCTTTAAAGAATTTGGACTACACCAATGCACAGTCAGACAGATTGTGTACAAATGGAGGAAATTCAAGACCATTGTTACCCTCCACAGGAGTGGTCGACTAACAAAGATCATAAAGAATCATGGCGAGGTCATAAAGGACCCCTGGGTAACTTCAAAGCAACTGAAGGCCTCTCTCACATTGGCTAATGTTAATGTTCATGAGTGCAGGGTTGCAAGGAGAAAGCCACTGGTCTCCAAAAAGAACACTGCTGCTCATCTGCAGTTTGCTAAAGATCACGTGGCCAAGCCAGAACGCTATTGGAAGAATGTTTTGTAGACAGATGAGACCAAAATAGAACTTTTTGGTTTAAAAGAAAAGAGATATGTTTGAAGAAAAGAAAACACTGTATTTCAGCATAAGAACCTTATCCCATCTGTGAAACATGGTGGTGGTAGTATCATGGTTTGGGCCTGTTTTGCTGCATCTGGGCCAGGACGGCTTGCCATCATTGATGGAACAATGAATTCTGAATTATATCAGAGAATTCTAAAGGAAAATGTCAGGACATCTGTCCATGAACGGAATCTGAAGAGAAGGTGTGTCATGTAGCAAGACAATAACCCTAAGCACACAAGCCGTTCTACCAAAGAATGGTTAATAAAGAATAAAGTTAATGTTTTGTAATGGCCAAGTCAAAGTCCTGACCTTAATCCAATTGAAATGTTGTGGAAGGACCTGAAGCGAGCAGCTAATGTGAGGAAACCCACCAACATCCCAGAGCTGAAGCTGTTCTGTATGGAGGAATGGGCTCAAATTCCTCCAAGCCGGTGTGCAGGACTGATCAACAGTTACAGGAAACGTTTAGTTGCAGTTATTGCTGCACAGGGTGGGGTCACACCAGATACTGAAGCCAAAGGTTCACATACTTTTGCCACTCACTAATATGTAATATTGGATAATTTTCCTCAATGAATAAATGACCAAGTATAATATTTCTATTTCGTTTGTTTAACTGGGTTCTCTTTATCTACTTTTAGGACTTGTGTGCAAATTAGATGATGTTTTAGCTCATATTTATCCAGAAATACGGAAAATTCTAAAGGGTTCACAAACTTCCAAGCACCACTGTAAAAAAAAAAACTTACAATATTTTGACTATATGGTGGGAATCTGATAAAACAGATAAATACACGTGAAGGAGAAACCGTACTCTTAATTTTGCATTTTCCCCAGGCAAGAGATATGCGCAGTGAACTACTCTCCCAGTAGGAATTTGGAAGTGCGTGATGTAAGGGAATCACGTGGCGGGACTGATGAACGCTGGGAAATGTAGTTAGGAAAAGCCGCGTAATAATCGTTTTTGTTTTTCCACTTTCAATACGTTATTCAATAAATTGCATGAGACATTCAATAATTCATTATAATATAAGCTTTATGTTAATGATTTTGCCCAACTGTAATTTAACGCAAGTGTTTTAGGTGTTTAAGGCACGCTATGCACTATGATACTGGGAAATGTAGTGAGGAAAGCTGTGGTCACGTTCATGTTTTAAGCATTTGTAAGGTACGCTACGCTATGATATATACAGCATAAACTTGTGATGGAATTGTCAGAACATATTCCCATCATAAAACAGGGACTACCTGTATACAAACAGACTGATGATTGTAATCAAAGCAAAGGGTGGCTCTATAAAATAAAATTACTGAGAAAAAATGAGTAAAATATGATTTTTTCCAACACTTTTATTAGTTTTTATTCATTTTCTGAGCAGCTTGTCTTGTCATTTGAGTGTTTAAGGTAAATCTGTAAATAAACTGGTATTTTCCTTGGGTTTAAGTTACCTGAAAAAATGTAACAGTTATAAACAGTAAAAGCTTTTTTTGAGTAACACCTCTTTTTTCCAGTAAACTGAATTATCTAAAGCATTTTATTGCAAAAAGGCCATTTGATTTAAAAACAAGCGGCTGACATTAAACTGAATCTTTGCAGCTGTACCACAGTGAGAAATAAAATAACCTATTATTAATGTCATATGCAGTGTCATACCGGTCAATAAAGCCATTGTTGTTGGCGCGTGAGTCTGGCCTGCTCACTCCTAAACAGAATATGTCTTTGACATCAATCTTCATACTAGGTTCATGGCATCTGTCAGACTCATAAAACAGAAGAGACTGCTCCACCGAGCACCAGTACTTTTGAAAATCTGACAAAGAAAACAAGAACAATATCAAGTCATTTTTCAGAACCAACCTCAATATTATGACATAACATTCATGTGTAGGATGTCATTAGACAGTGCATTTTGCAACTAATCATGTCTAAAACCAACACTCAGCAAGATGTCCTAACACTTTGAAATGTTGTGTGTGTACCGTGAAAGGCCCTTTATTCTATTGTCTTCTAACATCTCACTCTGTTCCTAAACTCCTGCCAAGCACCGAGTTCACCACATTTTCGCCTACCTTCTCTGGTCCGGCGGGATAAAGTGCCTTTGTTCATAGATCCTGATTTGTAGAGATAGCCAGAATAGAGGACTGGCTGCATGATCTCATCATACACACTGGAATCTGCAACAAAGCACAATTTAATGTAGACAGGAAGCTTATCAACAGTAAAGTCTGTGTTATATTGTCACAACATACCACTCTGTCTACTTTCCGAAACTGAGATTAGCAACGCTGCCACAACAATGCTATTTATTCATTTTTCAGAAGCCATGACTGTATCATAGTTACCATTTTGTGTCTGTTAGAATTTCAGCATTATGTTGAATTCATGGTTTAAAGGCCATATGGCACCCAATGGTAGAGCAGAAATAACAGAACAGTTAACATAAGTACTACAGGAACTGCCATTTCCAGCAGCTGGCTCTTAAGGGTGTACTCACACTAGGCCATTTGAGCCGCGCTCGAGCGCGTTTGGTACGTTGGTTTGGCTAGTGTGAGTGCGAATCGCGCCCGGGCACGATTGACGATGACATCAATTGTGCGACTGTTTCATTACACAAACACAGCAGCGAAGAGTTCACTGTGGTCTGTGGCTATGTGAATTGTTTACTTGAGATTTGGGCTGATGAAAGCATAACGATTTAACTACACAAGAAACAAAGCAGTAATGTTCCGTGCTCCAGTGCGGAAAACAGCGTCAGCTGACTCAGTAGAAATCTTCTTGCATGCAGCACAAGAAGCCGAAAATAAGTGCGTCACATAACCAGAACATTTATTAAAAGGTTTATTAGGGCTGTGTGTCAGCACGAACAAAGAGAAACAGAAAAGTCTAATAGTAAGTACAAGCATGAAGTACGCTGTGCAGCACGAGAATCTGTTTCACAGTGAGCTGCATAATCAATGAACCTTATTAAAAGGCGTATAGCATTTAGTCCACTGTGCTGTGTGAGCCCGTCTAATATGTGCAGCATGAGAAACCGAAAATCAGTGCGCTGCATAATCAATGCATTAGATGCATTAGACGTGCATAAGATGTACTAGGGTTGCGTGTCAGCGAGCCCTAGTGAAACGCCCTTGAAAACCACATAGTAAGTCCAAGCATAAAGTCCGCTGTGCTGTGCGATCCTGTCTTATAGCAGGAGAAGCCGAAATACAGTGCGCTGCATAATCAATGCATTTATTATAATGTGTATTAGGGCTGCGTCAGCGCGCACAAAGTTAGGTTATAAGGCGTATTAGGGCTGTGTGTCAGCGTGCACAAAATGAAAACAAAGAAAAGCACAAAATTATGTGTTTACCCGATCACGTATGTACAACCATGAAGTGTGCTGTGCTGTGTGAGCGCGTATGGTGACGAAAGCATGCCAGAGCACGTTTCGATGAACCTAGTGTGAGCAGGAGCCAGGGGGCGAATGGGGAGGGGGGACAACCGTACTCAGTGTGAGTACACCCTTAGTTAAAGATTGGTATTTATGTTAGAGCTGTTCGTGTTTACACTAACACTGGGCTACCGGTCTTGCCATCATGGTTTGTATGTAATAAATAACACTCAAAATATTTATTTATATGCACGCAAGCCATTTTCATGACAGGAAAGTCTCTTATCTCCTTATATACAGTGCCTTGCAAAAGTATTCGGCCCCCTTGAACTTTTCAACCTTTTGCCACATTTCGGGCTTTAACACTAACACGACATAAAGATAACACTAACACGACATAAAGATATGAAATTGTAATTTTTTGTGAAGAATCAACAACAAATGGGACACAATCGTGAAGTGGAACGAAATTTATTGGATATTTTAAACTTTTTTTAGAAATAAAAAACTGAAAAGTGGGGCGTGCAAAATTATTCGGCCCCGTTGCGTTAATAGTTTGTAGCGCCACCTTTTTGCTGCGATTACAGCTGCAAGTCGCTTGGGGTATGTCTCTATCAGTTTTGCACATCGAGAGAATGAAATTTTTGACCATTCTTCCTTGCAAAACAGCTCGAGCTCAGTGAGGTTGGATGGAGAGCGTTTGTGAACAGCTCTTTCCACAGATTCTCGATTGGATTCAGGTCTGGACTTTGACTTGGCCATTCTAACACCTGGATACGTTTATTTGTGAACCATTCCACTGTAGATTTTGCTTTATGTTTTGGATCATTGTCTTGTTGGAAGATAAATCTCCGTCCCAGTCTCAGGTCTTTTGCAGACTCCAACAGGTTTTCTTCCAGAATGGTCCTGTATTTGGCTCCATCCATCTTCCCATCAATTTTAACCATCTTCCCTGTCCCTGCTGAAGAAAAGCAGGCCCAAACCATGATGCTGCCACCACCATTGTTTGACAGTGGGGATGTGCGTTCAGGGTGAAGAGCTGTGTTGCTTTTACGCCAAACATAACGTTTGCATTGTGGCCAAAAAGTTCGTCTGACCAGAGCACCTTCTTTCACATGTTTGGTGTGTCTCCCAGGTGGCTTGTGGCAAACTTTTTATGTATATCTTTGAGAAATGGCTTTCTTCTTGCCACTCTTCCATAAAGGCCAGATTTGTGCAGTGTACGACTGATTGTTGTCCTATGGACAGAGTCTCCCACCTCAGCTGTAGATCTCTGCAGTTCATCCAGAGTGATCATGGGCCTCTTGGCTGCATCTCTGATCAGTCTTCTTGTTTGAGCTGAAAGTTTAGAGGGACGACCAGGTCTTGGTAGATTTGCAGTGGTCTGATACTCCTTCCATTTCAATATGATCGCTTGCACAGTGCCCCTTGAGATGTTTAAAGCTTGGGAAATCTTTTTGTATCCAAACCAGGCTTTAAACTTCCCCACAACAGTATCTCGGACCAGCCTGGTGTGTTCCTTTGTCTTCATGATGCTCTCTGCGCTTTAAACAGAACT
The DNA here is from genome assembly GCA_025084515.1 of Ancistrus triradiatus. Taxonomy (NCBI): domain Eukaryota; kingdom Metazoa; phylum Chordata; class Actinopteri; order Siluriformes; family Loricariidae; genus Ancistrus; species Ancistrus triradiatus. The sequence goes on from JAJAGP010000382.1 coordinate 411,699, forward strand.
CTGACACCATCACAGAACATGTGCATTTATACGGAGACTTGATTACACACAGGTGGATTCTATTTATCATCATCAGTCATTTAGGTCAACATTGTATCATTCAGAGATCCTCACTGAACTTCTGGAGTGAGTTTGCTGCACTGAAAGTAAAGGGACCGAATAATTTTGCACGCCCCACTTTTCAGTTTTTTATTTCTAAAAAAAAGTTTAAAATATCCAGTAAATTTCGTTCCACTTCACGATTGTGTCCCACTTGTTGTTGATTCTTAACAAAAAATTACAATTTCATATCTTTATGTTTGAAGCCTAAAATGTGGCAAAAGGTTGAAAAGTTCAAGGGGGCCGAATACTTTTGCAAGGCACTGTAATATATATATATATATATATATATATATATATATATATATATATATATATATATATATATATATATATATCTCAAAGCACTGACAATAACAATAACTTTATAATTTATTGTTAAACACGGTTACTATAATTACCATTGTTATTTCTCATGGTACAAACTATGATTCAAAGTCTGGTACTGTTGTTTTATAGGAAGGCTAGAGTAAACTTTTTTTTTATTTAGGTTGCTATGTTCATGCCAATGTTTGCAGATAAACAGATGTGTTAAACAGACAAACTGGCAGGACAAAATGTACAAACAATATTTGAAACATGACTTTGGTTAGGCTTTTAGTGTGCACACTTGAGGCATGCTTGATGACAATAGCTCCTGTGTAGTGGTGAATGACTGAGGGCAAACAGTGGAAGTGGTTGTGTCGCAGCTGCATTGTGTGTGTAAGTGAGCCCTGAGCACCTGAATACTGAGCAGAGGGGTAATGCAGGGACAGATGCTTCTCGTGTCCATTAGAGGCAGAGAGTCGAACGGCCTCAGCTTCAGCAAATATCTGTGTGACTGTCTTCAGGAGGTTCTGTTCAGTCACTGCAGTACACAGAGCCTGCAGGATCACAAACAAGCACACAAAGACAAAGTGCATTACTAAAAGCATGTTCAGCCACAGGACATTCCCAGTATAGCTTTCCAGAAAAGCCCTTCTAGTATAGACATGGTTTTGCACCTTTTATTCCTTAATTTAAAAAAAAACACACATTTGAAAACCACAATGCATCCCACACAAGGCTTTCAGTTTCTGGCCTGAACATGCTGGCCTGTGGCTTTCTTAATTCACTGAAAAAACCCTGCCTTCTCTTTTTGTATTGAGCACACAGAAATGAATGGCGTACAAATATATAAACATTTAAATTTAAGATGACCATGCAAGCTGCCTGCCGCTGCCTGCCCAGCTGACATCAGCACACCTACAAGTTTCACACATGCCATTAAAGATTACGTGTAAGAGCACAGCTGCAAATTTTCCATGAAGCGTGCTTCGTTTTCTGTACATTGCTAACCTTAAGTAACTCCTCTTGAGTGCTGAAACTGGGATGAGGGTGACGGAAGCGTCCTTCTCTGTATTTCTGGTTAATGAATTCTCTGCGCTGTTCAGCCGTGGCGTCACAATCCAGTTCCTCAGCCTGTGACAGTCTGGCAGCCCAAAACTCATTGGCTTTATCATTACCCAGCATTATGAAGAGCTAAAACATACACACACTGCAGATGCTCAAAATTGCATGTACGGAGCATTTTTTGCACATAAAGACCAAATTACGCTTTGTGACTGGACATTGCCATAGTCACATAGTCACTTTTTGTGCTACTGCAATGTAAACATTAAAGGGTAATATCACAAGAAAACTGCATGCAAATGATTGGGTGAAAATGCAAAAACAAAAAAAAACAAAGTGATTGATGAGTGATTGAAACGACTGATTCTTTTGTTGATGGAAGAGTAACATGCACTGATAGACAGTATTACAAACAACACAGAAGATTAGCCAGATGAGTCAACGAGTGCCGAACAAGTACAAACACCATTTACAGCTGGTTACAAATACCCAGGGGAAAGTCATACACACAAACACGAGTAACTTGCACAAAAAGTCTCTAAACACATCAACCGAGTTAGAACAGTCTCTGGTCCAAACATGAGCAAAAAAAACACATGACCGGTAAGCAATTACTTTTACATTTACAAAGACACACACACACACATTTGTCTTGCTATCCCTGTGAGGACTGCTGCAGCTAATTAATGTTACCCCTATACCTAACCCTAACCTCAGCAACCTAAAGCAAATGTTTATGCTCTTTTGGTTTTTCAGATAAAATTTGTCATTTTGCAAAAAGCAGTTAAAGAAGTTAGGACCAAAGAAACGGGTTTCACTGGTCAAAATTCCAGGTTTTCATATCATTGTTGTGACATTTGGTCCTCACATAATAATAATTGACATAATAATTACTGTAACTAATTAATTCTTCACCTACATCTACACCTAAACCTAACTAACCTCAGTAACCTAACGAAAATCTTTTTCTGCTTCTTTGCTTTTCAAATGAAAAGTTGCCGTTTTTGTAAAAAAAAACAAAAAAACAATTAAACCTGAGAACCTGCAAAATTATAGTCACAAGTCAAAACTGCCAGGTTTTCCTATCATTGTAAGGGCATTTGGTCCTCACAAGTATTTTATTTAGGAATTTATTCAGGAATTTTTTTTTTTGTACAACGCAAAAGAATAAATGCATAATTCTTTACTATAAATACTTAAGCTGTAATATCAATCTGTAGAGTTTATACTAGAGAGTAGTACAGTTTAACAAAAGTTTTGAGGGTTTTTATTTTTAATTTTTAAAGTAACAGAGAAGTCCTATAAAGGAAATATCTACAAAAAGGAAAAACAGTTTCATGACCAACAAGTCCTGCCTGCAACCCCCACCTGAACAATCTCATTGCTCCAAACGCTGGTGTCCAGTTTCAGACTCTGTACTTTGGATACCATTGTGCCCAGACCCCTGTGCTGGCCTGCAAGCAGATACAACAAAAGAGTCATCACACCACTCGCCACGCTCCATTCACTCTGTTAGGCCTGCAACAGAGAGTCAAGATGCTGCCTTCTAGCCATCTCTAGAGTCCATCTTTAGTGTGTGACAAACAGGAGCAGTTGGGATAAAACATCAAGAGCTCCCAAAATCAGTGTGATCTTTCTGTGCAACTACACCATATAAGCAATGTTGTGCATTATGCTGAACCATGATGCCAAATAATACAAGCGAAACACGTTTAAGGGCTTAGTGTTTAGCAAGACAAATAAGACATTGGCAGTTAATTTTTCAATTTGATAAGACACCTGGGCCTCCCATCATCCCAGCATACCTGCACAGTTCTTACAGATGACCACGCAGAGATTGATGGAGGCCCAGTCAGGATTGATGGCTTTGCAGTCCGCGCAGACCTTGTTGGAGCGGTTGGACCAGATTTTCTCAGCCACTTCGTAATCGGAGAGCGTCTCTGCTATGGACTCCTGCAGAGCCTCCATCCACTCCCGCTTCTCCCGCTCAGACTCGGCGGTAAAGCTGCAGGAACAAGGGGGTCAACAGATATTGCAAAACTACTTCAATAAATTTAATTTCTTGCTGCATTCACACACTTGGCTTGGTCTAGACAGTAATCCCACATCAGTTCCAATGGGTTCATGCAAATAAACTATTGTTTACTAGGCTGAATCAATTTTTTAGTGGGAATGTATTATTTTATTATTTCTGATTAGATTTTTTTATTACTTGTATTTTATCAGCCCAGAAACACCCGTAGCTCTAAAATCTCAAAATATGTTTCTGCATTAATGCTGCCATCACAGAAGTGTAAATGACCTTTTCCAAGGGCACTGACCCAACCCCATACCATCACAAAGCCTGACTTTTGGACTTGTTGCTGACATCAGTTTGGATGGTCCTTCTTGTTTTTTGGTTGGGGTCAGATATGGGGTTGTGGTGTACTGACATCTGACAATCTCTGTTGACTAAGGACACTAAACTGATTAATAGTTTTTTTTTTACTTTTTTTTTTTTTTAACTGTTTTTTGAACTGTCATCAATACATGCTGCAACGAAGCAGAATTTACCTGAAGATCTTGTAAGGCGTTATGAGGTCAAAGCTTTTGCTTTTGCCATCTCGGATTGTAGCGCCTTTGGCTTCAACTACGCTGATTCCAATACCACTCTTAAAACACTGAGGAAAAAGACAATTTATGGGATGCATTAGTGTTTATGTTATATGTAATTAACCTCAGCATGCGTGGGTTTTACTACATTACAAATAAATTAATCTACTGGAGACATGGCACAACAAGTCATTTTCTGTAGACTTTAAACAACATTTTGAGGAAGGAAATAACAGTAACGCACGCTTCCTGGACCCACAGTCAGGAAGCCATCCCTGCTGTATTGGAAATAAACAGTTTATCACCTGTTCACTCTTGTACAGCCATATCTGCTCAGTGATTATGGCAGTGTAAATCTTTGACTTGATCCCCTTCAACTCCAAGAAGCCGCTCTTCTGGCAGTGGTTGCCTGGACCAAAACGAGGACGGCCGAACACAAGCTGCTCCTTCACCCACTCCTGCAGCACACTGCACCACTTGCTCCTCTGAACTTCATTCAGTGAAGACAGGGACAAGTTCAAAGGATTTTATTAAGAGATCAGAAAAAAACAAAGATGGACCGCGTTAACAAACCAAAAATCATTTCTATACATACGTACATCCCAGTATCGGCCTGTGGGTTTTAAAATTGGAAAATATGATCACTTTATATATTACTAGCTAACCATATTAAACACATTGTAAGATTTTCTGGGGCTGAATCATTGAAGTTTGATAAATCACTCATGTTTCTGCTTCCCGATTTGATGAGGTCATCATAAGAAGGCTCAAAATGATGCATTCAAAGTCATTTGTCCAGTCATTTGTCTAATTCTCTTATCGTTTGTCCTACATAAGTATACACATCTGCGGCATAGACTTACAAAGACACAAAAGCTTTAATTGGTGTCTATTAGGTCTGTGTCTTGGTCTTCAAAGCAGATTTTGCATGCTTTCGTTCACCACCCAATGGAGTTTGAGTTTAAAGAAAGAGCACAATAATGCTGTTAAATATTTTATCATTTGATTCACTAAAATATTGAACTTAAGATTACTTAATAGTACAGACACTTTGGTAAACTATAACTACCACATTTTAATGAAACTGAAGGGAAGCCGGGCTTCCAGTGAAGTCTTATAGCAACCGTCTGCAGTGCCCACACACTTACCCCAACCCACATCCAGCTCTAAAATTACATCACAGAGCTACACTGGCAGAAATAAACCAGAAAGCTTTTCTGTTATGTGAATAGTCCCACTTTACTTACATTTGTACATCTAAGTAAAACATGACTAATAAAAAAAATGTAAGAGCCATTAGTGTGAATAATAAGGAATGAATCTCAGCTTATCAGAACATCTGGCGTTTACTACACTGCAAATATATGTACCCAATACAATATATATCCTTGAAACCAGGCACATCTCCGTCTGACAGGCTCCAGACAATCATGGTCTATCCCTGTGCCAGAGGCCTTATATGAACCAGAGAGGCTCGTATACTGCCACTGGGGAGATGAGGGCAATTGATTACAGAGTTGCGTTCCTCAGGTCTGGTGCAGGGATAGACCAGAACAGTCAGGCACCTGAGAGACTCAGAAGGGTCCAATGCAAGGACAGGGGCCGGGAAGGTCCAAAACAGTACCTGGTTGTACTGGAGAGGCACATGCGAGTTTCTGCGTCTCCAGTCGCCCTGGGGTTACATGACCTACTCAAATAAGCTGTCACAACATGTAACTAAATCATGTTTAGTCATGTTTGGAGCATTTAAAACACGGCTTTCAGAATGTACATGTTAATAATTATAATTTTTATTATTGCATTGTCGTTACATACTCATGAGGATTTTTTAAAAAGAGACCAGTGTAAATGCCACTGTTTGACAAAATACCTGGCACAGGAGGAAACATCTTGCACATGCTGTTTCGAATAAAAGTAACTAATTTAATTAATACTTTTAATTTAAAGAGTAGCATTCTGGTAATCACTTATGTATGTTAGTGTTTAGAGAATTATTACAAACCAATAAATGAATTCTGGTCAATCTTACATTGTCCATTTGTATGGCATAAATCCTTGTGATTAATGCAATTAAAAATTTAAAGAGTATGACAGCTTTAATACAAGAATGACTTTGCATTGGGAAAATGTATGAAGATTGGGGAACATATTTCCAGAAACTATTTTGGGTGAGACAGGCTTCCATCATTTTTCAGTTAGATTAACATCTTAGCTTTACTGCAGAACTAAGAAGGCAGTTCATCAAACATATATTTCTCCACTGAGAAGACACTATGATATGAAGAAACGTATAACCCCGGCAAGATTTGTTTGTTTGTTTATTTAACATCGCTATCAGCATCAGTGGCCATTTCAGCGACACACACAAGGTTACCTCAAGACTAGTCATATATATACCAATGCCAATTTAGCTTAATTAACCTAACACTCATGTCTTTGGACTGTGGGAGGAAACCAGAGTACCCGGAGTAAACCCACACATACACGGGGAGGACACGCAGACTGCACACAAAAAGGACCCAGGACCTTCTTGCTGTGAGGTGCCAGTGCTATCCACCGAGCCACCATGACACCCACCCTGACAAGATACAATCCAACCAAGCAAGGGTTAAGGTCTTGCTGAAGATCTCAATAGTAGCAGCATGGCAGTACTTAAGTTACATTTTTTGCCAATTTATTCCTTTACCACTTCACATAACATTGCAAAGGTCAGTGTTCCCACTCCCTGTAGTGATCTGTGGGAGGGAACAGTCTTATATAAACTGAGATTACTACTGTCCATTAGAGGACAAGCAATTTAGCCTTGAGAGTGGTTTGTTTACCTTCATTGTCAGCCCGGAAGACAAACGTCCTGTGGTTCGTAACAACTTCAAACTTGTTGTCTTTGGCTGCTCGAGCCATTTGTATAGCACCCAGTGGAATCACGCCTTTTGGGTATGCCTCCTGGGAAAGAAGCGTGAAAGGCCGTTAGTACAAAGAATGGTACAATGCTACCTTCCAAAAAATCTGAGAACAAAATGCTATGATGTATCATCTGATTTCAGTAGTTACCTGACTATTTGAAAGGTCAAGTAGAGACCATACTAGGACATTATGCAACAGACCATTATTAGATTTTATAATAAAGACATAAGGTTTAAGTTAAATATTTGGTAATTCTGTGCACGTACACATTTGATACTACACTGGCATGTGTGGCCAAACCTACTGAGGAAATCTCAGACTGCATTATGATCCACATAGTACATGCTAAATAGCAAGCCAATGAAGTCCATTATCAGTTTGGGTGTAGGCTCTGTCTTGTGAAGACAGACATACAGTTTGGGTGTAGCCAACATAACAGAATGATTTGATACATACAAAGCGTACATAAAGATAACAGGACTAATGAACATAGTTTTATCAACACTACTCTGCCACTTTGCCAATAAAATATTTAAATACTCAAAAGTATGTGATTTAAAGAGCAATGTAACAATCTTAAAAGCTTAATTAAGCTTATTAAAAGCTTACATTTATAAACACAAATAAAGATGCATGGTTATTGACAGACTCATTAAAACCCAGAGTTTTCCAATTATCAGAAACTAAATTGCTTGAATATTTAAAAACATTTGTCTAAATATTATCCTCACTTAAGTACTCTTATTGGATTTGAATGTATATCCTCATTTCATTGTACCTTCTCGCTGCCATAGTACATCAGGTTTTTTCCATCAAACTTTACATAGCGCTTCTGGAATACATAGTTCCTAAAATAAATACAACACAAATCAGACGTATCCAGGATAAGCAAACAAAACATTTCAATAACAGTGTATTTCATGCCAAATTCAGCTATAAAATAAGGCAAATAACAACAGAGAAGTAAAGGAAGGAGGTCTCACTCACTCACAAAAACCCACACACACAAAGGAAGTAAAGGCTAAGACACAAACAAAAGTCAATGAGGTGAAAAGTCAAGACAAACCGGCAGGAAAGGACGGACAGAAGGTACAGACAACCCTCAAGAAGGGACGAAATGCAGAAACAGGAGGAGATCAGCAGCGTAGTCAGGGCATACCCTTGGGGGGAAAGCTTGTCCAACCAGCCACTGAGGATGGGCACTGCCTGCTCAGACAGTGAATTGTAGCTAGCATACGGGGAGATGGTTTGATCCTCATCTAGTTCACCAGGGTAGAAGCCGTGATGGGGCATAGAGAAGGAGCGTGAGGCAGAGGAGGGGTCGCCAACTGTGCTGTAGCCTGGGGAGTTACCAGGGCTGGTATGGGACCGGCGTTTGAGACAGGATTGGTTTTGTTGCCTGGAAAAGTAGAAACAACAGAAATTGTGTTTCCTTAGACAAAGTCAAAATAATCTGGGACAAAAAAACAGAACTTCTTTGATTAAATTTTGAATTTAATTCATACAATTATTTGTATGAAAAATGGCAGCAATTCGGGGTAATTCTGTATTTTATTGAAGGTTGTTCAGCAATTCAAGCACTACTGAATGAGTAATAAATTAAAGTAATTTGAATATAATTGAGAGAATGAAAGAAAAACCTCCTGTTGTACTCCAATTTTTCCTGCTTAGGGTCGCAGGGGAGGGTCTAGTGCTTAATTCGAAATTCACTGATCCACCGAACATTCTAACTGATGCTAATCTCTTGCTTCACAAACTCTCATATAGTTACTACAGAAATGATCGTACCAATCATACCATAACAACTTGAAATGGCTATATATGGCTACATATATATGTATATATATATATACACGTATACGTATATATATATATATATATATATATATATATATATATATATATATATATATATATATATATATATAGACATACATACATACATATATACACAATCCACAGATTGTCTATAGGATTTAGGTCAGGATTGACTTGGCCACTGAGGGGCATTTACAAACCTCTCCTTAAGCCACAACATTGTTTTTTATTGTTGTTTGTTTGTTTTTTGGTGGTGTGTTTAGGGTTGTTATCATGCTGAAAAGTGAACTATCTGCCCATCAAAGAGTTCACTATTGATCTCATCTGACCATTAACCTTTTGCAACACAGCAACAGAAGCTCAAACAAGATTCAGCGTAGCACTTTTTCAAAAGAGTCTTCCTTCTTTCCTGCCACACAGATTGTGTAAATCTTGTGAGACTTCTGTCACATGCACAGAACAACCAAAGAGTTCTAAGTCCTTCAAAGTTGCAACTGGCTTCTTGGCAGTGTTATTTATCAATAGCCTCCTGGCTCGGGCATCCAGGTTGAAGGGACGACCCAATTTTTTGCATGGCAAGGTTTTGGTGATGCCATGCCCTTCTTAATGCTTCTTAATAATGCTCAGAACAATACTGTGACAGTAGATTAAGGCTTCTGAAATCTTTTTGTATCCTTCTCCTAACTTGTGCCTTTCCACAACCTTATCCAAGAGCCCTTTTCAGCCATGGTGAATTCTTTACCATGCACTACTAGCAACAAAACCCTCAAGGAAGAGCTGGTTTTATTCTGGTGTGTGATCCGGAAGGCGATTGGTTGTACCTGAGCAAGTTTATAATGGTTGACTCACTTTGATGTTGAGGGCTGCAATGTGTAAACACAGCTGGAAAAATCTAGCATTAATTAATTAAAAATTTTAATGTGTAATGTGACAAGAGGCAAGCACAAGGCATTATGAGTTTCTATAGGCATTGTTGCTTTGTCAATTGCTAGCATGAAAGTAGGAACGGATTAATTTTTTAATACATTTAAATTTACATGTACAGCATTTAGCAGAGGCCCTTATCCAGAGCGACTTACATTTCATACAGTCTTACAATCCAAGCAATTGTGGGTTAAGGGTCTTGCTCAAGGACCCAACAGTGGCAGCTTGGCAGAGGTGGGATTTGAACCCTGGATCTTCTGGTCCAGAGTCCAGTACCTTTACCACTAGGCTACCACAGTCCCACTACAGGTAATACAGGTAGTCCCCGTGGCTCAGTTTACAACTTTACAATGGGAATCCAATAATAAATACACATTCAGCAGAAACCATATTCTGAAATTTTAATTTTGATTGTTCCCCGGGCAAGCGATACACAGTACGATACTTTCCTGCAGATGCGGCACATAAGGGCAGCAGCCAGCTGACTGAGCTGAGCGGCAGCACCAATGGACAAACCATTTTGGTTTTGCTTTCAATACACTATTCAATAAATATATTGAATTTATTGAAATATATTGGAGTTTGCCCAACTGTAGGTTAATGTAAGTATTTTAAACAGGTTTAAGCTATGACATATACAGTATATATTAAACTCGTCGGTTTAAGATGCATTCAGCTTACAAAGCATTTATCCAAACGAATCCTCATCGTACTTGTATCATGAAACACTACTTAGAAACTCACGAAAATATATTTACCCATGATCCTCTCTTGTCTTATATTCTTTCATTCCAGGACTTTCCCCACCTTCAGGTGACATTCCACCCTTAATATGAAATGCATAAAAATATACAAATAAAAACAGTCAGCATCTTAAAATATTTTTAGTTAATAATAGTACCATTTTATGGCAGCTTGTCTGCTAAACTCACCATAGGATGCTGATGTTGTCGCTTTTTATGGACAACAGTTTCACAGTATGGACTAATCAATTCATCTTGGTCCTCGGCAAGGGCTACATTAGAAAAAACTGTTACTATTTAATGAAAATTGTATACACCACATACATAGAAGTATACATTTATGACACGACAACTAGAATTTAAAACATACCTGATGTTCGTGTAGGCATTTCTGGGAAGGATTGGTTTAAAGTGCTGCAAACATACAAATCTGAGGGTTAGTAGGTGAATCCAGAATCACAACATGCTTGCACTGGGTTTATAATAAAAAAAGCACCAACCATAGTAATGATTGTAATGATTGTAATGATCTAATTTACACATGCCTACCTATTGCTATCAGTAGATGTGTTGTTCTCTTGGCGTGGAGGAGGTACTGGTACAGAACGGCTCCAGAGTGTGGGTGGTGTGCTGGGTAAAGTGCCGAAGTAGATATCATTGGAGACCATTTCCAAGCCAGAACATGGAGGGCTAGGAGGTGAGCCAGGTCTACTGGTAAAAGGAGAGCACTGATAGCTAGAAGAGGAGTCTGGGGAAGGGGGCAGTGTTCTTTGCTGGTCCTGGCTTGACATCGCCCTTTGTATAGAAGGCGTAACCCTACGGTTGATCCTTGGGGGTACTGGAGGTAGTGGCCCACAGATTTCTGGGGCTGACCTAGTTTTATTTAACTTCTCTCCACCCAACTTCCGTCGTGAGTCCAGTGAGCCTGAGTTGGGTTGCTTAGTAGGAAAACTGTTCAGGACTGCAGAACAGGAAGAACCCTGAGAGGATCTTTTATAGATCTGAGCTTCCTGTTTTGCTGATGGAGAAGGCAGCTGCACCCTTTGCTTATTAAAGACAGTTCTAGGTTTTGGGACGGGCTTCACTATGGTAGGACAACGCTCTGACTGGGAACGCTTCACAGGTGCAGACAGATTAGGAACAGAGCTTTTACTCAAGGATTCTAAATATGTGTCTGGATTTCCTTGAGGAGCAGAAGGCCCGTCAGAAGTCACCTCATGAATAGCTGACTCTGAGTTACAGCGGTCCAGAGTGTCTGACCTTTGATGTTGGCAGATCAGCTGTATGTGCTCTACTAGTTTGAGGATTCGCTTCCTGTGGCCCGTGGCGGTTACACCGAGCCTGTTAAGAGCTGCATTGTCCACATGACTGAAGTCCCGGGCCAGCAGAAATCCTGCCTGTCTGAAGTGACTTAAATACTTCTCAAGATGAATGGAAGCCAACAGGTCCTCTGCATCTAAACCCAGATCAATCGTTGCCATAATGTACATGGACTATTCGTCTAATCTGCATGCAAAGCAGCAGAAACACTGGCCAAGAGGGTAGGAAGAGTTCCTCATCTAGGAAAAAAAAAGAAAGTCCATCAGCGTGTCTGTGTGCTCAACCTAAAGCGTGTTGGTATGCAAAATTAATATCAGATCATACATAAAAAATGGGCTATAAAGAGTTAAGCAAATGTCTTTTGTGGTTCATTTAGCTTTATCCCACAATCAAAATATAAGAGAAACCTATATAAGCTGTCAAGAGATGGATAACATTAATGCTACCTGTATTCAGTGTGTCCGCCACACTGCAAATGTTAACATAGTAAAAACCTGTAGAATAAACTTGCTCGTTGCTGGCATGCTATTGTTAAGACAATTGTGCCTGTGTTTATTTATTTCTCCAAAAGCTACAAAGTAATGCTGTTCATCAAGAAGTTAAAAATGCTGCAATTTTCTACATGGAGAATAACGCTATGAATGGAAAATAATGTTTCATAAAGTGTTTCATATATTATACTGTGCAAAAGTCTTTGGCCACCATTAGATTAGATATACCATTGGTTTAGCAATGGTAACAATGACCATATATAATTATTTAGTACTATGTTTATTAGAATACAACCAGAAAATTTGCATGAATTATTAAAAACTGAAATAAAAAAACACAAAAAAGCAATAGCAGCATCTGGTAGCTTTACTGGGAAGTTGACCCTTCTACAATGCTTTTTTGGAAGTCTATGAGCCAAGAAACCACTTTTTCGGAAGGGAACAGGAGAAAAAAAATATGCTAAAGCTCACAAAGATTGGAATGAAAATCAGTGGAGAGTATCATGAAATGACAGATCCAAGTTTGAAATTTTTGTGCTCCAATTGTCGACAATGTGTTATATATGGTCACTATACCATTGCTAAAACAACAAATCTAATGGTGACCTAAGACTTTCGCACAATACTGTACATGTTTAAGGTGTTTGCTGCACTGGGAACTGTTGTCATTCACATTGGTGAAGTAAAATCTCTAATGATCAAAACTGAGCACAACATTTGTTTAGATTTTTCCATACTTTATACAGGGGTGGGTATTGGTAAGGACTATGTCACGATACGCATTACGATACGTGTCACAATTATTTACAATCATATCATTATACACTGCGATACGATGCATATTGCGACATATTCCACAGAGTTCACTGAAAATATAAAAACGTCTAAACACTGTACTGTGGCATCTACAGGAGTAAAGATTATAGGTAAAATGTGTTTTTTCTTTTTTTAAACAAACAACAACAATATTTTGAGCTGAAAATCGATGTAGCAGATTGGGAAAATAAATATCACGATATACTGCTGTATCAATTTTTTAGCACAGCCCTAATTCTATAGTATCAAGACACATCAATCATTGTATTTTGGGTCCTTATTTTCAGTGCGAAGCCCTACTATACAACACATAAGTATGGCTGAGGACTCACCACTTCAGTTTTAAATCATTACCATGGATCTGTAACTTTTGGATCATTATCCTCCAATTCATTATCACAAACATTAATTGTTTTCTGCATAATAATATAAATTATAAATAATATTACAAACAAGCTCTTTTCTCTCCACTTGGTAAAATGACATTTGACTGCGACAGAGCAGTTAGAACAGACAGGACATGAGAGTATGGGACACTTGCATCAGAGCTTGGCTAATGTTGCATGCGTTAGTATTGCATCAGAATTCTGGTATCACTAGGACATGCAGTCAAACTGAAAAGGTGTTTTGGTACTTTTTCTGTCCTGATCAGACTCCAAATCTTCGGTTTCTAGGAAATCTATGGAATCTAATCCACACTACCAAAGGGAAGACAATGCACTTACTTAATGAAATAGAATAGGAGATTTCACCTGTTGTAACAATTTCAAAAGTTTGTCTTCTAACCAGGTTTTCTTTTTAAAATAACGGGTCACTAGTTGAATTGGATCTGTGTATCACTAGTTTATTTTCACATTGCCTTAAGAAGTCTGTATTCTTATTTTTGGAAAATTTGTTGTACATCAACCCTTCCATTCTTCATTCTATTTCATCCTAGGGTGTGCTACTGTTAGTGGTCAACAAGCAACTTTAAAGGGTTTAACATTGAAGCATTAATTAAATATATATATATATATATATTGCACTTAGTCTGGTGTAAAACTGAACTAATGTTCTTTCACAAGTGGGATGTCCTTCGCTGTGGTGTGCTCCAGATGAGGCCTTGGCCCTTCTTTAAACCTTTTTAAACCATTACTGTAGGACAAAGATTGATGTCATTGATCAAACAAAGGCACATCTTTGTTCTAGTTAAATGGGCATTTTGAGGGAAACGTGGGAACATTGCTCAAATACAAACAAAGATAAGTACTGGCTCACAGTCAGTCCGCAGATACATATGAAATGACATCACTGTCTTCGTTGCTTATCTATTTTTAGATGGTCTGGTCTGAAAAATCATGAAAGAGAACCATGTGATCCGAAAAGGCATTTGAGTAAAATATTAACTCTCTCAGGGCTATGCATGAGTGAGAAAAGGCTTTGTGGTAGGAAAGGCATGAACCCCATCCCTTGCCAAAGCAGAAACATCCTGCAAACATACTGACTGTGCTCAGCCTTAGAAGAGATACTCTCCTGACTTATGTATCCCACAGGGTGACAGTGCTTGAGAACACAGCCGTAATGAGAATCTCAAGGTTGGGTCAGTGGCGTAGTGCCAACCCTGGGAAGGGAAGAACAGAAAGCATTTATATTCCACCCAATCCAAGAGGAGAAATCTGCAATAGTGATCGAGCGCTCTCTAATCAAAGGGTGGGGGCCTTGAACTACGTGTCATACTACAAACAAAGGATATACATGGTTTCCAAAGGAATTTAAATGAGAGGGTCAGTTTCAGTAACCACACCAGCATGAAAACGAGCACGGTGAGATTCTCCCTCACACATCTAAAGAACATAAAGAACAGTAGAAGGGCTTTCATGGTACCATCATCTAATATTTCTCATTTTGTTCCTGGTCTGGGTCACAGGGGGTCCAGAGACTAGCCTGGAATTAACAGGGCACAGACGAGCATGTACCCGATCTGGCCAGAAAGCATCGATGGGACTTGAACCCAGGTGCCCACGGTGGTTTGTTTGTTTGTTTATTTAACATCGCATCAGCATCAATGGCTGTTTACGAAAGAAGAAAGATTACATTGATACTAGTCAGATACATTCACACCGGGCCAATTAACCTAATGCATGTCTGGAATGTGGGAGGAAACCGGAGTACCTAGAATAATCCATGCAAACACAGGGAGGACATGCAAACTCCGCACAGGCGGAGTCTGAGGTTAAGATCAAACCATGGACCTCAGGAGCGGTGAGGTGACAGGGCCAAACGCTTGGCCAGTGTCACCCCTGAAAATCACTGCTATACCACCTGTGCACCTGTGCACCTGTTTCTGTTATTAGAATGTTATAGTGCAAAAAGAATCAATAACACGCCATCAACTGGGCATCATACTATGCGGAAAATATTACTTATACAACATTTTTTCCTTTATTGATTTTAGGAGCATAAGCTCCTAAACAAGGCAAAAGAACATATTTAGCCTAGATGCTTTTAAAATGTTAAAAGCCATGGAAAATATGAAAATTTCCCACTGGGTTTGGTTATATAGGTTATGCTGGAATTTACCGACATTGTAAAGAAAAAGCACTAAACTTTTTAAACTAAACTTGTTTCTTAAATACCCTTACCAGCTAATCATATGGTGCTGGTATACATGAGTCAAAAGTCTGAGTACACTAGTGAATCAATATGATTTTCTGGAGGAATATTTGTTGTTTAAATTAATTGACTAATCGGTAAAAAGTCAAATAAAAAGCAACAATTAATATTGACAAGAGCAAGCTAATACAATGTAAGACTTTACAAACACATTTTTGAAGGATGCGACAGAGTCCCAGAAAGTATCGAGTTATCTATAATTTTTTTGTCAATATCGCACATCCCTAGTGGACAGTAGGAATGGGTATAAGGACTTGACGATACGATATGCATCACTATACAATACACGTCACAATACCATTATATCACAATACATTGCGATACGATCCATATAGCTGAAATACAAGTTATAGTGTACACTCTGAACCGTCTTAATACATCGCATCACATTGATAATTCAGCAGACAAATTGAGTCAAAGCACTGTACAGTGACAACTACAGGCACGGAGTCTTTAGTTTATACCCCATTTAAAACGTGTTTTATCTTCCTTCAAAAGCACAGCCCTAGTGGACAGCATATCAAACACACTCTGTAGAGGTCATGGTCAATTTTCTGGTTTCACATAAAATCACTGTTTGAACACAAGAATGAAGAAAGTTACATTAACATGACTGAACAAGATTCCCAGAGCTTGTGTCCAAGCATCAAGCATCTGTTAAACTGATTTCATTTATATGGGTGTTCCCTTACTTCTGAGACACCCTGTATAAATTATATCTTTTCAAAGAGAAATAGGGTTCCTGCTACTCACATATTCACCATCTGAATCAAGTTAGAATTGGACAGTGAACCGATAACTTCAATAACTCAACAACAATCAAAAGCATGACACCAAAATAACACCACACCTCATCCCTTGACATCTATGTGAACTTTTGCTCACTCTGATTTTCTTTAACACTTATCATTGGACAGACACTAATCAGAAGATAATGGTCAGTATCTATGTGGCTGCAAAGCACTGAGTGTAAGTGACAAAGCAGACAGTTTGAGGCTGTTAAAAGGGGCCATGAGTCATATCCTAGATTTCCTTTGTCTGCATGCTGAATGCTAACCTTTGCCTCTAGCGCAGTGATACACCGGATCCCGAGCAGAGCAGGCAGGCCGGAAGCTTGTGAAACTGGCAGATAAAGCATGACCTGGGAAAAGCCAATGACTGGGTGTTGTCTTTTCTCTCCTGCTAGCAATGTACAAGCTTCCCTTCTGCAAAGCTCTCACTACAGGACCATATCTGAGATATGCCAATTCAACAAGGTCATAGTTTAGGTATTAAAACTTCAGTTCCTGAAGGACTGACGTCTTTCAGCCTCCCAAACCAGAACCAGACAAGCATATAACTTGTGTTGTGTCCGTTCATCAATCCTTTACCACGTCCTATGTCTGATCATGTCCAAAGGCCTGTTGTTGACAGTACATCACATGTGATACTAGGCCAGCAAGCCTATGGACACCTCACATACAAATTCAAAAGTGGGTGCCTTTTTGAAAGGTTTTGAAATCAGCAGTGGTTTCATCAGGGTGAGTGCTTTCAAAAGGAAGCACCTAGACATCGTACAAATTAAAGATGCACCTGTCCAAACTTTGCTGCAAATCTCTACATGCAGTTATGCTGCTGGCAGATATGTAACTGCTTACAGGTGTGGTGTGATTAGACACTGGGTCTTGCCACAAGAAGGCGTAAAAGTGTTTCCCTGCTGCACTATAAAAAGGCTCTCAGATGCTACTTTTGGGTAGTATACCTCTTGATGAGGGATCACTGACTGGTACGCATGCCTCTATGACACATTTGCCCACAGCTTGGCCTGTAGATCCTCCATACACATAGTTTACTAAAGCCGGCGTCCAAGCTGGTCTCATAAGTGCTTCATTGGCAATAAACCTGGTGACAGGCAGGCCGAGGAAGTGTTTCAATACAGTGGAGACATTCCTGGGAAACTCTTGCCATGTATCGTTCTGAAAAATGCCAGTTGGAAGACCTGCCATGAGAGGTCACGTGGCCGCAGGATGTCCTGCACATATTGCATAGTGTCCCTCGTATCGCTAGGGATCACTTTGGGTGACCAATTGTCATATGAGATGGCTCCCAGATCATCACACCAGCAGTTGGGGCCTTGTGTTGCTCAACAACAAAGGCAGGATTGAAGCACTCACCAAGAGACCTCCACACTCTAACCCGACTGTCGTCTGATTCCAAACAGAAACTTCTCCCACCTCCTCATAACAGCTAGTTCAGACCAACCTAGATGGCAGGTAATTCTTCAAAATGACCATCTGCTTTTCTCAGTCCAATGATGTGCCCCCTTTAAAAGTCTGTCAACTAGACAAAATGTCTTTGAGTGTGTCATAGAGGTATGTCTAGCAGTCAACAATCTCTCAACACGGTACATAGGCTTTTTAAGCTACTGTAATGTAAATATAAAGGGTATGTTAACAAGAAAACTGCATGCAAACAGTAGATAAAAGCCTAAACTGCTATACATATCACATACAAGCACACAATAACAATCACAGACACTGTTGAACTAAAATATAAACACACACGATGGAATATAAACATGAATTTCTTGCTGGCTGCACACAAGCAGTTTCCAGAATGGGCAATGCAATAGCACCTTTTAAACACTTTAAAGCTTCAAGTATTAAATCAAGCATGGTACTACTAATAGGAGGTCACAGAGGTCAAATGACTGGCGCTCGGCACTCCTAGGTATACAGTACTGTAGAAAAGTCTCAGGCCACCATTAGATGAGACATACCATTGTTTTAGCAATGGCATAATGACCATATATACTATAATTATTTCTCAGTCTCTTTATTAGAACGCAACCAGAACATACAGGTAATTTGTATGCACTAATAAAAACTTTAAACAGCTCTGGAAACTAACAGCTCCTACAGGCTACAAGTATTCAGAGTGAATTCCTCTTACACTCGAGCAATAGCAGAATCTGGCAGCTTCATTGGAATGCCAAGCGGACCCTTGTACAGTCTGGAGAAGCTTCTTTTTTGGAAGGGGTACAGGGTGAAAAGGCTAAGATGCGATAAGGCGTACAAAGAATGGTATAAAGATCAGTGGAAGAGTATTGTGAAGAGTTTGAAATGTTTGGGTACAATTGTCAACAATATATGGTCATTATACCATTACTAATACAACAAATATAATGGTGGCTTAATTTTGCACAGTACTGTATGTAGATCAAACCATCATTGCACTTGTAGTATTAAGCAGCATACAAACTTTTTCAAAAAGAACCAGAAACCAATGGTGTCCAGTAGACACAGAAGACACAAAGGTCTTGTGCCTAAAGGACCAGGCAGTGTTTCTGTGTGCCCAAGTTGTCCCTTGCCAGGGACTCCCAAGTTGCAGGGACCACTCTGGGATTTGGAGCTATGACATAGTTGCCCTGTCACAGAAAAAAAAAACTAAGGAAAATAAAAGGTACAAACACGGAACACTGGCAAAATGAATTAGAAATTGTTTGTAGTGACTTTTTGGTATTCAGGATTACTTTTTACAGTCAATAAAGAATATCAGCTCTATGTCCATGACTTAATATTCTTATCTTTTAGAATTTAAAACAGAAGGTTTTCATTGTCAGTAGGTTGCATACCTAGATTATGCAGTATAAAACTGAACTAGCAATTGTTTCTTTAGTAGAGCACTTAAATGATTATATTCTTACATGCCTGGACTGACACCATTACAAAGATAAACAGATATTAGGGAAGACAATCACATGGTATTGAAGGTTAACCTTAAAGGTAAACGAACAATTTAAGTTGATTAAAAGGGTATACTTATACTGGCTTTATCTGGATCTATAGTGGCCTACTGATTGGCTGGCAATGCTTCAGTCAAAGGAACACAGCCTTATAGCGTCTCATTTTGGCAACAGAACAAGAAGAGTATAAATGAAACAATAACCACATTCCTCTTCGGACAGTCATGGGAATACTGTACACCACCCCGGGACAGTGGCACCTCGGAATACAAATGCTTCTTCATTCGACCAATTCAGACATCGAATGGTCCGTTTGAAAAATTTTTGCCCTAAATTAGAACAAAATTTGCAACTTTGAATATTGGTAAAACGTGTATGCCTATGTGTGAAACTGTCCACTTGTGCACTCATTCACTGATCACTACATAGACTGTTCTATTCAGAACACTTTCATTCACACCCCATTCACACAATTTCAGACACACCATCAGTCTCCCCGCCGCAGTCCCAGTGATAAGACTTGCCGAAAACACGCTTTCCCAAGCACGAACCTCACCATCCCTGCTCTTCTCCTGCCAGTTCCAGTATGCCATCAGCTCACCTCGTGACAGATAAGGTGCTGTTGATTTTAATTTCTAAGTTTGTTTTGAATTCATTTCGTATATGTGTAATGATTTGAATATTTATCCAGGGTGGCACCAGTGGCATAGCAGTTAGCGTTTGGCAAACATAATTCGTAATTACGACAACGGTGTAAAAAGTAATTTGGGGCTTGGGAATGGATAAATCCTATTTACATTACTTCTTATGGGGAAATTTGTTTTGGACTTCGAACGGCTTTCTCGAACTAATTAAGTTCGAGTTCCATGGTTCCACTGTATATATAATGCATAATGTATATATAATGCTTTCCACTCTCTGTCAGTACAATGTAGAGTATCCATTGACATTTACAGCATTTAGCAGATGCCCTTATCTAGGGATACTTACAATTGATTACAATCCAAGCAATGCCTTGCTCAAGGACCCAACAGTGGCAGCTTGGCAGGGATTTGAACAGGAATTTGAAGGGATTTGTGGGATTTGAACCCTGGACCTTTTGGTCCATAGTCCAGTACCTTAACCGCTAGGCTACCACAGTCCCAGTTTTGTGTTTACCAAAAAAAGTTAAAGGCATTACGATATCAGTGATCCTTCTTTCTGTAAACGGGCATTGGATTAATTCAGTTGCGCATCCAGTTTCCAGCAACATAAGCCCAGACTATATTCTCCATATATACAGTCTCCGTCTCTTCAACCTTAAAATACAACCTGAAAATACAGGACATTTGTATGCAGTATTAAAAAACTGAAAACAAATCAAAATAACAGCTTCTATGGGCTACAGTTTCCAGTATTTAGTGTGACCTCCCCTTACACTTAAGTAATAACAGCATCTGGAAGCTTCATCGGGATGCCAAGTTGACCCTTCAGTGATCTTCCACGAATGGGCTTTCTGAAACGACAGCAGCCAAGGAACTACCTTTTTTCCAAAGGTGAACAGGGTGAAAAGGTTAATATATACTAAATCTTGCAAACATTGGAATGAAGATCAGTGGGAAAGAGCATTATGGAGTCGAATCCAGATTTTAATTTTTTGGGTCCAGTATCGACAATATATTATATATAGTCATTATACCACTGCTAAAACAACAAAATCTAATGGTAGCCTAAGACTTTTGCACAGTACTATATATGCCACTGTTCCTTGTTTGCAGAAGTTTCTCTCTCTTTTTATTTAAATCGTAAAATAACATGCTTGGATCTCTCAGTGGTCAAATACACTAATCTGTCACTGTGGAGATGCAAGTTTGAGGGCCTCAAGCTTGATTAGGCACTGAACAGATCCAATTGACAGTCTCTGAGTCAGTTGGTTATATGAAGGTACATCTCCCAGCCACTGCTTGCTCTCACCACAGTCAAGTCAGCTGACTGCCAATGTAAAAGTTGCTAGCCTACAGCACTCCTCCCTTTCCTGATTGGTCAGCATATGGGGAGATAACCAAGAGGGAAACTGGGCAATACCAAATTGGAGGGAAAAGGGGAAATAAATTAATTATTAAAAAAGAATAGAGTTAATTCAGGTTAGAGTCCGAGGTACTTTCCAGCTGGTTCAGGCATCACACAGATACAACTGGTTCTGACGGCTTTCACCCAGCCCTGAAAATGAAACCCGTACACAGCCCTGTGACAGACTGCATTGCTGTGTCCTGTGAATTCCAGGATAGGCTCTGAGCTCTACTCTGTTTATACACTGCATACTGCGGTTTAGTATGAGTAGTACGCAAGGTATGCAATTTAAAACTTTGAGGAGAAAATGAAAGCATGCCCAGTCTGACTGTGGCAAAAGTAAATATGGTGACTGTCATCAAACTAACTGTGAGTCATTACTGCTTCAAAGGCATCAGCTTTATTTCTAGCAGTCCATCCTTACGCCACCCACCAAGACAATGAGATGACCGCAAAACAAACATTTTATATTTTCATTTACTAAAGTACAAACATTCAAATTGGATTACTACGAAGTGTTCTCCTCTCAAACCACCCACATTTATCTTGGTGAGAATCTGTTCATTCCCTGATTTGAGGAAAATACAGGAAACATCTGTCCCTCAAACTCTGACCAAGCCCATCCCCCTCTCCCACAACAAAGGAAGAGAGATAACATCCTGATGTACAGATACACTCTGAATCTACATGTTCTTCAAACACTGTTTAGAGGGAAGAACACCAAAAATCTGTTACTACATCCTGAGATGATTTTTAATTGTTTCTAAGTGAGGGTCTTATATTGAAAACAAACCACTAAACAGAGAACCATGTTTTTTAGTAACTTAAAGAAACTTTAAAGGCTTTAGGCTTAAAAAGTATGCAGTATAAGAATGAAATCCAGTGATGTGAAAGTGTACTGGTAAATGAGTTTCCAGAATACACTTGTGCAAGCTGCTCTTGATAAGGGTGGCTGTGTATGCTAAGGTCTAGTCATAACAGTAATTTAACAATGACCTTATTTAAAAAAAAAAAAAAAACTTTACATGGTTATATGGTAAACCTTCTACAAAATTCCACACAGACAAATCTAAGAGCACAAACTTACTTTTTAATTCCTTATATTTTCTTTATTCCTTCATGACATGGTGGTGCAAGTGGTTATGCGTTGCCACACAGCTCCACAGATCCATGTTTCAATCCCAATCTCAGACTCCCAATGTGTGGTAATTACATAAATGTATTTAACAACATTAATTAACTATTTCTATAAACTTATTAATTAGGTAATTTAGTTTAATTCTTACATCTAAGCTGCTGAAGGATGTTGAGTCTCTTTTAAAGTCTTCATCCTCCCACGGTTTCTTCCTTTAGGGAAATTTTCCTTGCCACTGTCGACCTAGGCTTGCTCATTTAGTATTGTGGGCCTAGATATTTGTAAAGCTGAATTGAGGCATTATTCTGTAGTAAAAAAGCACAATATAAATATATTTGAAATACATTTGATAGCTAGAAAATTTGCTAGTCACAAGTAGCGTGTCAAAAAACCACACGTTTCTGAGTCTTTCTTAATATAAAAATATATAAACACTCAAGTATTTAAATACATAAAACTCATTTCAAGTGGTCCAGTGTTTAGGCCTGTCGCCTCAAAATTCCAAAGACCTGATTTCAAGGTCCAGGCCGGCCACTGAAATTTGTGTGGATGATTATGTGGAACACATGTACAACACAAAACGACTAAACTACTATCTCAGGTGTTAAATATATACAGTATGCGATTATGTAAATCCATTTATTATTTCTTAAATGTTAAAATATTAACAGGAAATACAGGTATGCACTGGACAACATCCATTAGCCAATAAAAACTTTTATCCTTATCATTAAGGTAATTAACTTACTTAATCCACACATTACCTGTAGTAGAGCAGTTGTAGTGACACACGTAACAGTGAAGCTGTTCTATTAAACACAATGTTTTATTAAACACACGCAGCGTCCATGTGAGCAGACTGAATTCTACACAAGTAGAGATGCGTGCAGAGATGAGGATGATAAGCAAGTTTTAACGCTAAGGTTAATTATATGGGTGGATCTGAATTCCTCAGTGCAAAACCCAAGTGTGGATCTGGGGACTGTTGCAGATTAGTTTCTATTTGAGACATACAGTGGGGCAAAAAATATTTAGTCAGCCACTGATTGTGTAAGTTCTCCTACTTAGAAAGATGAGGGAGGTCTGTAATTTTCATCATATGTACACTTCAACTATGAGAGACAAAATGAAAAAGAAAAATCCAGGAAATCACATTGTAGGATTTTTAAAGAATTTAAGTGTAAATCATGGTAGAAAATAAGTATTTGGTCACCCACAAACAAGCATGATTTCTGGCTCTCACAGACCTGTAACTTCTTCTTTAAGAAGCTCTTCTGTCCTCCACTCGTTACCTGTATTAATGGCACCTGTTTGACCTCATTATCTGTATAAAAGACACCTGTCCACAGCCTCAAGCAGTCAGACTCCAAACTCAACCACGGCCAAGACCAAAGAGCTGTCGAAGGACACCAGGAACAAAATTGTAAACCAGCACCAGACTGGAAAGAGTGAATCTACAATAGGCATCAGGTTGGTGTGAATAAATCAACTGTGGGAGCAACTGTAAGAAAATGCAAGACATGCAAAACCATTGATAATCTCCCTCGATCTGGGGCCCCACGCAAGATCTCATCCCGTGGGGTCAAAATGATCATGAGAACAGTGAGCAAAAACCCCACAACTAAACGGTGGGACCTGATGAATGACCTGCAGAGAGCTGGGACCAAAGTAACAAAGGCTACCATCAGTAACACACTACGCCAACAGGGACTCAGATCCTGCAGTGCCAGGCGTGTCCCCTTGCTTAAGCCAGTACACGTCTAAAGTTTGCCAGAGAGCATATGGGTGATTCAGAAGAGGATTGGGAGAATATCATGTGGTCAGATGAAACCAAAATAGAACTGTTTGGTAAAACCTCAACTCGTCGTGTTTGAAGGAAGAAGAATGGATGAATCTGAGTTTCATCCCAAGAACACCATACCTACTGTGAAGCATGGGTGTGGAAACAATCATGCTTTGGGGCTGTTTTTCTACAAAGGCGACAGAACGACTGATCCGTGTTAAGGGAAGAATGAACGGGGCCATGTATCATGAGATTTTAAGCCAAAACCTCCTTCCATCAGTGAGAGCATTGAAGATGGAACGTAGCTGGGTCTTCCAGCATGACAATGATCCCAAACACACCGCTCAGGCAACGAAGGAGTGGCTCCGTAAAAAAGCATTTCAAGGTCGTGGAGTGGCCTAGCCAGTCTTCAGACCTCAACCCCATAGAAAATTTATGGAAGGAGTTGAAAGTCCGTGTTGCCCAGCGACAGCCCCAAAACATCACTGCTCTAGAGGAGATCTGCATGGAGGAATGGGCCAAAGTACCAGCTACAGTGTGTGCAAACCTGGTGAAGACTTACAGGAAACGTTTCACCTCTGTCATTGCCAACAAAGGTTATGTTACAAAGTATTGAGTTGAACTTTTGTTATTGACCAAATACGTATTTTCCACCATGATTTACAATTAAATTCTTTAAAAATCCTACAATGTGATTTCCTGGATTTTTCTTTCTCATTTTGTCTCTCATAGTTGAAGTGTACCTATCATGACAATTACAGACCTCTCTCATCTTTCTAAGTAGGAGAACTTGCATAATCAGTGGCTGACTAAATACTTTTTTGCCCCACTGTACTTTCTATTTGTGGCAGAAAGATGATGCATTGCAGGAGAAGGTGGGGGCGGGCGGGAGGACAACAAGAATTGCGTCTTTGCAAAGCCACAAACCAGAATGTGTCACCTGCTTGTTTCAGAAAGAATTGTTGTGTCATAAATACAACAGGAAATACGTTACATAAAAGACAGTTTCTCATTCCATAAATATGTTTGTGAGAGAGAGAATGTGTGTGGAGGGGCACACACCTCTACAGTGAGACTTTACATATCTTAAATAGTGGGAAAAAAGAAAATCAATAAGAGGAGGTCAATGTTATCAAATCAAAGTCAGATTATTTTTTATTAATATTAAATAGTTATATACTCACCAGACAAAACGTGCCTAATAGCATTTAATACCTCCACAAATTGTGATGGGAATTTCCTGTAGACTGGGATTTTTGCCACTGCTGGTAGAGCCTTCAATACACCTGCAAATTCAGCTATTTCCTGCACAATATGGCCTTTGGCACACCCAAATGCAATCATTCACTTTTGCCGATCATATACATCTGCTTTGTAAGCCATTTTCCTCACATCAAATGAGATATTCACTGCACTGTACCAACTCTTCTTAATCTATGAATCCCGTTGCACACCTCGCAGGTATTTCTAGCCCAATCATCCTCATCCCATCTCCAGGAGCCTGAACTTACTACCACCTTAAACACACAAGGTGACTAATTATGTGGAGTGTTATTGATAATGAGTAAATCAATGTATGGGAATCACTGCCATATCTTGGCTATTTAGTCAACACTGGTCACTAAAGTATCCCATATAGCATTGCGAGGTATGATATATAATACGGAGTTCGGACAGCATCCAGGTCACATAACAAACAATTTCAATAAGAGTATTAACATTATCTTTACCTGTATTTACTGTAGTTATTTATGACTGAAATTTTGGTGTACTTCACATTTCTAAATATTAACTAATACTATTTTAATTATATGATTTATGACTAGTTGGCAGTTAAATGTGATAAAGAACTTTGACACACAAACACACATTGTTGACCATCTCTTTTGCCTTTGCTGAGCAGAGTGTTCATGAGATTTGACATGCTCTCTAACTCAACTTGCAAATTACTGAATGAAAAACAACAAACCTGGTGCAACTTACATACTGGACTAGACTGTGTAAAGAGCCAGCTTCTGGAAACAGCAATTCTTGAAGACCTGGGTTCAAACCCCAGGCTGGGCTTGCAACATAAATACCGGTTTGAGCAGTTACTGGGCCCCACAATATATTGGAAGCACTTTTGCCTACAACCAATGAATTCCAAGATTGGTCTTGGACTCCTACCCCTGGACCCTGCCAACGATAAGTGGGGTCAAAATGGGGAATTTCTCTTTTCCTCATTTACCCTGTATACTCTATGCAAGCCTGGACTGAACTGCTCGGAGAACTGCTCTGATATGCATTAAATAAGAGACGAAACACAATTCAAGCAGTCATCATTGTCTTACAAATTAAAGCCAATGTGCTTTTAATAACATCCTTTGACTGGGTATGGCACAGGTTTTGTGCATTAGTGTAAAACAGCCAGTGCTTGTAATTAAAGGGTTGCGAATAACTTCTGAAATCTTTTAAAATAATGGTTATTACGTTGCTCTTGAACCGGGTGTTGGTTCAATCTGCTCTCTACTTGATGCCATACAACTATGTGAAATATGCATGCAGTTTGAAACTTTGAGCACCCTCTCTGATACCCCAATTTGGCCTTTCCTCTCTCAAACAGGGCCAACCATGCCTACAGATTGCCAATCGGAATGCAATACAAATAAATAAATAAATAAATAAATAAATCACATTGACAGCTATCTCATGATACAAACAGTAGTTAATCAGTCAAATCTGATTATGTATCTCAATGACACTAAGATACCTAACAAGAAATGCAAGTTTGATATTAGGGTTTTGGTGCTTTGATAACACAGTTATTATATAACGGCTATTTTTATGTCCATGATGCTGTGTTATCCTTTTTTCAGCATTTCAGCTTTTTTCCAACAACTGCTGTCCTATGACGTCAGTAGCTCTTTCCTCAGAAGTCATCCAGACACTTGACAAATAGCTACCACAGAAAAATAATATTACTAAGGGTACTTAACATACAGTATTAGCACTCTGACATAACACTTCCCTTTTATCTCTCTGTAGGGCTTAATTTGTGGAGGAGCATGGTCCATAAAACAGAACAGGTCAAAATTCAAAGTGGCTCTCTACTCCTTATGTGCAGCCCTATATGAAGCTTGGAATAATGGCGCTTCAACCACTACAGTGCACTACGTATCTAAAAGGAAGCCATTTCCACTTAATTGTAGTGCAACTTAAATGTATTAGAATTACATAAGAAGTCCTCATGTCTTTGTCATTTTGACTTGATGACTGACAATTAACTGGCAATGGACTTCCTTTATGTGTATCTATAAGGTAAGTGGAGCTGATAAGATAGACGCTGAACGTAGAAACAAGGAGATGTACCCAAAAAAGTGATCAGTGAGTGCAGATGCACTTTGCAGTTTACAATTACAGTGTAGTCCATCTCTTTCTCTACATACTTTTGTTAGTCCCCTTTACTCTGATGTCAAATGGTCAGGACTATAAAAGTATAGTAACTATATTAACTATATAGTAACTATCGAAAATTCAGAACTGTGGACTATGCAACACGTTTAGGGACACCTTTAGGCATGGGTTATATGTGGATTTTACGCCTGTGGCCCAAAACCTCACGAATTAAGGGTCAACTGTATATAGACACCGCTATTTATACAACTGTTCTGAGATTTATATAAGTAATGTTCTGGTACCTACAATTTTAAATGTCATCCACGTTGCTGTTGTTAGTACAAACTCCGGCACATCATCATTTATAAATTAAACATTGCCTCTCTGTATCAGAGGTACTCGCTAGCCTAGGCTGTCCTCCTTCGTTTGGGGGTTGTGGACATGGCAATATTTCTCCTGAACCACAGCAAGTGTGAATATGCTTCCAATCTGGGGCAAAAACTCATATGTGGTTTTCATCCTACTGCCTGTAAAAACCACAAGTACAGGTAGTTTCCGTTTTCCAATGGCCCGATGGCTTACGATATTACGCCTTTATGATGGTAATTTGATAAGAAATATAAATGCATGTTCAGCAGTACATATACCTAAACTGTATAATTTTGAATTTCATGACAGGCAGAATGATACTCTCCTGCACTCCTCCGCTAGGAACTCGGAAGTGGATGACGTAGGGAGTCACATGGCGGAAGCAATGAGCGCTCGGAAATGTAATGAGGAAAAGTCATGGTTGTGCATTAATCGTTCTTGTTTTTCACTTTCAATACAATATTCAATAAATTACATAAGATATTCAAAACGTTTCCTGTAACTGTTGATCAGTCCTGCACACTGGCTTGGAGGAATTTTAGCCCATTCCTCCGTACAGAACAGCTTCAGCTCTGGGATGTTGGTGGGTTTCCTCACATTAACTGCTCGCTTCAGGTCCTTCCTCAACATTTCGATTGGATGGAAGGTCAGGAAACTTTATTCTTCTTAACCATTATGTTGTGCTAGGTCGTTGTCTTGCTGCCATGGGACAACCTTCTCTTGAGATTCAGTTCATGGACAGATGTCCTGACATTTTCCTTTAGAATTCTCTGATATAATTCAGAATTCATTGTTTCATCAATGATGCCAAGCTGTCCTGGCCCAGATGCAGCAAAACAGGCCCAAACCATGTTATTACCACCACCATGTTTCACAGATGGGATAAGGTTCTTATGCTGGTCTCATCCGTCCACAAAACATTCCTCCAACAGCCTTCTGGCTTGTCCACATGATCTTTAGCAAATTGCAGATGAGCAGCAACGTTCTTTTTGGAGAGCAGTGGCTTTCTCCTTGCAACTCTGCCATGCACACCATTGTTGTTCAGTGTTCTTCTGATGGTGGCCTCATGAACATTAACATTAGCCAATGTGAGAGAGGCCTTCAGTTGCTTAGAAGTTACCCTGGGGTCCTCTGTGACCTCACCAGCTATTACACGTCTTGCTCTTGGAGTGATCTTTGTTGGACAACCACTCCTAGGGAGGGTAACAATGGTCTTGAATTTCCTCCATTTGTACACAATCTGTCTGACTGTGGATTAGTGGAGTCCAAACTCTGTAGAGATGGTTTTGTAACCTTTTCCAGCCTGATGAGCATCAACAACTCTTTTTCTGAGGTCCTCAAAAATCTCCTTTATATGTGCCATGATACACTTCCACAAACATGAGTTGTGAAGAGCAGACTTTGATAGATCCCATTGATTGAAAACACCTGACTCTAATTTCACCTTCAAATTAACTGCTAATCCTAGAGGTTCACATACTTTTGCCACTCACTAATATGTAACATTGAATAATTTTCCTCAATAAATAAATGACCAAGTATAATATTTTTGTCTCGTTTGTTTAACTTGGTTCTCTTTATATACTTTCAGTACTTGTGTGAAAATCTGATGACGTTTTAGGTCATATTTGTGCAGAAATATAGAAATTTCTAAAGGGTTCACAAACTTTCAAGCACCACTGTAAATCCTTAGTGACTGGCAGTTATGTTCACTGTTAAAGTCGAGAAATAAACTAAAAGAAAAACGAGTAGGCAAATTTTAGACATCGGTGTTCATGTCTCAAACCATCATCTCCTATCCATACTCATATACTTTGTTGTACCTAGGGACTAGCATTTCTCTAGCAATGCCATAAACAAACCACGCCTCCCAAACAAATAAACACTCATTCATATGGCGTAACTGGAAACACCGGGCTCAAGGCAGGATCCAGCCATAGACACTGCACCAGTACTTACAAGGCTCATGCGTGCACACAAACTCACTCAGGAACACCTTAGAGAGAAGTGAAGAACGTGTGTACTTCTGCTACCTATATCACCGCAACATCTCAAATTAACTCCAGAATTACAAAAAGGTAGACAAGAAATGCTTGTTTTCTTTTAAGAAGCTCACTTCAATAGGTTTCAGTGCAATGCACAACACACCACACTCACATGCTATACGCTTTATAACCTGAAGCTATGCCTGCCTTGTCAGCGCTGATCTAACCAAAGGGGGGGAAACATCCGTAAACATCTTCCTCCTGCACATCCTATTTAAACCATGCAGAAGTTCCAGCAGGAACAATTAGTGGAAGCTCTAAAATCCAAAGCAAGACAACGGAGAACTCAAGGAGGCATTTGGGATGCAGGGTGCTGGGGGTGTGTGTACATAACAGTAAAGCACTATTATGGGGCACAATATGTCATTGTTCATGTTTGGCCGAGGCTGTGCCGTAGAGATGACAGAACACACTTGTGTGTGGTAACATGTCGGACTCAGACACATATCTGTCACTCTTGTCTTTACATTAGTCTGAACACTGCATTGACTCTTAATGTAGATTTTGTCATTGGAGTGTCAAAAAGAGATCTTAGAAAATTTTACAATTTCAGGTCAGGTTTCTACTAGGACTGAACATAAAGTCAAAAGACAAAAACAAAGTCAAGCCACTAAGCTGAAGAGACTTTTTAAGAACTTTCATGCTTCAGATGTTTTCAGCCCATACCTTAACAAATGTTAAATGTTGTATACATGATAACAGCATGGCTTTTCTACACCGAAATGGTATCAATCCTCTGACAAGTAACAAGTTTTATGTGCACACAATTATAATTCCAAACAGTTCCAATATCACAATAACCCTAATAAATAACTAAATTCTACTAAATAACTCAATTCACTAATTCTTAATGAATTGTATTTTTCAATTTAATCATTTTCCTGTAATCTTTGGTTATTTGCACTTTGTATTAACTAATGTTAATAAATCATAAAAACAATGGATGATGAGTTCAGGGTATTGTAAGACAACAGAACACTTCAATGACTGCAATTCTTTTAAGATTACAGGTGTGCCCTGTTTAACATCTACGTTTTCTTGTTTCTGGAAATTTGGTTTGTCATTATATTCTACAAACTGTGCATTTGTGTACAAATCATCAAACTTCCTCAAAACACACTTCTATGGAACAGGTTCTCAAACAGGAATTTATTCAAACCACTGACACCACAGTAAATGGTTTCACAAGAACCCTGTCAACGCCATTTGTTTATAAGTGTATCAACACACGGTGGCATGCTGCCAGAGCCTGCACACTCTGCTAACACTACAAAACGTTGTGTAAAACAACAACTCCATGCATTGAATATTACATTTAACAACAGACAGATTTTGTCCTATTTAACAATGGCTAAAAAGA
The DNA here is from genome assembly GCA_025084515.1 of Ancistrus triradiatus. NCBI lineage: Eukaryota > Metazoa > Chordata > Actinopteri > Siluriformes > Loricariidae > Ancistrus > Ancistrus triradiatus. The sequence continues at coordinate 443,269 of JAJAGP010000382.1, forward strand.
TCCCACTAAAAAGGATTTGAAAAAATAACAATCTAGAATAAATAAGAACCTTCCACTCTGTAAACATGAAGGAAAGCATCATGACACTCTAAACTAGTCGAAACATGTCTCAAACAAGGCATTCAGCAGAAGATGACAGCTGATAGTCTTTTTTTCCACAGAGACCAACAGGCCTGGTCAAAAGACAGCGACCCTTATCACTTAGGAACTGTTGTAGTGATACATTGTAAGAAACATCTGATCTGAAATCCCTCATCCCACAGATGCCATTCAAATTTATGGGAAAAATCCTCATGCGAGATTATACAACACTAGTCAGCGTGTATAATTTACCTTGTCAACAGTGTTCAGTCAACACTTTCATATCTGTTACTCAAACAAACAAACAGCAACTTGTGTTACAAAATTAAAACGGGAAATTCCATGCAAAGGTCCATTTTACCACAGGAAAAAAAAGCCGTGAGAACAGACTTTTTACACTGAACAATTAGGTAAATATTTAACTGCTGTGGCATGGGAAGAGGGGGCTGCCAGGGCTGCAATTTAGGCCCTCATTTTGAAGCACTTTAAAATAATTATTAAAATACATTTAAAATATAAGGTTAAAACAGTAGGTTATAATTAAAACAGTGGTGCAGAGTTATATAATAACTGGGTAAACATTTGCTGAAGAAACACATTAACTGAACAAGAGATTGGCCAATCATGGATGCTAAAGTCAATGACTAAACCAGAGATGCTGCTCACACATTTGGCAAGCAAAATCCACAACTTTGGACAGACTGGGTGTACCATCCACATCCACCATTAGCCACTTCGGTAGCAATTAAGGACACGTTCTGTGCCTTGTAATTGCAGGTAAGACAGGAGTTTTACTGGTAACACTTCCACTGTGCTATTTTCCTATTTTTCCTCAGACACAGTCAATCGTGCCTATATAATGCAAACCTGGCCAGAAGGCATCATCAAATCTCAAACTCGGGTCACCGCACCAACCAAGAGCCTCACAGCACTATGCTTTCTATTTCTATCACAACTACGCTGTCAGCATTCATTCCAGATACTCTCATTAACCTTTTCAGTCCTGAATTTCTTTTAATTCATTCATTCATTCATTATTGACCATGAACAGGATCACGGGAGAGCCGGTGCCTAGCCAGCGGCATAGGGTGCAAGGCTGGAACAACCCTAGACAGGGCACCAATCCATCGTAGGGCACATACACTCATACATTCAAACACACACACATTAGGGGCACTTTACAGACACCAATTAATGTAATGCACGTCTTTAGACTTGGAGAGAAAACAGAAGTACCCGGAGTAAAACCACGCAGACACGGGGAGGACATGCAGACTCTACACAGAAAGGACCCAGACCTACCCACCAAGCAACCATGCCGCCTAATATCTTTTAATAAAACAAAATTCTTTTCCGTGCAAATTTTCATTATTATTCAAGATGATTTTATCATGTATTTGATGTAAAAAATAATACTGACATCAAGCAAAACAGATTTTCGTGACAAATTCTCCATTTGGCATCAAAAGGAATGACAGGATTAACACACAATTAGGATTAACAGTCTTTAAAATATATGGCTGGGCATTTCCCAAAACAGTCTATCCAGCATGGTATAATATCCCTAATGCTGATAAACTTACACATTTATAACATGTACATTATTGTAAATTGTCTTTTCAACATTCATGTAGATACATACACTCTCTTACTTCTACGGAAATACAGACCGCAAGATACATAGTTAAGAATAAAATATTAGCTAAAATGTTACATCCATAAACTGGAATTGTTCAATTGAGAATGACTGCATTCAAAATTCATGGTGTCAGTCAACAAGCCAGCAAATGAGACATCTTGCATTTCGGTTGCAATAACAATTCAGTGGGATGGCACCCTTGTACCTTTAGTACACATTGAGTGTACCTCATGAAATAACTGCACCCAATGGACCACAGTTGTGTTTGCACTACATTGTAAACACCTTTGATTCCTTGATCACTACTGAAAACAAAGCAAATCATCCCAATTATTAAACTTGTTATAAACACACTGGAGAGTATTTAATAGACATCAGAAGATGGGAACACTGTAGTCATAAACAGATGGACATGGTGTTTAAACATTGCTCAGTTGGTGTTAAGGTGCCCAAACTGTGCCAATAAAATAACCCCCATACCACTGCACCACCTCCACCAGGCTGAACCGTTGATACAAGGCAGGATGGATCCCTTCTTTCGTGTTATTTACACCCCAAATTCTGACCCTGCTATCCAAATGTAAATGCAAAGCTTCTACTGTCCAATTTTGGTGAGCCCAGGCAAATTGTGGCCTCAGTTATTTAACGAGTTAATGTTGCCTTTCTATCAGCTCAAACCACTTTGGCCATCTCCTCTGATGGATTTTTGCCCAGAGAACTGCCACTCTCTTTCTCTCTAGTTTCTCTTTCTCTGACCATTCTCTGTAAACTTTAGAGATGGCTCTGCGTGAAAATCCCAGTAGATCAGCAATTTCTGAAATGTTCAGACCAGCCCTTATCAACAACCATGACACATTCAAATGACTTAAATCACCTTCTTCCAATTATGATGCTCGGTTTGAATAACGTCTGTGGGACTGTGGTAGCCTAGTGGTTAAAGTACTGGACTATGGACCATGCTGCCACTGTTGGGTTCTCAACCCACAATTTCTTGGGTTGTAAGTCTGTATTAGTTGTAAGGCGCTCTGGGTAAGAGCGTCTGCAAATATAATGTCTACATACACAAATGCATGGAGTTACTGCCATGTGATTGGCTGGTTAGATATGCGTTAACAAGCAATTGAACAGGTGTACCTAATAAAGTGGCCTGTGAGTGTAGCTCTATAAACCTCAGTAATACTACAATACTTGAATGAACTTTTAAGGCTTTTCCTATTTGTAGGTAGTGAAAGATGCATGTCAACCCAGTATACTAGTACAAACTACAAAACAGCTAAGAACACATTTAAAATTATTTAAACTACCAAAACTTCTTCTTCCCGTTTTGCATCATCCTTCTTTGGAGTAAAATCGCCATATATTTAATCCAACAGTAATGTTAGCTGTCTGAGAAGCTCTGATATCTGATATAATAAAGGTAGGACTGGAATGGGAGCTCTTTCTCACGGACTCGGGAGCGCTCTCACTATCCCATGTATCAAAACACCCGCTTCTTTACCTTATCTGACTCCATACTTGTCATTAACCATAGCGTTTATACAAGTAGCACTTTTTTCCTTACCTTATTCTGGCTCGGTTCACATTTTCAAAGCGTAAAGAGTAAAGAAATCCACTTAAACGCTCTGAAGTGAAAACAGCGTGTAAACGCGGCTGCTGGCTGGATAAACTCTGTCAGTGAGGCGACAAGTTACTGTAGCGAATGCACAGGCACTTAAAGGGAAATGCGCATTTGAGTCTCAGCCGACGGTTTTTTTTTCTCTTCCGTTGTTATCGACCATCACAAGCTCCGATTAAAGTAATACGTCCGGAATACGTTTTTTTGTTTTAACCCATATCTGTCTTTTATCATCTATTGTTTATAATTAATGCCTGTAGCTTATAAAGTGTTTCACCGCACTGAAGCATGAGGAATCTGTTCTAAATTCACATATGATGGACTACTGTCAATTATTTTGCTAAACATTTATGAATATTTAACTTTCATGAATCTCTCTCTCTCTCTCTCTCTCTCTCTCTCTCTCTCTCTCTCTCTCTCTCTCTCTCTCTC